>BRZM01000086.1:2092379-2470576 GCA_033238685.1 Lates japonicus | reverse complement strand
AGGGCTGCTTCTCATGTCTGTGCAAGGTTGTGTTCATTTCACCACTAGCAAAGTGGAGCAAATGCCATCACTGCTAATGTAACAGTATTGTTCTCAAGCACATGTAAACTCACCATTATACAATGACCCGCCTTCAGCATATTCCATCACGAGACAGACCTGAGTGAGAAAAACAGACAAAACAATCATACAAAGCTATACCAAGACACACCGTCACTGGTGACTTGGAGCATCAGTGTGGCTGTGCAGTTAATAGAGCATTACGACAACATTCCAGTTAACTTACTGGACTATTGCAAGAACCATACAACTTCACAATGTTGGGGTGATTCACACGTGAAAGCTGTCGGAGCTGGAGACAAAAGGAGAAAATGTTAAGCAGTATTCCATCTGAATGCACGCTGTTCCACACCCTGAGTACAAAAATATACAACACCCAGTCTGTGTTTTGTGTCTTTGAGAGCAGGCTGCCAGAAAACATGACAGAACAAACACAACACTTATGTTACATAGCAGGTCATTGATATTGAAATACAACATGGTGCTGGCTCCTCCCCGGTAATGATGATACTGAAGTGCTGAAATCGCCACCTGCCACAGCACAGCTCTAACCTGCATCCTGAGTCCAACCTGCGGGCCACCTGACTCTGCCCCTCCCCCAGATCCCAAACAACAGTGAGTGCTGCCGGACCACGTGTACCTGAATACATGACGTTACTCAGTCTGTTCATTCAGTGACAGCTGATAATAGCTGTACATATATAAACTAAGGGTGGCCGGTTGGAAAAACTGGGTGGTACATTTAGTAAGGATTGCCATAAAATTTGGAAAGTGTCACTTTACTCACTGTAATGTACACCTTGGTGGCTTTTTAAACCCTATATTTTTTTTATAGTTGACTCTATTGTTTCATAATACACCTTAACTGTTTGACTCAAATGAACGAAAATGTCAGTTCAGTCAGATTACATGCTAGAATGAGTTGCTCATACACTGTTTACTGTTTACAATCAGTAAAGACTTAATGGCCTATTAACACTGGCAGTCTTCTATCTCTACAGAATTGATAAGGTTCAGATTTGACTGAGACTGTCAGAGAGGTATCAATGTAAATATATGTTGAAGTTGTCATTTACAGTGGTGTTGTACTGGACTGCATTACATCGAGGTGTTTCTAATGTTCTGAAATCTGCAATTACACACGACTATAATAGGATCTGTACAGAATATTAAGAACAGTAAAGTAATGCAGTACAACACCACCACTGAGTACAACTTCAGTAATACACATAGTTGAATTGCATGAGGCAGTGTGGCAGTTCTTGACTGTTTGGAGACAAAAATCTTGACTGAGTAGGTCAACTTAATGTGCCAGAAAAACAATTAAGGACAATAACAATACCTCAACAATAAAGGCTTTCCTCTCTGATTCACTCTCAATGGTCTTGATTGCAACATCTTTGCCTTTCCATTTAGCTTTGCAAACTACCCCGAACGCTCCTCTCCCCACCACCTGAAAACAGACAGTTAACCAGTTACTTCCAGGTGTAAGCCTCTGTACCTTATCCTCTGAAAATTCATGTTAAGTATTAACTGAGTCTTGTCATAACCAGGGACATGGACAGACCACAAAAATAAAAACCTACCTCCTCAACTTCAATGTCCTCATAGTTTATTTCTTCAAACGGGTATCCAGGAGGTGTTTCAAGCATATCGGCGGATGGTAACGTTAGAGACATTACTAGCTAACGTCAGCTAGTAACTCACTGAAAAGACAGCAAATTACAGACAAAAACAGTGGTTAAATGTAAACGTCTCAGTTAAATTCAGCACATGGATGCGCACACTTGCTTCCAGACATTTATCCTGTGGTAAGACTATTCAACTAACGCGTCCTTACGCACAATCATGGCTTAATGACATATTAAATACATAAGCCGCTTAGAAAACAGTGGCACGGTTAGTTACACATTCTGTCGCGAGCTGTCAAACGAACGTTAGCGTTCTGTCAAGTAGAATGATGCAGTCAACCAACTGGCTAACCGCGTAGCTGAACTAGCAGAGCTAACTGTAGCTGCCCTACAAAAACTCACTGAAAGTCAATAGAGATCACATTTTGCTTTTGGCGTACTTAAAGCTAATTTACAGGCACGTAGCATCACCGCAGACCGGTGCTGATCACAGTTTGATATCATCACACACAATCGCAAGTAAAAACAAGATACCTAAGGCCTAGGCTGTATTAGCTGAGTGCTAACGCTAGCTACCGGGACTTATTAGCTTTAACAATCCAACCCTTCGCAGTTGACTTGTCACCAGTGCCGGCTCTCTGGACATGGGGATATTTTCTACTATTCATGTACGGGAAATCGAGGAATAACGTCCATTTCTAAAAATAGTCTTTCTCTATACACCTGATAGCAAAACATAACTTTTCATAACTCGTCTAGCTGGCTTGCTAGGAGTGTATTTTTATTCTTCGCAGGAGCAGCTCCATCAGGAAGTGTGTGCGCACTGCAATTCTGTCCCCTGCACATCAACCAGGAGCGCTCATTCCAACCTTAAAAAAGAAACACTCCGTTTAAAGGGACTTCCCCGCCTGTCTTTACTATATTGTATTAAAGTTAATGAAACTGCCTGTGTGAGCCAACCAACCAACTCTTTTCCTAATATGATTTTTGAATAAATTCTGATATTTTGCAACTTTTGTTTTGTTGTTTTGGGTGGTGAATTTTAATGCTGAAGACACTCACTACAGAACAGGACTGGAGATGGTGAACAGTGGATGGAGTTTGCTAAAAGAGACTAAGGCTCTTTAAACTCCATCCGCAGAGGAAACCTGGTCAGTGAACCTTAAATTAACAATATTCTGTCAAACAACTTGGCTTTTTCTTGTTGGGTGACAGTGGTGGAATGACTCAGCACTTCAGTTTGTGAGGTACTGGTACTTTGAGTATTTACATGTTATATTACTTTACACTTAAGCTCCACCACATTTCAGAGGGAATAATTATACTTCATTTTACTGACAACTATTATTATTAGTTTGATGATACATTTCCAATTTCCAATTAAAATTTTGATACAAAACAAATGATGATTCTTTGTTGTAGTTAAACTATCCAGCAGTATATAAGGTAGTTAAAAATAGTTCCACCATAGAAAGTTAAAATATTAAATGATGCTTGCATGGTAATCCATTCTTATCTGGTTTTACTGAGAATTCTATACTTTTATTTAAGTAAATACCTTGTACTAATTAGTGAAGCTTTCCCCTCATTTGTGGTAACTGTAAAGTAAGTTCCCTCTGTAGATTTTCCTAGAAAGCTTGGGCTGACTCATTAAGAACTGTCACATATCTCAATGTCTATGTCTATGAACATGGAGCTACTAATCTAAAATTTTGACACTTGACTTTGGGTTAAAACGCCACATATTGGTTCAGGACACTTGAAAGTTTTACTCTGTGGACTCTTGAGTTCAGAGGACGTTCTGCTGACCTTTGATGTAATAATTTAGCCTTGTAAGCAAGACCCTCCTTGATCTGGCAAGTTTATGTAATGTCAAAATTACATTTGTGAGGAGGGATGTTATATAAACACAGCACTTGATGAATGCTAATTACATGCTCAACTCACAGGGAGTAATAAGCAAGTTCCAATGGAGGCTTTCCAAACCACTAGGCAAGCACAACTCATACTAATGAGCATGAACTAATTTGTTGTGATATTGAACAGAGGGTTGTTAATAGCAGGAGCCATCTCTCTCCCCTGAAATAATTATTCTAATCGCTCATTTCAAAGGTGATTAAAATGTTCTCACCCGGCAGTTTTTCCTGGGACTACCTGCACCGGCATATGGTTTGGGACCTGTGGTCAACAGGAAGTTGCATGTTTGTTTTCTCTCTCTGCTGCTTAAAATCTTTGAGGAGTCAGACCTGATGAACCACTGTCCTTCTGGACCGGTGACATGGACTGCTTGCAAAGGAGGCATCCTTGCAGCATGTGGCATCATCAAGCTGCAACGTGATGAGAGTGATGAGGTTGAGTAATATCCTGCAATACCAAAGTGACATTTACCAGCTGGGAATGGAATTTAATGTCATCTTTGAGAGGACAAAACAGGGTTTTGTCACCGTGGAAAGGGAAAAGATGCAAAGAATCCTACAAACGGGGATAAGGACACACACTTCCAGTTCCTTCTCAAAAGCACTGATAGTGCTGTACACATGAAAAGTGGCAGAAATTGTCGTATGAATAAAATCGGACCCTGCCTATTTTCTCACCTCCACATACCTGGCAAGAATGTTGGCTGCATGAAGTGGGTATGAATGTCAAATTGTGACATTTGGAAAGTTACAGAAATTGTTGAACACAGCTCCCCCTCAGCAAATCTGAGCATTGAAACGCCCCTCAGTGCTATGCAGATGATTCATTAATTATCCATGTCACTTAAGTATCGAAATCTCACAAAATACGTTGATCGTCCAGTCCTACCTTCATCTGTCCATCCATTATCTGTACTGCTTATCTTAAAACTTGTCTCAAGTTTTGCAGAATGCTGCTGTAAAACGCGAGACAAGGTTTTGACAGTCGTGACACAATCTTGATTTTCTTTTGATGCAGAATCAAATTTAATATTTGTGTGATCTCCTGCCATCATCAGGCAGCTGCTGCAGCCCTAACTCATCAGTGTGTCTGTGAGGAAAAATAGTGCTTTTAAGGTTATGGCTCCTAAATGGTGGACCTCAGATTTGTGGACACCTACCTGTATACACTTGCCATTGTTTTGTTTTGTTGTGAGGCCCTCTGTCACGTCTGCCTCAGACTGTAAAGCCCAGTGCTCTGATGTCTCATGCGCAGAAGGAAACAGCCCGTTGTATGTTCTCATTACCACAGGGTGATGCTGTTGCACTTTCAACAGCAGGCTCACCTTCAGATGAGCCTGATAGTGATCAGTCACAGTTCCCTCTTTATCTCCACTTAGGTTTATAAAGCCAGGATATTTCATTTGTTTGTTCGCCACTATACACAGAAATATCTCACAATTAGAATGCATTCATTTATATTCTTATGTCAGCATCAGCACTCTCCTGCACGGGAAATAATACATTTCCTCTGCTAAGTTGTATGATTGATTATGGTTCTGTTGTGCAGCTGATGAACATTTGTCTTGTTTTTATGGCTTTTAAGTGCCACAAGTTCTCCAGGTTGGTGTTATGGATACTTCTGTCCCTGATAAGACTTACATTGTTTAATTACAGTGGAAGGAAAAAAGACCTCTGTTTGCAAATATTCACCCAAATCATTTTCTTTAAGTGGAGCAACTCCCACCACTGCACCCCCCAAAGTAAACACTGCAGACACTGGGGACTGCTGCAAAGATTGCAATTTTGCAATATCATTAAACTTTATCTAAATGCTGCGTTCACTTGTGCTGTATTTCTCTGACAGATGAAATACATCACCTGAAAAATCCCACTGGCTGATTAGTATTAGTCTGAGAAACTGTTTCTGTACCAGAGTCACAGTGTGAATCAAAGAGCTACACCTTGAAAGAGTGGCTTAAATCCTATAGAAGGCTCTGTAAAGACTGCAGCAATGGGACCATTACAGCCGAGGCATGTTCAAAGCTCAGGTAGAAATGGATGCATTATTTACCTTGTTTTTGTTCTCACTTGAAGAGCTGATTTGAATCTGATTATCATTTAGAGCATACGTTGGTGTGGGGGACAAGGCGCCTGCCTGGTGGATTAGCCTCTGACAAGTCAGGTGTGTAATATATTATTGCCATATTTTACTAGATAAAATTATTGCTCTCAGCTGCCCTCCACTTTCATTACCCTCTACTATGGAATATGCTTTTATTAAAAACAAGTTAAAGTTTTTGAGGCAAATTATGCTCATTTTTAATGTCACAGGTGTTGGCATAATATTTCTTTTTTCCCCCCAGAAAGCTACACTGCACTAAAGCACTTTGACAGGTTTATCCCCCTCAGAGATTATGGAGACATTTTATGTTTGTGTGTGTCTGTGTGTGCGTGTGAGTGTGTGTTTTGTAGTATCAGAGGCTTAGTTTAGTTGAGTTTAGCCAACATTATAAGAAGGGAGACATTACATTGCACAACTACAAATGTCAAGGATAACACAATTATGTCCAAGACATATTTCCATGTAAGAGAGTGAAGATGTAAGACTCCAGATGATGAGGCACATCATAATCTCAACAAACCAATGGAACTAATTAAATGTATTTATCATCAATAAAATCATAATAAGCAAAGATGCATAATACAGAGATTGTAGAAAGAAACAGTAAGATTACACTTTGGCCTTCTTTTTAAAATGTGTGATTGTGGAAATGATCAACTGCTTTTGGGCCAGTGTAACTTATTTCATTTTATGGCAGCACATGACCTGAAGGAATAAGTTTTCATGTGGGTGATAAACCAGCATGAGTTAGCACCACTAGCTCTACTCTGGTGGGCCTAAGTCCCCTGTCATGTTGAAGTTTCCCCATCAAACTGTGTTTCTCCTCATCTTAACCTGAACCCAGTCTCATCCAAATCCCCACCAGTTATCTGTCTTACCATAACCTAACCAAAAACCTGACACCAAACCACAGAGGATCACTTCAGAAAAGTACAGGAAACACTACAGGAGTGACACTAAAACATTGTTCAATGGCCCAACGAGCCCTAACCCTATAAAACTGGTACCTGAGATACTCTGGGACTCTGTTGTTATAAATAATAGGTTCTATAAACTCCAGCCTCCTGAGGTAACCCCCCAGTAGGACTGCCACTGCCACACTCACATTTGAAGGGATGAGAACTGACACAATGTGTTTGCATTAAATTAATCACAACTTAAATCCTAAATGAAATGTTTTTGCTCATTTAAACAAATTTAAATTTAAAATAAAAAAATGACAAACACTTGGGTTCAAATCTGGTACAACCCTCTGTAGCTCAAGGTACTCTTGGCTTGAATTCCTAGCTTAACATTTCTGAAGCTGTCTGAAAAAAAAGTGACCTCTTTGAGCATAACCAGTATCCACCAGTTCTCCCCTGAAAAGCTTTTTGTTTGCCTCTCATGTTTTTTTCACATTTAGCCCAGCAGTAGTGTATGTTTTCCAGGGGAATCAGTCATATTTGAACAAATTGCAAAACTGTTGGATAGTATCAAGAGTCGAAGATTAGTTCTCTCAAAGAGCTCCCATGGGATCCATCTCAGTAAACACTACATTTCATCCGGAGCCACCAGCTTGACAGGCCTGTCTGCGGATTTGTTTTGGCTTTGGAGTGTATGATTATGGAAACAAATCACTGGTACACAGTGGTTCAAAGCCGAAGCGGTTTTACACTCATTTAAAGGCTTGCTGTTTTTATTGGAAACATAAGAGGTTATCACAGGGCTTGTATAGCCTGTGACATCATCTCAAAGAATGTCTAGTGGCCAAGTCTTGAAATGAAATTATGACTGTTCCCACAGAGTTCCAGCTTAAGACTCATTTATCAAACCTATTCTACCTGGCTGTGTCCTCGACATTGCATACAAGAGGCCGTGCTGAAAGATAAGATTTGTTCTGCTTTTTTTTCGCGTGTTTTCCAGACCTTTCGCACGCAGCTGCTTTCCACATCAGAGACAAGTTAATACAATCAGTTATACCAGGCATCTCGTCCTTTGGTACTCTGATGGCTCACCCACTCAAGAGTCTGTGGCTGTGATAAACACAAAGCCTCTTGCCGAGGAAGCGGCCAGTGCAGCAGCACATCGGAGTTCTGCATCAAAACGCCTAGAGTGGGATAAGGTAATGTCTGTACCCTTGAGCAGGCGGACAGTATCAAGGTGAGAACAGTGCATGGCTGTCTCCAGAGGGGGGGTCAGACAGGGATCAAGGAGTTCTTGTTATTTGTGATTATTCCTCCTCGTGTCTGCAGCACCACTTTCGGAGGTGATAAGAAACAGCCAGAAAAAGTAGACAGAGTTTTAGAGCCACTCCCTATTAACTCTGAAGCCCCATAAGAAATTGTTACAGTGCTAGGAACTCATTTCTTTTCAGTGCCATTGGGTCAGATGTACAACTTCTCAGGGATTTAGGTGGATTATGGCCACCATAATCCATCTCTCTGCCTGACCACAGACTTTCACTCTTCACACAGCAGCATCGAGCACCACAGAACATGCATGTGACATGTATAGGAAGTTCCCCATGCAGACCTGACACTGATATCTGACTCACTTCTGGCCTCTAGGGTTCAGTAAATAAAAGTTCTGTTGATTTTATGCATAGACAGTGATAGGTAGCTGACAGTTAGATTACTGTAAGGCTACCTGAAAACATAAAAAAGTTAACTACAGCTCCTTAGGTTGTGCATGGCATGGCACACAATGCAATGCTGGTCAGTTGCAAGAAGTCTTACTTAACTTAAACCACCTCACTTTTTCATTCTGGGTCAAGTTTGTTCAACGACAATGCAATGGCAAAAGTTACTGATCTATACCATACCAACAGAAAAACATGATTTTTAAAGTAAGTAAATAAGTAAACTGAGGCCTATAAACATGTAATACTGTTGTTATTAGTGTTTGACAGGCTTGGCACATGGCATACATATATTACTGTATATTAGTATTCCAGGATACAGGAACACATGGCACCTATTTATATTATGTCAGCAGACCCCAGTACATAAATGTAAAAAAAAAAAGAAAAAAAAAAAAGAAGAAAAGAACAGATCCAGAAGGGAAAAGAAATAGAAAACATAACAGAACAACAACAGAGACAATATGTCATACATTCTGTGTATCTTGACTCATACTACAGGAGCATATAGTCACAAAGGTAGCTAGTTAGACCTGACTTCCATTTTAGCCTAAGCTGAGAACCCTCTGCTTCAACTTGTTTATATCTAGTCGTGGGGTTGTGGAGTACATTGTCAGGAGCCCATTACAGGCCGATGATGTCATGCAGAAACCTAGTCAGTCAGTCAGTCAGGAGGGAGGGAGATAAACAGATAAACCATTAAAATAAGAGAGCGTTTCCCCAAAATGGCCAAAATAATAGGCTACATTGTAAGCTGTTATTCACCAGTGTCAAGAACTGGACCATAAAGTTTGAATTTACTGAGGTGGGCTCTATGCACAACCTGCACTTTTAGTTTGGATCAAACTGAGTCAAACAGGATGATGAAGAATCCACCCTGTCTAATGCCACCTCCCACTGGTCCTCTGCACTAAAAGTCAAGTTTAAAATGGAGAGTAAATAAGTGGTTATCATTAATAGGCCACAGACTTGACACAGAGAAAAACTCAAAATGACAGAGGAACTGTATCCAGAGAGTGGACAGTAATAAAGGGATTGAGGAATGGTGGGAAGGAGATAAGGGAAGAGAGGAACAAACCAGTGCAGAGCCTTTGAGCTACTCCAATTAGTCTCAGGAGTTTTTAACCATTGAATACATTTTTGCATATTGGCAGCCCAAAGCTAGCACATAAAGTTAGGGAGCATGACACCACCACAATTCACTATAGAAGTGAAAGTTTTACTGACCTTAGAAACTGTTCTCACCCAGATCAACGTAATGATTGTGTGATCCAGCATGTGGAAATAAGGCTTAGGTAGCAATAGGAGGAAAGCATTGAAAAAAGAGGTAGCAATAATACTGATGCATTCTGAGTTAATCACACCACAGAAAAATGTGCTATTAACCACCCAGCTAAATTTGAATGGTTGAAAAAATCAGCAAGAATATAACATTTGGTTTCAAAATCATGAAAAAATAAGCTCTCTCTGCTCTGAAGAGCTGGGGGCGTGTTCACTGAAGGCACTGAAACCACACCCACTCCTGGTAAAACACAGTGACAGTTAGCATCTACCCTGTTAGCATACAGTTAGCTTTCTCACCCTGTTAGCACCATGACCTGAAACATGGATGCTAGCAGCCTTGGAGGTGTTTAAGCCGCCAGAGCCAGAGCCACACACACACACACACACACACACACACACACGCATATATATAGGCTATATATATATATATGTCACACATATATGTGTGTGTGTGTGTGTGTATCTAACACACAAGGCAACTTTAATCAAGGACATTTTGGAGTCCTTAAATCCAAAAAAGTAAGCTTGAAGACCTACTGGGTATAAAAGCACAGGGAGCCTTGGTTCGCTCCAGATTTCAGAGTGCTAATCTTATGGATGCACCTGGAGAAAGGCTGGAGAGATTGAGCATACAGCAGTGAAGTTCCACTCTGAACAGTACAAGAGTGAATATAAAGCAAATGGACTGCTGTTTTCTTCATTTTGCGATGGACTTCCACACATCTCTGCTGAAGAGAAGCCTGGTCTCTTGTCTGAAACTGGCAGAGTTGCACACTGCCCTGCGGGGCATGGAGGGGGCAAAGCCTCAGGCACTGACGGGCTGCCAGTGATTGATTTTTATAAGGCTTTCTGGGAGGAGTTGGATGAAGATGTGTTGGCAGTGCTGAATGAATTCTTCAAAGAAATGTCTTTGGCCTTAAATTGCAGGAAAGCTGTGATCACTCTGTTGTGGAAGAAAGGAGATCTATGGGACATAAACAGCTGGCGTGCGGTTTCTACACAGAGTGTGATATCCTGTCGAAAGCTCTGGCTAACAGACTCAGGAAGGTGCTGGACCAAGTCATTCACCAGGACCTTACTGTGTACCTGGTAGGTCTATTGTAGAAAATATGTCTCTGAGGAGATGTTTTGGACGTCTGTAGTTCTTTGGGCGTGGATGTCAGTCTCATTTCATTAGACCAAGAAAAAGCTTTTGACAGGGTTGAGCACCTCTACCTTTGGAGGATTTTGGAGCAGTTTGGTCTCAACCTAAGTCTAACAGCTATGATCAAGGTTTTTCACCAAGACACTGAGTGTGGTGAAGATCAATGGAGGCCTGAGTGCTAGTGGTAGAGAGAGGGGTCCAATAAGGTTGTTGACATTGATGGCCCGAATCTCACCAGGTTTTGACAGCACATATTCTGTAAAATTAGAATGTGGAGGGACTGAGGCCTTATTTTCTACCTTAAAGACCTTGTTCTTGCCTTTCAGAGAGAAATGTTCGAAAGTTATTTTTATATTTGGGGCTAGTTACAGAAAAGTTTTCGCTGATAAAAGGCAGTTGTTAAATTTTCTCTTGGGTGAAGAAAAAATGTCAACATATCTTACAAGGAGAAACAAAATGAAAAGAGTATTTAGTCAGTGTGTTTCTCCCAGTGGCAGGAGAGAAGGTTTGGATAGATTTTAGATTTCATAAAGAAATAAAAAGTCAGGACAGGTTTGTTCAACAGTGGTGTTACAATGATCTCATCTGTTCAGTGGAGCATGAGGAGTTAATATTTGGTGTTGTTGTTCAGTGAAAGTGTCTACAGCAATTTGTTTATTCGTTTTCGCTAAAACATTGAATTTTTTACAATTATATCTCATCCCAACCAGCCGCCCACCCTGAGTATGGTTCTGTTTTTCCTCTCCACTGTTGCCTAGTGCTGCACATGGTGGGAATTGCTGGGTCTCTATGAAGGATATTCTAAAGTACAATCTAGACCTGCTCTTTATGAAAAGTGCCCTGAGATAAGTTGTGTTGTGATTTAGTGCTATATAAATAAAATTGCAGATGAAGAAACTGAAAATATTTTAAGTGTTTATAAATGTAAGTTGGTTCAAATTTAGCCACCTGAGCAGAATCACTCTTATGATCTTATAAACAGTGCGGTGTTTCAATTCCGCTTTTACTCTGAACATAATTTTTAATTAAGGCTGATTGGCTGAATGGCAATATACTGTAAGAATAGTCCACTTATATATTAACACTAAACAATGTGAATAATGAGGTGAGTTCAGATGAAATGTGGGGTTACACTGCGTAGCTGTCACACTGACTGAGGGTTTGCAGTGTTTTGTGAGCTCTGTGGCCCAGCATTTATCACATCACATCCACATGACTCCTTTTCAGCTGAGGAGACTCGTGGCAGCTGCTTATTTTGCCCCTACCTTGGCATGGCTGATGAACTGTGACAGCTGATGTCTGAACAACCAGTCAAAGAAAGTGCCTGTAATGAGGAGTCTGCTGCTTGAGGGACAGATGCCATCATATTTCAGATAAAGTTATTCCCCTGCTCTGCTGAGGCCATACTGGTTCTGGCAGGCTCGCTGTGCCGGCGGCTGTCACGTGGTGGGTTATTCTGAGATCCCATACTGTTTGTTGGGAGGTGGGGGGTGGTGGGGGCTGGGGGTGGCAAAATGTGGCTCTACACATATAGTTTCATCGACAATGCAAAATCTGGCGTCCACTCTCACTTTATTTGCCAGCTGTGAGTAGATGAAACAGGCCGGAGTGAGATTCAGAGCCAGACTGTGCTGTTTTAGACAACAATAGAATATGTCTTGGCTGGAGTTGTACTTGGAATCCTAATTGAAAAGCTGCATTCCCACTGTTTTAAAAGGTGATTTGGCTAGGTGAAGCTGGTGTGACTAATATTTGTAATTAGTACTTCATTAATATATCCAGCTCTATTAAGCTCACTAATAAGCAGCTTTACTGTGGTTGGAGACTTTCACATACCAGGTTTGTATTTCATGCACTGAAATTTGAGCATACACCCCAGCAGTATCACAGTTAACTGAGTGGCTGATTCAGCAACAGAGCTCTGACTGGTGCAAATGGCAGGACAAGCAGAAAGTTACATTTCAAAGGACTGTGTTTTAGCTTTTAAAAAGGACACCTCAGTGACTTAGTGTCATACTCCCATAAAGTTGGTGAACTCATGGCAGACAGATTAAAAAAACAATGGTCAAAATTGCATTTCAGCAGTGTCTTTAAAACTCTATGCCTCCAGTTTGCAACCCAGCCTTTGCATTAAGGCTTTGTGCTGGGAGTCGTTGCGTAATATTGGCACACTCCATTCCTTATGATAGTATACTGCTGGTGCTGTTGTGGTGCAGAAGAGAGACTTTTATTGTGGCGGGGCATTTGGGAGCGAACATCCTGAAAACTTGACCCGAGTTCTTTACACAGAAATCAGTCTACAGTCTACTACAGGGTGTTACATTACAATCTTTTCACATATTGGCAATAAAAAAAAACCCCAAAACAATTATTCCATGTAAATTTCTGTAATTTCTTCCGTACAGTAGCTTTAACAGCAGTGTTGGAAAGTAAAATACATTTACTCGTCCTGTGCTTTAGAACAAATTTGAACTTGAATGTTTGAATTTTATTTCTGCTCCACCACATATCAGAGAGAGATGTTTATCTGACAACTGTAGTTGATAGTTACTTTTTAAAATTAAGATTTTATCACATAATTAATGTATGAAATACAGAATATTGTTAACCTTTATGGCTAGCCTTGTGTTATTTCTTTATTTTTTTCATTTGAAAAAAGCAGTGTGGGTGTCTGTCTTTGAGTTGTTAGCAGCTACACTAAAGAGTTTAATCCCCCCTGTAAACTTCTCAGATAGTTACATTTAAATGATTGTTTGAGGCATATCAACCAGTATTTCACAACAAAGCAAAGATTTGAGCAAAATTTCAAAGAATGAATCCCAATTTCTGTGGCAGGGAACCACTGGAACTACAACAACTACAGAACAGTATATAATGTAGTTAAAACTAGCTCCACCTCAGCCTCCACCTGTCTTATTTAATCGTTTATCAGTCAACTACTTTGCTGAACTTTCAAATGCAGGACTTGTAATGGAGAATGCTCTATTGCTTTTAAAAAGGATCTGAGCTCTTCTTTCAGCACTGCCTCTGCCATAAAAAAGAAAGTACATTAAACCATACACCACACTCTCAGGCTCTCTTGCTTGTTCCACTCCATGCAGGACTCTCTGACAGCACTGAGCAGCTCTTTCAGTGATAGGCTGCTTCAGCCAAAGTGTGTGACGGAGAGGAATCGCAGGTCCTTCCTTCCTGCTGCTGTCAGACTCTGTAACCAGCTCTGCTCCCAGCAGACCACACACTCACTAAGCCACACTTTAAACAGCTGCTATCGCTCATACTGTGCAATATTGTCACTCAGGGGTTATTATTTCAAACTGTGCAATATTAGTATTCAATCCAATTTGTTACTGTGTATATAGTCCTGTTTATATTGTTCATATTGTTCATGATTTTATATATATTATCTTATTTATATCTTGCTTTGTATTTCTTAATATTTATTGTTTTCTTATTGATGCCGTTTTCTATTTTTCCTATCCCTGTTTGCTGCTGCAACAATAGAAATTCCCCCTCTGTGGGGACACAGCACACACATTTTATAGGGAATGTAATTGTGACCAGATTATGTTTCATATTATTTTTTTTTCTATTATAAAATTATAAGAACAATTTACATGTTTATTATGTCACTATTATATCAAACACGCTGATACTGAATGTATGTTCATTATTTAAAGAAATAGAAATAAATGATATCCACCTGTAGTGACCCCAGACACAACCTGTTTATTTACACTGAACCAAAACCACCATCATTTCCATGACCTTAACCAAAGAGCTTCAGTTAAAGATGGGACTCTGATGTGACAGTTGTTCACTTTCTACGCCCCACTGTCCACCCCACCACCTCCTGACCACTCTCAGTCATCATGGCATGTGTGTGTGTGTGTGTTTCTGTGTGTGTGTTGTGAATGCTTTCTTTCCTTTTTAATTTCACATAAGTCACACATAGAGAATTAAATCCTGGCTCTCCAAGCCACAAACCTGTTTAACATTTACTCACTTGGTTGTGGGAGGGGGCTGAAGCTAATCCCAGCTGACACTGAGGCGGGGTCGCCAGTCTATCACAGCCTTCTGACAATCAGAGCAGTCTATTAAAGTTGAAGTGCATGTTTTAAAACCACTCTTTTCTTCCACTGTAAGGAGACAAAGGTAATGTCCATACTTTCAATGTCACGTCTAAAATGTTATGTGTGTGTGTGGACGTGACAGGAGTCACCTCTTCTGGTGTGGTGTGGTAGTGAGCTGAAATACTGGGTCAGGTCCACTTAGAGGCAAAGTTGTAGTGACGTTTAAAATTAATAAAGGAAATTGAGATTCATTTATACATGCCAGCCTCAGCAGGCAGATCAGCAAAACTGTCAAGCAGAGGTCACATATATCCACACTTCCTATGGAGGAGGCCCTATGCCAAGTAGAAAATTGCTTATTTTCCAACTCCAACAGGATGTAGTCTTCTCTGAGGCCAGCAGCAGACATCTATTCCTATGTAAAAGCAATAGATCAGCGCTTTTAACAGAGCTTGTCGGGGCCTGCTTCTGTGGAGTTCAGTGAACGATCTAATATGCTGCAGCCAAACCTAGAAACATCACTGTGCGCAGGACATCAATCAAACATCACTTTTCTCAAATATTTTAGTTCTAACAGAAATTCCTATTGAGGTATAATTAATTACACTTAAAGTAACCATTTGGCTTTCTTTAGATCTGACTACATTTACCCATTAAAATGTGATGCATGCAATGTTGTGTCCTGTTGTGCAGAAAAATTAGTTGATGCATTTGTTATTTCCAGGCTGGACTACTGTAATTCATTATTATCAGGCTGCCCCAACAAGTCTCTAAAGACTCTGCAGCTGATCCAAAATGCTGCAACATGATTACTGACGAGAACTAGGAAAAGAGATCATATTTCTCCTGTGTTAGCCTCTCTACATTGCCTCCTGGTCAAATCCAGAATTGAAAATCTTCCTCCTCACCACCACCCTTAATGGTCAGACAAGATTCCCATTAGAATCCTGTTCTCTCAGATTGCTGGTTTGCTGGTGGTTCCTAGAGTTTTCAGCAGTAGAACAGGAGACAGAGGTTTCAGCTATCAGGCTCTTCTGCTGTGGATCCTTCTCTGAGTTTGGGTCCGGGAGGCAGAAACATCCTCTGCACTTTTAAGAGCTGGCTTAAAACTGATAAATGAATGAATCCGACATGGTCACTAGATGGTATATAGTAGGTATATAGTATAGTGGACAGATGTTGAACTAAAATATTCTGTTGCATACCTAAGCACTGGAATGTCATAGAAATCTCACATTCACACCAAATTACCTGAAAACATGCTCAATAAAATGATTTGGGTCACAGAATTGTTGGACAGTTATTCAATATAAAATATAAACAGGGAGATGCCAGTTCCCAGTTAAGACTGGAATGTGGTGTGATTAATGATCCTGGTTGAAGCCTTACAGAGAGAGAAAAAGAGAGGCAGGAGAACATTAGTTTGGGTGTATAGGTCTGTGAGAGTCTAGTCTCTGTTGATCAACACAGTTTTTCTCTACATGTTACTTTTCTTTATAAAAGTAACACTCAAATATCCAATATAGTCTCTTGCAATACTGTCATGTAAACAGGATAGGGAAAAAACATAATACTGAATTATTCATTCATTCATGATCTATATTACCTGTTGAGGGTTGCAGGGGGCTGGAGCCTATCCCAACTGACAATGGGCGAGAGGCAGGGTACACGCTGGACAGATCACCAGTCCATCGCAGGGCCAACATATAGACAAACAAGCATTCACACTCACTCATACATTCACACAAATAAACATGTTGATAAACAATTGTCTTTCCCTGTGACTGTCTTGTTACTGTGGCTGTGGCTCAGGGGATAGAGTCCAATAATCAGGTCGCCCACTAATCAGAGGGTTTGTGGTTTGATCCCCAGCTCCTCCAGCCCATGTGCTGAAGTACCAAGATACTGAACCCCAGATAGCCTCCGATGGCAAACCATCATGTGTAAGAGTAGAACATAGAACAGGTGCTATATGAATGTGTGTGTGAACGGGTGAATGTGACCTGTAATGTAAAATGCTTTGAGTGCTCTATATGACTAGAAAAGCTCTAAATAAGTGCAGTCCATTTATTTACATTTAAGTCATCAGATCTGATATATTTTTTTTCCGATGTGTTCATCTTTTTTGTAACTCTCACAAAGAAATTATTTGTTATCATCCAAATTATCTAGAAATTATGATCGTACCAATATTTTACATGAGCAGAATATGTTTTGGGGGATTTATTTCAAATATGTACCTGGTAGAATATTCATACTTAATGTATGCATCGAAAAATGTTTTCCAGTTTGCTATTTCCAACAATATCTGTGCATAGTAACCTGTTATGTCATGACAACTAATACAACTTGAGGTCAAAGAAAGATTATGAGATTATATGAAATAAAATGCCAACAGTTGATCAATTAAGCTATAAGGAGCTTGAACATGCAAAGCCACAATGTCCCTGTTACTTCTCCATGGCCTTTTATTTACTCACTTTAATTCATTTTATTTCTGTGGTCACTTTCATGCTTCATTTTAGTACAGTTTTACTTTAATCTTCGTTCGCTCAAATCATTCAAACAATCTATTCTCTTCCTAAGACCACAGCTATACTATAACCTTCTTGTCAAACTAAGTATACACCCTATATGTTTACAACCATTGTGTGTAGTACACTGCAGCATTCCACTCACCCATTGGTATTGTCCAGGACCTTACTGTTCTAAATGAAGCTATAACACCATACAGGACTATGACTAACACCACTTTAGGATGCAGTTTACCTTGAGAAACTACAACTGCACTGAGAGTTGCAACAATGTAATGTGATTTCTTTTCCTGGCAAAGTTGTTAGTCATTTGGTAAATTACAGATTTTGAAGTCATTTCCCCAACACCAACAATCCGTCCTTCCCTCCCTGATGAGCTGAAAGAGGCTTAATTTCCTCCTCAGAGTGGATCTCTCTTGGATCATTGGACACAGCTATCATTGTGTCTTATCTCAGTTTGGTGCTACACCCAGCCCCATCTGATTGCTCAGATTAAACATAGAATTCTTCCATCCAAAGTCAATGTATTTTTTATACACCTCAGGAACACAGGAGTAACAAAGAAAATCATAGTTTTCCTTTGTATTTTCCCTCCAATGTTGGAGTCAGCATTTTCATTCTCTTTTTCATTTCCTGCACGTCTCACAGTGGTATGAAAAATGAAATAAAAACTTTTGCCGTACTTTTCGTGAATTCAGCACAGCTTTAATAGAATTTTTCATTTCATTAGATTCAGTCACATAACTGAAGCTGGTGGGCAACTTTAAATGGATTTGGAGGACATGGCGCACTGCATGTATCAAAGATATGTTAGATATGTTGAATATGTTGTTCAAAAAACCCCCAAAAACTGTATGACTAAAACAATTAATCTCCACTGCAACAATGGGAGTTACAGAGCACCTTACACAAAAAAATAACCATGTTGCTTTTTACATCTGCAGTCTGACGTCAGCCTCTCCGACAAAAGATTTGTCACAATTATCTTTGTTTGGGGAGGCATGGTGGTGCTGTCTCCTCGCAGCAAGAGAGTTCCAGGTTTGAACACAGTCCAAAGAGATGCAGGTTAATTGATTGTTTGTCTCTATATGTCAGCCCTTTTCCTATAATCAACACAGGATAAAAACTAAGACATGACAAAATGAGGAGAAATTGATTTAGTTAGCTACTTAGCTAGCTACAGTTTCTAACCTGCTGCAATGATATATAGATCTCTGCCTATGACGTCAACTGACATTATTAAAAATAACTGTTCTATGGACTAACTACAGTACTGTGCAAAAGTTTTAGGCACTAAAGGTAAAGTGAGGATGCTGTCGAAAATAATCCAAATGATTAATTTTATTCATCAGTTAGCCTCATGTACAGTGCAGCAAACAGAAAAAACCTAAATCAGATCAGCATTTCCTATTATACCCCTCCCCCTTCCTCCCTTTGCCTTTAAAACAGCTCCAGTTCTCCTCAGTACACCTGTACTCAGGTAGTTTGTTCCAGCATCTTGGAGAAGTCACCTCAGTTCCTCTGTGGATTCAGGCTGTCTCAGTGTCTCCTGTCTCTTCATGTGATCTCAGACTGACTCCATGATGTTGAGATCAGGGCTCTGTGGGGGTCAGATCATCTACTGCAGGACTCCTTGTTCTTCTTGTCTCTGTGGACAGTTCTTTATGATGCTGACTGTGTTTGGACTCATTGTCCTGCTGCAGAGTTAATCTGGGACTGATCAGACACCTCCCTGATGGTACTGATGAAGGATAAGAGTAAAAACATCTGAAGTGCCTAAAACTTTTGCACAGTACTGTATATCTATATATATATATAAAAAAAAAAACAACAACAGTGACAACCTTGAGGACTGACATGTGCACAGATAGTCTTCAGAAGAGGCTTAAGCACCTGAGTGTTTTTTTTTAAATAAATAAATTACTGTTTGTGCACAGCCTGCCCTGACTGCCAATAAATATTACATTACACAATTAATTAATATTGTAGTAAGTCAATGCATCTCTGGAGAGGTGCTAAGAGACAAATATGGTGAGAAAGGAGCCACACAGACAGAGGAAGTGCATCTTTGTCATTGGTGTTAAGATGAGCGTCTGCAAGTGATAATGTATCATTCATTAACTGTCATGGAGAAGAGTTTGAACCAGCCTCAGTCATAGGTATTTCAAATGCGTTTTGATATCCCTTTAACAGTGTCTCAAAATGAGTCATTCCAGGCATTTACTTACAAAAAATGCCTTTTATGAATTTGGGCCCCTGGACCTCTCATATCCTCTGCCTGTCCCTGCTTGAGGACATAAGCTGTGAACTGTTAACTGCTAGAAGGGGGATTGTTGCTTTAATGTTACCCAGTGTTTCAGTGAAAAGTATTTTAGTGAGTGAATACAGCATCAGATTGAAGGGCGAAAGTTACTCTGACAGTGGATGAAGGCTCAGATAACAAGAAATTCTAAAATGCATAATGCTAAGGAAACTAAACTACATGAACATGTCTTTAGTTTTCACTGAGTGAAAACATTTCAGCTGGACAGCCTTACTTACTTTATGCTTATTTAGATTCTCTCTGAGAGAATATCATGTCTGATGGAAATAGAGTCTCAGTACTTAAAACCAGAAATACCATTAATACAATGGTTATTTTAACACTGGCACCAGGAGGAGCCAGTTAGTCAGGCTTTCCACTAAACACCACAAAAAACCTCTAGTTCACACATAACCTTTTGCTCATCACAAACAGAAATATACAAGTGACAGTATCACCAGGCACAGTGACCCACTACATCTGACAACCTGCACCATAGCCACAGAGGTACCGGGCTACTGAATAAACTGAAACAGTTCCAGCATGTAAGCTAACATGTAACAACCATCAAATTTGACATTTCTGTTTTACTGTTTCCCCCTGTCTGTAGTTTTTATGTGAAAAGATATTTCACTGTTATATGTCAGATTACAGAGAGTGGACCAGCATAGGAACATCCACGAGCTCCACTGTGGCAACTAAATATATGGTCATAAACCAAATCTGCTGGAGCCTGAAACACTGTATGGAATGGTTTATCTATGGTTTATCTATCAATCACCAGTCACTCAAAATTCAAGACATTTGCACATGTTTTGTCCAATTCACTGCAAGCTGGATAAAATTATTCTCTCCTGTGTGTCAGCCCCCTCTCAGGCTGCATGTGTTTTTATAGACTCCTTCCCTGTAATTCAGCCAGAGACACACAACCGAGCTGAGAGCGTGGGGGCGTGCACAGGAAATATTTCCTCTAATTATTCCTGGGCTTGTGTCGAGGAACAGAGAGCACATAAATCAGCGTTTGGCAATTTCCTGAATGCCACATATATGTAAACTGACATGCACTTGCCTCACTGCCTGTGTTTTCTCTGTGTGTTTCCCTTTGTCTTTTTAGAATGACAGGGTCTTAGACAGCCCTCTGTTGCCAGGGCTGACAGTGGAAGTTAGCATAGCATGTCGCTACGTGCATTTACTAGATAACGTGATCATGAGAGCAGATGTACATGCCATACCCACAGACAGTCATAGCTCTGCTCTGTATGACTATAATAAATACAGTTAACACACTGGAAAAGAATTGTGATGCTTTCAGTGACAATAGTAGAGATAACCCACTGGTGCTGTTGTACGCTGTAAACCTGAGCACAGACCTTGAACCTCAGATTCACTGCATTTATCTCACCACTTCACACTGTGAATGTGTTTCCTGCAGGTTAAACTAAACCAGACTGTCTTTGTGATTTTCCATGTCATCAGATTGTGTTTAACTTTGTCGTCCCACATGGATAAACACACAAACAGACTTATAGGGAACTGATTGTCATAACCCCTGATGTGCTTTTGAAGAGGAGAGGATGCATTAGTGGGAGGTGAGATGAGACAGGAAGCAAGATCAAATCAGAGCATCAAATCAGGTATTGCTTTCTTATGGGCAAGACAGAAGCTCAAACTCAGGATTATATAAAGTAACTGAGAGCACCGCTGTTTAAACTGTTGCAAAAAATCCTTTGTTTTGCCTGAAACAGCTGCCAGAAACAGAACCAAGAAAAACTTTGTAATTTACAATGTGAAGAGATGTTTTATTATGCAGCTGTAAGGCAGCTGAAAGGAGGGTGGGGGGAGATGGAGACAGGGTGTCCTGTCCACTGCTCTGGGACCAGGACACCTCAGATGTGCTTGGAACAGCCCTAATATGCGACCTGATCATGCTCAAAATTAGTTTTGATTCTGGTGAGAAAATAAATCCATGAGTGACAGATTGAGGAAACCTCCACATGTCAGGGTAACCTTATGGTTGTACTGTAGAGTTAAGAATGAGGATCTCTTTTTCCTCATAAATGATGAGTGAGAAATTACACCACAGGGAAGCAAAGCCTCATGAATAATGTCATATTTAGTCCCGATAACTTCCTGTTGTCAGTGATATTCTCCACAGATAGATGATGTTTTATGAGGATGAAGAACGTTTACAAAAAGTGACTCATTAGAAAGTGATAGCCACATGATTCATTACCAGCTGATACACAGTGTTCAAACAGTGGGAGACACAGGGGGTCAGCAGGGCCCCACAGCTCATTTTTGCCCTGCAGCCCCACAGCATTTTAATCTGGCCCTGTACTTTCTACATGTCAATATGACATATGATGCATATCAACATATCATATGGAATATTATTAGATTATTATCATATTATTCTACGTATTAGAGAATGAAAAAAAAAAAAAACTCGGAGCAACAGCTCTGTTTTTTTCTCTTGAAATGGAGGACAAATAAAGGACAGAACAGCGCTGATGAAGGTGAAGGCTGCAGGTGGCGCAGATGAGTCTTCGTTCTCCAGCAGTAATGATGATGGTGTTTACAGAACGACGGCTCGTAATCAAAGAACAGCGTCTACGTTGTGCCAGACTGTGGCAGTGTGCTGTACTGTGGTAATTAGGCAATTTGTAATGTATATTAGGAATTAATTGCCATTTGATATGTAAGGGTACAGTGTTAAGGAGGAGGGATGTTCCTGTGATGTGTACAGCTGATCAGCACTGATTACCACGGTGATTTAGTTGATAGAGATGGCTCGACCTGTGTCTCCATGGAGTTTTATGGGTTGTGATTTTACCTTTTGGTCTCCCAGCCCTGAAAAGCTCGATGTGGATGAGAACTTCTTTTGAAATCCAAATACAATCAGTGTGACAAACCCATTCTTAGGGATGCATTTGCTGTGACATCTTGAGTTGTGGAGCACACACCAGAAGTTGCCTTGAGGCCTTTTTCTGTGCTTGGCATTTTATCCAAACTGCTACATATGCCCAAGTATGTATTCCAGAAAATGTGTGATGTGTTAATTTTATCCTCTGTCGGTGCCTTTACAAGCCATGTGATTCATCTCGCACCTGCTATCTGCTTCATTTTCACACTTTCTGCCCACACTAGACACAAGTGCAGACGCTCATCGTTGCCATAGATGACCACCAAAGTTTGAGCAGAACAGAAACTTCACTTTCTACTTTTTGCTTAGAAGACAGCATGTGTGTAAAACAGAGCCTGAGTAGACAGAGTTGTGCTTTTTCTTCTCATTGGTGGTCAGTCAAGAGGCCTTGGACCACTGAAACCCAGCTCATCCTGATACGGAGAACTCATTTGTGGAGACATGTTGTTCAGGCCCTGCTGTGTTTAAGTGTTCCCACTAAGCCCTTTGACACAGCAGTCCTGCTGAGAGCTGGTAGACTTCCACATCTAATGCTGTCTCACTCCACAGCACTGCAGAATAGAGAGCTTGTGTAGAGGATGAGACGCAGAGGAGAGAAGAAATATTTAGTCTCAGCTTTCTAGTTCACCCAATGGGGATCAAGCAATGCAATTTTGGAGTAAATAATACCATTTCCTCCCTCCAGGCAATCACAACACTATCTCTGTGAAAAATAACATGGGCACACACCAGATGATTGCCCACTTTTTTCTGGTGGAAACTTGGGTGGTAGTGGCAGACTGACAAAGTTTCCTTTTCTATCCATTTTCTCACAAACAACTAGAGAGAACTTGTTTTTCGATGAAATGCTCAAACTGAACACTTCAGTGCTGCGTACGCTTCAGAGACACAGAGTGGCTACACTGGCTCACATACATCAGGATAACAGTGAAGTGACAAATGAAGGCTAATGTTGTTCAGCGCTAGTCTAATATCTTTTCTATTACCATGACATGTCAGAATGTGAATTTGGACTGGTTGTGGAGTTCTGCTCCAAGAGGCCAAAGAAACAATGGCATCAACAACCTGAAGCAGCTTCAAGTACAGTTTTACTGAACAGATAGACTTAGAAAGCATACACTCAACATACATGATGAATTGTTAAATTATATATAAAAAATACTGAGCTCCATCTTGACAACATGCAGGGTCAGTGGTGGAGAAACAAGCTTCTGGGAGGCTTCAATCCCTGGACCGACAGGATTAAAGGCCTTTTCACATACAGCGTGACGCAAATATACAACGCGAAAATGCGAGATACTTTCCCGTGAATATACAGTTTGAGGAAGCAGGGGACCAACTACCTTTGACCCAGAGCAGCCTCTGGCAGCCTCTGTGATTGCGATGCCTTTATTCGCAGTGCGAAAGCTCAGAAAAATCGACCTCCTTTCGGAATAAAAAAATACATTTTCATTGCGTTCTGTGTGAAAGTAGTCATA
Source organism: Lates japonicus (assembly GCA_033238685.1). Taxonomy (NCBI): domain Eukaryota; kingdom Metazoa; phylum Chordata; class Actinopteri; family Centropomidae; genus Lates; species Lates japonicus. The sequence continues at coordinate 2,446,513 of BRZM01000086.1, read as the reverse complement.
ACAAAAACAACAGCTTGAAAAAACTGAATGACGTGTGAAAAGGCCTTAAGTCTGGGTGGGACAAATGAAAAAGCAGCACTTGCCCCTCCCTTATCAACACCACTGTGGTGCCCTTGAGCAGATTTCACACTTTTGTTCTTATAGTGTGTGGTGTGCAACAAGAAGACCAAGGGGGGGATTTGGGCTGATAATCACCCCGATTTTCTTGGTGCGTACCCGCATAGGTAATCCTCTGACCCTTGCTCAAGGTGGTGGACAGTGGCAGAGGCAGAGCCGGAGGCAGAGGCACGGGGTTCCAGGCAGAGAACTGGACACAAGAGAGACACAATTAGTTTACTGGAGAAAATACACAAGAGATAGTTTGCACTAGAGTTTACACTAGATTAGCCTGGTGTAGAACAATCTGGTGACCAGTTGAGGTTGAGCCGGTCTTCATATACTGAAGATGAAGAGGAGATTGGAAACAGGTGTGTCTGGAGTCCCCACAGCCTGAAACACAGGAGAAAAAACACAGCACAGGAAACACTGGGGACACAGGGGATCTCTGACATTCCACATTTGACCCACTGTTGATATAAAAATATAGATTTCAAAAACCGTTATCAGTGAAATGTTCAGCTAGGGCTGATTTATGTATGTGTGTGCATGTGTATATAAGAGGCAGTGATATGTGTTGGTTTATGTGTGAGACTGGAAGGCTCAGTGTTTGGTGTAAGGAATATGGAATGTGTGTAGGGAAGAGGGAACGAGAAATAATATTAGTCTTAGCTGCTATTGCATGGACTGTGTATATTGTGCTATCGCACAGTACAGTTATTTTTATCACCAATGTTGAGCAGTAAGGAAATGTAACCAGACTGGGACCCTGGAGCGGTGGGCAGCAGGTTCTCCACCCAGGTCTCAGTGGGAAACAGGCGAGGTGGGTCAGTGAAGACTATTTCACTTTCAATTTGGATGGAGTCCATCTCATTTTTTGGGTGGCAATTGCTTTGAGCCGTGCCCGAGCCCAGAGAGGGGTGCTGTCCCACTGCAGGTGTTGTGTCTCTGGTCATTTTGTTTTGTTTCACTATGAAGCATGATTTGGGGATGCTGAGGTAACTTCGAGTTTAATCTTGCACTGTTAAACTACAGTTACTTTCTGCGAAATGCCTGATAAAATACCACACTTTTTTTTTTGTTTGGTTTTTTTTACTGTTCACGGCTTTAATAGTGCGTTATGTCTGTTTATTTAAGAATTATGTTTTATTTCCCTTTTCCTGTTTCTCTTGCCGTCAGCAAAGTACCAGAACCAAAGTGCCATTACCGTGGCCTGCCTAGGATGGACTTTGTAAGCTGTGTGCCTGCAGGCTAACGCAATAGTGGTGGGTTTTGTCACATTCCTTATCTTGTTCTCTCTCTGCTCTGGGTGGATGTAGACGACAGGTCTACACTTTGTCCAATTGTCATCAAACTGGGGTGATGCAGGTGCCCCACAGCGCTGTTGAAGCACAGATGAACTGATGTAACTTAAAGATTTTCTGAGTTTGATAAGTCTGAGTTACAAAACAAGTGGTGCTTTTTCTAATTGGTGGGATCCTAAGAAGTTATGAATCTATATCAAGTAATAACTGTTCCTCAAGTTACTGTCAAATCATTCATAAAGATACTATTGTACATGGACTAATGTCTCTTTATTGGAATTTATTAAATTCAACAAATGTCCATGTAAAATATTCAAAATAAAGATTTTGCACTGCCAGTATCAAATAGTATGAAATACTGTGAAACACCATTATCAATCAATCAATCCATTGTGCACAAAGTACAATTACTACAAGGTTATTGTACTGTATAAGTAAGATGGGGTAAGGCTATTATACTGTAAAACAAAAGCACACTTAAACTACTGTAAAAGGGTAGTTATAGTAACTCACTAGTCATAGTGTGTTACAGCAAAAATACAATAAAAAGTCCAACAATGTGGGTTTTGATGGTGGTTCACTTCTTAGCAGGGTATAACACCATGGTAACATATGCTACATACCTAACCTGCTCTGAATCAGGTCATATTGCAGGTAACAGATCAGCAGTATAAAAGCACCACCTACTGACCAATCAATTCTCTTAGAAAATGGCGTTGTTATTTGTAGAAGATCCTGTGGAGCTTGATGTGCAGAACATGAGAGGGTCTCTTAGCTGTATGTTACCAGGGTGACACGTCCGAGTCGTGTGCTTACATTCCTGCACACTGTACACATTGCCTTGCATTACTTTACTATGGTAGTTTTATGTTTGCCGTGGGTGATAAGGAGGGGCGACCCTCATTATTGCAAAGGGCCAGCTCCTCAGCAGTATACTCCTGTGCAGGAGGGCCCCCTTCCGTCTTCTTCATTTCATTTTTTTTCCTCTTGGCTGCAGCAATGTCAAAACCACTTCTTTGCACTTTTGTATACTGATGTCATCCTATAGCAGAGACTGATGGAAGCACTAAAGCCTTGTACTTACAAGATAGGAAAGTAAGCCTACCGCTTTGTTTTTTATATGTATTTTTTTATTTGCTCTGTTTGACACCATCAGGGTTGCAGCAGAAAGAACAATAATATAGTCATGGACATTATTGTAGTCTATAATGTACAAGAAGACAAAGAGGAAGAAAAAAAGATGAATGGAAGGACACCCATTATTTCATTTTATTTTATCCCTATCCCTATCCCTATCCTTAACCTGTAGTTAAACTGAAAAATGTTAGGAGTTAGTTCCAGCTGTCTTGAGGGAGAGGTGTAGTATTTTTATTGTGGTCTTTGAGAAAGTTGATCCAGTGACTGATGTCACTTTCTCCATCAGTAGAATTGCTTTCTGGGTGGCAGTTAGAGGAATGAGTAACCCTGTCCTGTATTTGGTTGGAAAACTGATTTGTTTGATGTCACCAAGTAAAAAGAGGGGTGCGGATGGCAGGATTCTGTAGCCAAACATGGAAGCAAGATTTTCTGTGCATGCTATCCAAAAGAGATGTACTGGTTGGCAGGCCCAAATGGTGAGCAAGTAATTGTCAGGCTCTGTTTGCTTCTTACATGCCAAGCGATCCTGGTGGACATCTTTTAATCTGCCAGTTTAGATTAGATATTGTGTGTTGTTCAATTTTGGTATTTGTCAAATAAATGCTTTTGCAAACAGAATATTTTGCTGGTCTACTTCATGTTGCACAAAAGTGAATGTTGCCAACCTCTATACTGCAGACCCCTTACTAACTATCAACTATCAACTATTAATTTTGGTTGTAGTTATTAAATTAATTATTAATCAGGGTTCCAAATTGTTAGTTGGTATACTTTATGAGACTGACATAGTGAATAGGCTCTTTTCAAAAATTGCAAAAATTGGCGCCTTGAGTTTTTTAAGGCTGCCATTTTGTTGCTGAAACTTGACTAACAGAGAAGGGGAGACATTTGTATTTTGCTATCGTATATTTTGAATGTTCATATAAGCCTATTGCCTGTAGTTCCAACTGTTTATATATATATATATATATATATATATATATATATCTACACTATTATTTATGGAATTAAATACTGCATTATGCACTCAAAGTAGGCATTTTCATTATTGTTATTTGTCATTATGAGTCATTATATTTATACTCCATGATATGAGTACCTGCCATGAAGAAGATGTTCTTCACTGAACCAGCTGGGTCCACAAAGAACTGTCTTGAAAATGGTACTTTAAAAAACCTATTTTTGCTTCTTTAAAGAACCACTTGCCAAAAGGTTCTTTGTGGAACTAAAAATGGTTCTTCTATGGCATCACCATTTTTGGTTCCAGTTAGTACCTTTATTTTTCTGAGGGTACATGGGCCTCATGGCTTAAAACAAGGAACTATAACCAAGATAGCTGACCGCAGGGCATGTGGGGGATGTTAATAAAAAGGCATTACTGAGTTAAGGTCAGTTCAGATAAAATGAAAGTACCAGATGAAGGGAGAGGTTAGCAAGCTGCATGCAGGGCAGTTAAATGTACTTCAAATCCTATATGTGTGAATATACTAAAAAACAATGACCTAACAACAAAACTCATCAAAGATCAATCAAATCCATACACTGGCAAAATTGTCTTATGCTTGGCAGTGCTATGCTAAGTAAGGTTAGGCCCAGTTATTTTACCAACTCCATTAGAGGGAAGCACTGTTGTGTGCTGGAAAAATCAGCGGTTGGTCCTTTGTTGTCCTTGCAAAGTTAGCTACTTGACACTAACTCTGCTTCCTAGTCTTCTTCCAGCAGGCCTTGTGCTGCAGGATAGGTAGCTGGTGAGATGTTTGTTTCCATCCTTGTGGGAGGGTGATGAGAAGAAGAGCAACTCCTGCTTTCTCTTGAAGAGCAGCAGAGAAGAGAGGAGAAGAGAAAAACATCTGTGTTTTGTTGGCCCACATAGTGACCAGTATTAGCCAGATTCAGGGATTTTACACCATCATGTGAGAAGGTGAAGAACCCTGGGAGATTGAGTTCAATTGCTCTCCTTTGTGTGTGGAACAAAAGGAGTCATGTGATCGCCATTTTAAGTGGGCTGATGCCCCACGCTAGTATGTGATACCATTTGTGGTAACAGTGCCTTTTGATGAAGTGGACAGTACCCCCCCTCACTTCGGCACATGGACTGCAGGAGTTGGGGATTGACCTCCTGAGCCGCAGTCTGCAAGCTGTTAATAAATTTGCCCATACTGGATCTGCCCATAACAGAAACTCTGTTATTAGAAAAAAGTTAGATACTATAGCTTTAAGTAAAGGGACAAAATAGCTCTGCCACTGGTTTATCAAAGAAGAACATGGAGACAATGGTTGCTTTATATATAAAGATCAAAATAAAAAAAATAAAAAAATAAAAAATGAAAAGGAGACAGATAAATCACCTGCAAATGCCACAGTGTGCAGAGTGTGTATTTACATTTGAGATAAAAAATAGACTTTAGTCTACAACAACAACTAAGGCTTAGTGTTGTGCGCCTTAAATCATCATCGAAAGGATTATTTGGTGGTAATTTGTGAGTTTTACAAGGCATTAGCAGAGCAGCTGGGACTTGAAAGACAGAAACAAACATGGGCCACTTCTCTGAAATTGGAACTTTCAACATAATTATATAGTGTTTTGGCAGGAACGAGAGGAAAAGAGGGCACAGATAGTGCTCGTTGTTCCACAGTGAGAGCGGGGAGCGAAGCTGTAGAGAGCGCCATGCTTCATGCAGCTGGAGCAGATGTTGAGAATAGAACAGGAACCACGGGTGATCCTGCAAGACTGATTAGACTTCCTCCATCTCCCCCCAAATGAATTCACAGTGATTGAGTACGAGGTGGCAGCACTCCTCTCTTGTTACTGTCACTCCCTATTGCTCTTCCGTACACCATATACTGCAGTCTGGGAGGTTTCCACTGCAAATATTGAAGGACGTCACTGCAGAGGAGAAAACTGAGGGGCCCTGTCTTGATATATGACCAGCTGCATTACTCATAAGTGGACTGAAAAGGGACAAGATACAGCTCCAAACAATGACTTTTTCCAATCAAGGTCATATCAGGTTAAAATACACTGGTAAAACAATGTATTGCTGTGAGCAAAATATTTCTCTCAAAGCCCTCAGTACAGAATTTGAATTTCTGCTTCCTAGTGTTAGTATAAAAAAGACCCTATCCATACTGCTATCCCCAGATTGTATACCACTTTCAGCAAACATGATCCCATTCACAGACAACTGACACTGCTTCCACTGAAAAAACTGATTTCATCTTAATCAAATGGAATAATTTACCAGATAAGAGTTTCAGTTTCAGTCCTGTGTTGATCAACAAATCACAGGACTTTCACATAGGAGGCTGCTGTTTGGTTCCTGTTTGAACCCATTTATTACTGTTACCATGACGATGACGCTCCGATAACGCCACTGGTACATATTCATTTCCTTTTACTCCAACAGAAAAAGGTATTTTCCGTCACATATCTTAATTTTATTGTTTGCTGTAATAATTTAGGCAGAAGAGTCCTAGACAGGTCCTTCTTCACCCGGTGTGAAGCCACTGCTGTACTGTCAGCAAAAGGTAAAACAGAAAAAAGGATGAAATAAGCAGCAATAATTTGAATGTATATAATCAGTTTAGATAATGATGTTATTTTGTCTTTCTTAAGAAATTGGCCACTGCTGTTTTGCCTGAGTTCTTTCTCTGATTGGTTCTCCAGGTTTAATTCCTTTGATTATTGGTTTCTTTATGATTGCCTTCAAGTCATTGCCTGGGTTTTATTTCCATGTTGAATCTTTGTTCTTTTACTGGCTGTCTCAAGTTTTTAGCTTCATTTGGTTATACTTTGTTCTTTTATTCTAGGACATTGCCAACAGCCCTCATGGTGTGCCTGTTGAGTGGGTGGCACAGTGGTGCTAATTGCACATTTGTCCTTTGTTAAACTTGCTTTGATTATTATGTGTATGTTGGGGGTTACTGTACACTGCCATAGACAGAATTTGTCCTCCCTTTTCTTGGTTCCCCAAAACCTTCATTACTCCACTTAGTTAAAACCTAGAGATGCCATCAAATTGTTGGTGTTTTGTTAAGATTTGTATTTGTTAGGAGGATTTGTGAGGATTTGTGAGGGCTCACCCTCAGAAATAAAGTGAGGAGCTCAGACATCTGGAGGAAGCTTGCAGTCGAGAGATTACACATCAAAAGGTTTCAAGTGAGGTGATTCGGGCATCTAATCAAGATGCCTCCTGGGCGTCCTCCTTTCAGGGTTTTTTCAGAAATGGCCAACTAGTAGGAGATCCCAGGGTAGACCCAGAATATGCTGAAGAGATTACATATCTCATCTGCCTTGGCCTGTTTGTGTGTAGAATGATTATGTCCCAATGAATATCATTCACCTTACTGCATACAGTCATAAATTAATTCACTTTCAACTATATGAGCTGCAGTGCTCATTTGATTCCACAGTATGAATAGAATTTGTATAACATGAGGGTATATTAAGATTTGGGTTTTCTACCTAACTGCTCACTGATAAATGAGTGTAGCACCTCCTGTCATCACTGTTTCTCTTCTGGATCTTCTGGACAAGGTCCCTTGATTGTTTTCCAGTTGTATAGAAAAAAGATTAAAAGCTTAATTTACATACTAACAGTCAAACAGTGTTGGTCTGTCTTTATGTTACACCACTAAAATTGGATGGATGGATGGATGGGATACTTCAAACATCTGTGGAGGTCCTTGACAGTTTTTTGTCTCTTGCAGCACTCCACTTTTGGATTTGAGGCGTACACAAGTCTCTGAGGTTACCTTTGTGTTTTGTAAGAGATGTTGAAAAGAGAGGTGCAGGAGGAGACACTGCTGGCATTTTTCAATTGAAACTATTTAATTCATGGAGAGGTGAGTGAACTGCCCAGGAGAACAAGGGAAGACAATACTGTAGACAGCCAACATCATAGTGAAGCCACAGACAATCACTGGGGGAATCAGCAAATGAAGACAGGCTGGAGTAATTTGATGGTAATAGTTGTACAAGCTGTAGGCACTGGATTGATGAAATCCACTGAGGCCTAGGGTTTTATTAAGTCTCATAGCAGGGATGATAACTGTGATAATGAACTAAGATTCCTGAATTTCTCTCAACTAGCACAAATTTATATTTCCAAATTTCATGGAGTAAAATCATCCATTATGATTCATGACTGAATGGAGACAGTATCAGGGCAGAAACCAGCTGAAACACAATAGGATGACCAAACATTTGTACATTACAGTAAAACATTTTAAGGACTATTTGACCACAAGACAAGTTCAGTCTTTAGTGAATCAGAACAATATCTAGTCACGTCTCAAATTATTCAGGTCAAGTTCCAAGTCGAATCTCATTTTAATCAAACAGGCTCAAGTCAAGCGTTAAGTCACTTAGGATGGTTTCAAGTCAGCTTTCTAGTCGATTCAAGACAAGTCTTGTCTGAATTCAACTGAGACAAGTTGAGTTTTATGTCAGTCGAGACAAATCCAAGTCATATCTCATAATAATCAGTGCAGGTCCAAGTCAAGTCTCAGCCCAGTATGTAACAGTTGAGACAAGCACAAGTTAAGTCTTAAGTCAGTCAGGAAGTGTTCCTGTCAAGTTTTGAGTCAATTGAGAGGTATTTAAATCAAGTCTCAAGTCCTTCACAACAAGTTCAAGTCAGGTCACAAGTCTTTCAAAGTCCTCTCAGTGCACATGGACAACGATTACATTGCTTTCAATCTGTGTGAATGCACAGGTTGAGTGTAGTTGTACAAGGCCTGTCTGCAGCTGTCTTAATTATTTTAACCAAGTCAAACTGTGAGACTTAAATGTTTTTGCTTTCATGTTAGATTCTAGTCAGGCCCTTGAGGTCTGAGTCATGTTTCTACCAAACTGTCTTTCAGCAAATTCATAGTAAGTCTTTGCTCTGTGTTGTTCAATATCAACTAGTTTCCCCCCTGCTCTTAATACCCCCTTTGCTAGCTAAATGCTATCTGAATGTTTTGTCAATCTGCAAAAGATTGCAGATTAGAAAGTTCATATGTCTCAGGTATATCAGGACAAGTCCCAATCACCTCAAGTCAATCAAAATAAGTCAAGTCTCAAGTCAGTAGAGATAGATCCAAGTCTAGTTTCAAGTCAGGTGAGACGTCCTAAGTCAGTGCAGATAAATGTAGGTCATGTCTCAGTCAAGACAAGTCCTAATCCTTTTAGGAGAGACAGATGAAATTAGGCTAAAAAGCCTCAGACTGGTGCTAGATGAAAGGTTAGGGGCAGTCACCAAAATCATGACCAGTTATTCTCTGAGGACCAGGAGCCAAATTCCACAGTTATCTGCTGTGGGCATACAGACAATACATTAAAACATGTCTTCACTTCCAAGGTATAAAACTCAACCTGGTCCTCACAAAGATACATCCAAGTGTACACACACACACACACACACACACACACACACACACATACGACCTACACACACACACACACACACACACACACACACACACACAACGTAGCTCACACAACTGCTCTGTTGGTCCACCAGCAGCATGCTAACACTTTACTGTCTCTCATGGCTCATTCCCAGGGGTTTGTGTGAATAATTGGTGAATATTTCCTCCACGTAGGGTGCCTGCAAAACTCAAAGTGGTTTGTGTTGCAAAGACAAGCATCAAAGCCAGACTAGCAGCTGCAACATGAACCATTTGAAGTGAACCAAATTCCTGACAGGGATCCGGAGGATTTTCTGTTTGTTTGTTATTGAGACTGAATGGGGAGGTTAACAACAAAGAGGGAGTGCAGAGGAGGAGTGAAAAAAGCTATTTGCCTCATGTTATTTCAAGATTCGCCTAGGCAATTACAAAAAGTCATTTAAATGCTAACAAGCTAGATGGGCAAAATGAAACAGGACTTAAAAGACTAAACCTCCAAATAATCCCTGTGATCAAACATGAGAAAGGACACACTCGAATCACACTAAAGAGGCACACACACCAAAAATTCAAATGACTGGAGATGTCTTCAGAGGTTTTCGAAATAGAGTGAAAAATGTCTCAGAAATGACTCAGTTTGATGCAGCAACTGTTGAAATACCTACGCAAAACTCTGGAGCCCTGCCTACTCAGTAATTCACTGCATGGCTGTATGATGTATGATTTACTGTTACCAGGAAACTAATACATGCTGGCCAGTGCTGAGGTCATGTATGTGATCACCTTATGCCTTCCTGTAAAAATATAACATTAATGTTCCAAATTTAGTACTCACATTACACTTACTGTTAATGTTTGCTACTTAATTTATGAAATTGCTGTTTTTTTTAGCTTACCACATTAGCTCTGTGCCAGTTCAATACTACATAGCCTACTGACTCTGTACAGTAGGTACTAAATGCTTATTGTACATCATAGCACACTGTTTATGCTGTGTACAAGAAATCAATATACTAAATGCTCTGTACTAACAGGAAATAATGAAATAAATGCACCAACAAACTGCCACCGCCAAGTAAACTAAGACAATAATCCTTGAGATCACTTTTAAATCCTTTAGTCAGATTCTTCTCTGTGTTGTGTATGACTAAGATTATTCTTTTGTGCTGAATGTAGTACTGGACTTTAAGTAGAGATGTTTTTAAAAATCGTAAATATATGTGTGTAACGTAATTATTTTTTATCAAATTTTAATGTAATGTTGTAATGTTTTGTTTTCTAAGATCCACCTTTAGCTGTTGTACGCAATGAGAAATGTGTTATAATGTCTTCCAGCTGTGAGCAGCAGCTGTTGGCTTTGTGCATTGCATCATGTCACAACAATATCCATCAGGACGGCACATGAAAAATGTTCTTTCATCTGTTTTCAGAATATTTTGTTTTGTCAATACAGTGTATTCTCAAAAATTACTGTGGTATTGAGACAGGACTTGTATAACATCAGCTGAAGAGCAGCCACTGTGACAATTAGATAATGTTACATTGAATTTCCCTTCTTTAACCAAGATTTTGTTGAGTCTTTTTTTGGTTTTGTGATAAAACCACTGGAATGTTAATGTGTGACACACTAAAGAAAAGTCTGACAGTAGTCTCAGTCCACTGCCTCAGCCCCAGTCTCCTGCTCCTTGTCTTTCTTCCTAACTCATGTTTCTTCCCATATCTCCCATTCAACTGTCTGCCCTGTCCATTCACACACCTGTCTCCACTGATCATCAGCCCTGCAGTCCCTGAAGCTCTCCCCACCTGAACATCATTCAGTAGTTAACCTTGGACTATACCAGTTCCCTTCCTTTGTGTGTTTTTGCTGGTATGTCCTAATGTACCAGAGTCCTATGTGTTTATCTATCTGTCTGCCTGTAAACCAGTATTTCTGCTTACTGCTCTTCTCTGCAGCAAGCACAAGTAGGAAATAGTAATAACATCAGCAGACTAGCTCAGAATTATCAGTTAAACGACTTTGCTAACATCAGCTAACATTATTCACCCTGAGCTTTTGGACATACTAGACCAAATAAGACTGTGGCAGCAGCATGACTTAGTGTCACCGAGAAGGTGCGCTCTTTCTGAATTAAACATATCATTTGTGAGACAAGGAATGATATATTTAACTTCTGACAACACTGCCACATTTTCTGTTGAACATGACATAAAATCTGTTGCTCTTAAGCCTCTATGCAATACTTTAAATACCCAGTGTAACTTAAGACGACAGCAGACTGATGCTTTAGGGATTTATTGAGTATTTGCTTTGACAGCTGATTCTCATTAAGTGTTTTGCACTGATTAATTGGGATGCTGGATAAAGGGTGTTGCAGGGAATTGTGTTCTAAGGTGAACAAAGGTGTAAAGCAAAAGCCATTTAATTAAATATTGAACAGTCTCAGATGGATGTCTATGTTGGTGACCCAAACTGCAAGCAATGCTAATTAAAATTTCTCTTCTATCAGGGGACCTACTGCAGAACCTCCCTCAGCTTGCTCACCTGCAAAATCCATTAAATCCAGCAGATAAACATTCAAGAGTCCCATTTAGAAGCTATTTAGAAGAGCAAAGCTTTGCACACTTTGTACTGATGATGGGGATTTTTTTAAACATGAGTGGGACAAGCTGTAAATTCTCTAATAAATTGAGGTGTTGAATTAGCTGTACTACATCCAACGTATTTTCAGAGCAATAATTCCGCTCATGCAGCAGTCCTTCTCACCACTCTTCTGCTGAGTTTCTCTTTTTAACAGAAATACTGTTTTCAGTCACTGATTATTTTAATCAGTAATTTTAATCTTCTACTCATTTGCTGTGTTTCATTCACTCATAATTTACTGTTTATGAACTCAACATTCAACACTGTTTCAAATGAACACCCCTGAGGGGATAAAACTAGAGGTTTCCCACTTATTTTGGCTTGAGACTCCAATGTGAGGTCTGAATTTCCAGCTATTTCAGCTCCTAATGACTACTGGATGAACTACAGGAACATTTGGTGCTTACATTTTCAGTCTCCAGAGGATGGATTCCTGATGGCTCTGATGTTCCCCTTTAGTTCCACTGTGAGGTTGAAATTTTAGTTTTTTAGTGAGTGTTTTGTCAATTGATTTGGACATTGAGTACAGACATTCATGTTCCCCTCACAATAATTGATAACTTAATCCTTAATTTTCTTACTAGCCCTGACACAAAGACATTCCTATTAGCCTGAGCTGTAGCAAATGTTGGCATGTTAGCATGCTAATCCAAGATAAACATAGTAAACATTTATACCTGCCAAACATTGGCCTGTTAACACTCACTGTGAACATGATAGCTGTAGAATCTTAATGAGATAGATGGATTTCGGTAAAGATTTATGATTGAACATTTTACTCTTCTTTCTTTTGTCTGAACACAGGAACTGGTGCTCTATTCTGAGTCTCAACTCCCTGGTTCCCAACAGTCTTCTGCCACTAGCAGACATGATCCATTAACCTCCACTCCATCCATCCATCTATCCCATCCCTCAAGCCTATGAATATTCTCATTCATCCAGGTCATAGTTATCTCAAGGAAATTTCAATCGAACGCAACTGGACTTAGTTATTGTCTAGGAAGACGTTTCACCTCTCATCCAAGAGGCTTCATCAGTTCATGCTCGCATCTGACCAGGCTGGGACTGGTCCATCCCTCCATCCCCTTTATCCCTCAACCCTCCCTTCAGACTCTGTCCATTCCCCCATATCATCTCAGCTCATCTCCATTCATATTGTGCGATAAATTATTCTAATCCATATCTTCATTGATGCTATTTGTTTTTTCTTCAAACAATTCTGTGCTACTACATAGAAAATATAACAACCATTTAAACTTATGTATGGCTACCAGTTTGAATTATTATTATTTTATATGAGTTTCTGAAATAAACATGTTTTATCCATCATTTTGGTGGATGGGTCTAAACACCACACCACACCTGAGCTTTGGGTGCTGTTGCTTTAGGGAGGAAGCAAATCAGAGGCATGAATCTGAGTGAAGCGGAATGATAGGGAATGTGAAACACAGTTGTAGACAAAACATGGGTCATACTGAATTGTGTAAAAATTGACACAAAAGGTGAACTGAATTAAACTGCTGGTCGTATTTTCAGTTTTCTCAACACCGTAATCTTTAGCTCATTGTTAGTGGCTCATAGGACAGAATTTTAAGCTTCATGCCAACATGCACCTGTGCAGTCGAGGTTAATTTCTCCCCCAATCATTTTATTTACACAAGCTTGTACCTTTTGACTTTTATCAAATAACCAGATATTTTGTAATGCAGTTATGGGAAAAATGGATGGGACTTCCTGTAGCAGAGGTACCTGAAATAGCTTCTCCCAGTTCACAACTTTATTAGTCTTTGATTTGAAATCTTTAGAGATTTTTCTGCCATGATTAGCAGTTCCATGATTTCCTTATTTTCCAAAACCAAAAGAACACTGGTGTTTTTTCTGCTGTCAAAAACGTGAACACTGTGTGTGGCAAAGCCTCTGCTGGCAAGGTAATAAAGATGTCGACTGAGAACTCAAACTATGAGAGTCTAGAGGAAAAAGTCAGGGATTTTATTTTTGACTCTGCGGAGCCAAAGTGACAACCTGTGTCTAGCTGAAAAAATAATGAGCCAGGAATGCATGCTCATCACTTTGGGAGCAGCATCTCTTTGCGATTAGACAGGAAAAGAGTCCGGCCCATCCACACTCCACATGCACAAGTGATGTTGTTTCTGGAACTCGGAAAGTAGCCAGTCATGGCCCACCCCTGAGAGAACAGGCAGGTACTTCACCTTATGAATGCACGACTGCAGCAATCACTTGCCGCCTGAGTGCATCTGCAGAAACCTTGAACGGCATGCAGCTGTATAAAAGGAATGATGAAACAGAGTTCCTGTCATGGTTGGAAGTCAGTGGCTGTGACCCCTGTGTAATAACTTCAGTTGTGGAACCTTTTCTCTTTCCTGTGGTCTGTGTGTAAATACGTAAGAAGGAATGAAAGTTGAAAAATAGCAATTATCAAGCAGGTTTCACCTGTGAGTGCTCTCTAGTTTCCTGGATGAGCACACAGCTTTATGTGGTGAGTAAACTGAATCAAATAAGATTTCTTTTTTTGCCACTAGCTAAAATATTTCTATTGGAATTGGAGGTGAAAAATAGGCATGGTGTATAATCCTCTCCAAAAGGATTGCATAAGAGTAAACCTGCCTGGCAGAAGCAAATGAAGATGTCAGCAGTGTGTGGAAGTGGAAGTGCACACAGTGTAATGAGCTCAGATGTTAGACTATTTTTGAAAGAAGCAGATGAGGAAGATGACCTCAGTCACCATCGCAATTCCCTTATTAAATCAGACTCTATAACAGCAACACCAGTCCCATTAATGCCACATTGGCTTTTACATGGATTCCTTATCAGGCTTAACTACTTCAGTTTACATCATGCTGTGTGTAGAGCGCTTTTGGGGTGGTGCAGGGTTGATGCTTAAGTAAGTACCAAGTGTCGAAAAACGGTGTGACACGGATTTGTAGTATTTCTAAAGACTGTGTCCAGGGCAGAGGTCTTCAACCAGTTCCTAGCAGCCGAGCACCTACCCAGAACCAGAGTGGGTCAAGTACAAATTATTCAGTCCGATCAGGTCAAGTAGTGTCTTGCAAACATTTCACCAGAGAACATAGACACTGGATGATTCTGCAAAAGCCTGGATGATTTGTCTTTCTTTCTATATTCCAAAAAAATAAATAAAAAAATAGAAATAAATTAAAAAAATCATAGCAAGGTTTTTAGTGAAAAGGCCAGAGTAAAAACCCACTCTGTGATATCTGTTCAGCACCAAACAGCAGACAGAGACAAGCTTGTGACTATATGAAGCATTTGCAACCAGATATTTCCCTTAGGGAGTTGGTGTTCAGGAGTTCATAGTGGGGAACATGTAGCAGACATACACTGGACACTAGTCAGTTATGACCAGGAGTGACAACACAGATGCTGAAGTAAGAGTTTAATCTATAAACTTCATTTATAGACATCCCAGAATTTATTAATAGAATAATCATGCAATAGGCATCCTAAACCTTTTCACTTCCACCATATCATGTTACTTATTTTACCACCTGTTAGTTAACCTTGTTTGTTTGATCTTTACATTTTTATTTTATTATTAGTCATTTATTTCATGCAGTTTAAGGTAGTTCATGAAATCATCTGTATTTGGACCCAGTCGCTGCTTGTCTTTCTTTTAGGGTTGAGAACAAGGATCCATTGAATCAAAAGTTACAGCTTCATGTATTAGACTGATTGAATGTACTGTATTAATATTCATAGTAATATTAATAATCTAATAATTTCCAAGAATGGAAAGTGGCGCCCCCTTCAACATGTGCACACACAAAAAAAACAGTGTATTTTCTCAAAGCAAAACAGTGTTAAAATATATTATGTTTATGAAATAATCCCATATGTAACCCACACTCTGACCTAAAGATGAACCCTTATCTAACCACCTATTATCTTCTACTTTTCACACTTCTGTCTCACCGGAAACTCAAACTTTTTATTATCACTCTGTAATAAGTTGAGTATCAGCACTGGACTATTTAAATCATGTGTGACCCAGATTCCACTGTGCTTTATTTTACCTCCCTGTGCAGTGTAGTATTAGATAATAGTGAAGAGCTTCTTCTTCAGGTTCTCTCTTAGATGTTATTTTAAAGCCCCTTGCTTTTTCATGCCTGCACACATATTTGTTTCTCCTTTTATGAGCTTTCATCTTTCATAATACTGTTGTCTTGTCATCATTTGGATTCTAAGTTTTATCACTAAACTACATCCGCAGAGGACACAGATTTGCCTGGCCAGGGAGCTTATTAATTCAGTGGAGGTCTAATGCATCGCTGGGTAGGCAGAGCCTGCAGCGCCGGCTGACAGGGAGACAGAGTTTTCAGATTCTTGTGAAAAAGACAGGCTGCCATTCAGGAGTCACCTACAGTAAAAGGAGTTGTTGTATTCAGAGAATGAGCCATCAACCACCGCAGGGCATCTCTCTCCAGAGGGCAGTTTTACCACTGTCAGGTTTTTATATATGCACTGTAATGTGCTCGGTAAAATGTGAGGCTTCCACAGAAGAGGTGTCAGGGATCACAACAAAACTAACTGCTCTTTCATGCTAATGTTTTTGCATATTAGTGATATATTGGGTGACGATGGCCTGCGATGGACTGGTAATCTGTTCAGGCTGCTGTGCCCACCTGTGACCCTTAAGAATAAGCGGTATAGATAATGGATGGATGGATGGATGACACTGACAACGTGACTTGGCATTATTCTCTGCAGACACAGGTTACATGCTGCTGATGAGTGCTTAAAAAGAGACATCAGTCAAATACTTCGAAACAGCAAGCTATTGTCATCTCAAGTATTTTGTTTACTTGTCAAGATGGCACACTCAAGCTGGCTTGTACAAATTTCACTGATGACAAGGAAGTTTTAACAGTCAAGTCACTGTCAGCATGACTGTTGTCAAATGACAGGAGAGGATAGGGATGTTTTGTTGGTGATGACTGATTGACTAACAGTCACGTTTTGTAAAAGGAGATAGAAAATGTCACAAGCATAGAGCACTGCAGTGAAATGTAAAACATTTCTTCTGTCCTCAGCTGCTGTACTGTGTAGATGTACACTGCAGGATTTTCCACCCGCTGGGACTCAGAGTCACACCATATGCTGAAAGGAACCTGTAGAACTTGTGAAGCTATCAGGCAGCAAATAGCAAACAGGTTGATTAGTAGACTGAAAATGAGGCCTCTGTGTTCAGTTGCTGCTCAGGACAGTTGACATATATTTTCAGATATGACCCATATCTTAAACTGACACTGACTGAGAAAGGATCATTCATATTTTTCCATATGTCCATATGTATATCCATCCATATTACACAAACATTTATTTGTATCGGTCTCAATAATATTGGAGTTAAAGGCACAGTCTCACCCTGTTTTATTTTATATTCAGTCGTCAAGACAGTGCAGAAGACTGTATGAAAATAGGAACAATTGCAAACTTATTTTTAATGAAACATGTTGATATATGACCACATCAGTACATCAAGTGACCCTCAAACATATATAAAAGGTACCAGTTACTCCAAATATTGTCATGATAAATCGATTAGTTGTTTGGTTAATAAAATATCAGAAAATAGTATAAAATGCTTATCACTGTTTCCTAAAGCCCAATTTAACATTTTTAATGGCATGTTTTAAACCAGCAGGAAAAAAAGACACCAAAATATAATGACTGGAGAAACTGGAACCAGAGAGAGTTTGACATTTTGCTGAAAACTGCTACTCCTAATAAATTATTAAAATTGGTGCTGATTACGTTTTTGTTGACAGACTAATTAATTAATCATTTCAGCTCTGGTTAGAATAATGTGTGTATGGAAATAAACCCAGAGGAGGTTAGCAGGCCCTCCCACAGCAAGGACTAGTTGGTCAGTGGTGCAAACTGCAAGTTACAAGCTGGACTTGGTCCTTCATAATAACTTGTAGTTCTGTCTTGTAGAGGGGCCCTGTGTCAAAAATCTTTTAATATATACATTTTACATTTTCAAGATCATACTGACATGATACTGTATTTATTTGGCGCATTATGCAGACAAATTTGTGTTTGATCAAATTATGACAAACTAATTGACTCACAGCACACCTGAGGCCAGGTATTGTTCCTGAACAGGGGTTCAGGAGTTATGATGATGCTGCTGTGGATAGTCTGCTGGTGTTTTGGTGTCTTTGTGCTTCAGTTGTCATTCCTGTATTGTCTTGTCATGTCCACCTGTCATGTGCATCTGCTCTGTATCTTTCATGCTATTATCTATTTCCTTCATCTAGCTTTTAATCTGCTGCAGTCAAAGAGTGTGTTCTGCTAAAAGAGAACCTGCCCTCATTGTGTCACACTGACAAAAAACATAGGTTTTGATACTAAATGAACTGAAAGTCATTCTGAAGTTGTGCTTTGCTGAGTGCTCATTTTAAAGGTGGTTAGATATTCCGGGGCTGGTCCCCAGGTAGCAGGAGGAAAATGTGTTTTATCTGTTTGTTGCACTCATCAGTTAATATTCCCCTGAGAGTCTTCAGTTTATCACACCTCACCTAATTACTACACACAGGCAATGAAATCATCTCAAAACAACTGGTCCATTACAGGGATCATTTATCACCTGACTTGTATAATGATTTTGTTTAGGATAGTAATGTGTCAAACTGTTGTAAGTCACATGACTGAAGTGACTTAAGAGGGACATGTGGAAAGACAGCCATGGACAGATGCAGATATTTCACTGGGCTTCCTTACCGTCACTGTTGCAGTAGCTCACATCGGAGGAGACAAACACAGTGACAGATCTGTATCAGGTTTGGTTATAGCTGGAGGGTCCAAATGGTAATCAATGAACAAACAAACTGGTGTTTACACTGCTCTCTCATCTGGGAGAATCTTTCAATAGTACACTTCAGGAACACCAGTCAATTCATTTAGATTAATTAACTGGTTGAGCGGTTCTCAAAGTTAAAACTCTGTTTCTCTCTTTATTTAGAACTGCCTGTTATGACTGGTCTCAGACAATCACAACGCAAATGCCAGATTATAGAGCATGAGACTGTGTGGTCAGCACCTGAAAGTACTGTGTTAAAAGTCTTAGTCATCTATTTAAAAGGTGTAACACGTACGGCCGTAAAATTCAGCTCAGGTCTGGTTCTTGGCCCCCACCTCGACTTTTAAGCCTCCGGTCTCTCTCTCTCTCTGTGAGTGCATGTGCCTCAGTGTGCTCCACTGTAAAAAGTGTTTCTACCATGTTCAACTCTGAATCAGTCCTCAAAACATGCAGTAACATTATAAACTATATACACAGCACACAGAGACTTCAGCTCATTTGTCAAGAATACATGTGCACTGACAGTAAAGTTACAGAGAGAGTTAGTCTACCTGAGCTAACACGAGCATTAGCAGCTAACCTCTTCAAATCCACACTGACCCCAAACTCCTCCTGGCTGAAAGTAACTACTGAAGCCATGTAGACGAGTTTCCAGTGTACATACATTTGAGGATGCATGCAGCACTAAGGTAGAAACCTCTTCACAATTACAGTCTCTCCACAGACTTTTTCACTCTTTGGAAACATAACAACTTGCCAGAAACCCATGAAATTACTGCTAAGAGGTGAATTTGTGTGTGTCACACGTCTTGCCTCG
This sequence comes from Lates japonicus, assembly GCA_033238685.1. NCBI lineage: Eukaryota > Metazoa > Chordata > Actinopteri > Centropomidae > Lates > Lates japonicus. The sequence goes on along the minus strand of BRZM01000086.1, from coordinate 2,427,281 downwards.
CATACCTTTGTTTTTTTGTAACCACATGCCATCTTTGATATATAGTTCTGACAGCTAACATAATACATATACCACTGACTTTAATTTCTGTTGAAAATTAGGATGTGACACATTTTCCATCCAAAGCCATTTATCTGTTCCTCTGTCAGCTGTCATTTATTCCCAAACTGAAATTCTGAAGCATGTCAAAGACAGAGCCTAAGCAACATTTATTAAACAATGCACAGAATGCACAGAAACAACTTGAGTCTTTTTTTCCCTGCAGTTTCAGTACAAAACGATCCACGGCCTTCATTAAATCTATGGCTCCTGACCAAATCACTGCAGCAAACAGCTAATTTTGCTCATTCTTTAGATAACGAACATTTTCCACTTTTGTGATTTGTGCAGTTTGAGACACAATAAAAACTCCCCATGTTGATCTCCTCATAAACTCTCAGTCGTTTTATGTTGTGCCTGTGCACACATCTCACCATCGACATCACACAGAAACCTGTCTATCAAAGTTGTTTTATTTACAAGGATACATACACATGCAGCACTTTTGAAATACTTAATTTAGTAGTGTTGTGTGTGGGTAACACTAACCTGTGAACTGAGTTAAGCCATTGACACTCAGCAGCATTTCAGTGGAAAATTCCTCCTTTGGGACTGGCTTAAGTTGCCTGTATCTGTTACTGTATCACTGCCAATGGAAAGACTTCAGTACATAAAAAGAGAAGTGAAATTAGTACTTTAATACTGATCATGGCCAGTGGTGTAACTTTTCCTTCCTGAACATCAATGTGGTGAAAACTAAGGAGCTGATTGTAGATTTCTCAAAGACTCCTGCACCCATCTCCCCTGTAGTCATTGATAATCAGGTTGTTGAAGTAGTTAAACAGTATAAATATCTTGGCCCCAAGTTGATGCTGTGTGTAAAAGAGCACATCAGTGATTGTATTTTTACCGTAAGCTCTGGAATTTTAATGTTGATAACACTTTTATGAAAATGTTTTATTCTTGTTTTATTGAATCTGTGCTCACCTTCTCTTTTATCAGCTGGTACGAGTCCATTAGCCGAAAAAAAACACAAATTGACTCCAGGGGGTTGTAAAAGTGTGTAGCAAATGTTGCAGGCATGACCCTGAACAACCTCTCAGACTTGTGTAAGGTCAGAACGCTGAGGAAAGCCCGTTCTGTCCTGGCTGACCCAAGCCATCCTGTTTTTGAGCACTTCAGGTTGCTCCCTTCTGGCTGCAGATTTGTGGTGCAGAGATACAGGACTAATAGTTTTAAAACTCTTTTATTCCTGCTGCTATTGACAGTTTAAATAACTCTATGTAAGTCCATGTTTATTTATTATGGTGTGCTGTTCCTTGTATGTTGTGTGTGTGTGTATATATATATATATATATATATATATATTGCTGGTCAGACTAGGCAGAGGTCCTGAGAAAACTATAGTGTCTGCCATTGTTTTTGTGTAAGTGCACACTGATTCAGCATTAACTTTGGTGACCTCCAACTGGCACAGTCAGGTGTCATTACTGTCTACTTTTATGTATGCATCTTTAGCCAGCAGTGTTAAGTTAGATCCGACGTTGGCCCCAGAAATACGTTTCAATGTGGTCGTCAATGTCGCTCACATCTCTCAGAGTAGAGCTGCCAATAACTAGAGTTACCTTTTCAGCGAGTGTGTTACTGAGTAGAGAGAATCTGTTTGCAATGTGAACTGGCTGGTGGGGAACAGTGGGTTTCTGCTGATCTTGTGATGATACTGTTTTCTCAACTAATGCCCATTCTGGTCTTTTAAATGTTTAGTTTTGAAGACTAGCATCCATCCAAGTTTGACCTGTACTGACCACAGCTGTGAGAGGCCACAGGTTTTCTCTGAATGAGTCGCATACTCACTTTTGGTTATTTGTGATTTAGATTACATGGCTAAATTGGTGAGAAGTTAATCATCTGTATTATCTGGTGAGTAATCTTACACCATCTTCCATCACCCAGACTCAGCAAGTATGGTTGAGTCTGGGTGAGGGGGAAACCAGAGGCTTGGGGATGACTTGACTTGAATCTTCCCTTTTAGGACCACTTCTTTCTAATCTTTATATGTTGCCCCTCAGTGATGTCATCACGAGACATGACATCTCCTTCCATAGTTATGCTGATGACACACAACTCTATATGGCTGTGTCTCCTGATGACACAGGGCAAATTGACTCCCTTTTAAAATGTATTTTAGATATTAATGTCTGGATGTCACAAAACTTTTTACAGCTCAACCAGGACAAAACTGAATTCTTAGTCATAGGTTCTAAAGTTCCGAGAGAGAAATCTGTCACAAATTTAGACTTTGGTCATACCTCAACCCAACAAGCAAGAAATCTTGGTGTGATCTTTGACTAAACTTTAAAGCTCACACTAACTCAGTCTCTAAATTAGCTTTGTATCACCTTTAAAACATTTCTCTCTCTGAGAGATACAGAAAAGCTGATGCATGCCTTTATATCAAGCAGGCTCAACTATTGTAATGCTCTCTTATCTGGTCTGCCTAAAAATGCTATAAATCAGCTACTGCTAATTCACAACTCTGCAGCCTGAGTGCTGACCAGGACCAGAAGGAGAGAACACAGTACACCTGTTTTAAAGTCATTACACAGGTTACCTGTCAGTTTCCATACTGATTTTAAGATTCTTTTACTTGTTTTTAAAACACTTCATAGTCTTGCGCCAGCTTACTTGTCACACATGCTTAAAAACGTATGAACCAATACGCCCCCTTAGGTCCTCAGGCACAAGTCTCTTAATTGTTCTGAAGTACAGGACAAAAACTTATGGTGAGGCAGCTTTTAGCTTTTATGCCCCAAGTTGCTGGAATAGTCTGCCTGAGGACCTGAGAGGAGAAGAAAGTGTTGAAATCTTTAAACGTAAACTTAAAACCTGCCTCTTCAGCCTGGCATTTGATTAATAAAATTTTTTTAAATTTATTTTTGCTCCTTCATTTTATTGTATTTTATTTATCTGCTGATCTATTTGCTATTATTTATCTAAACCATTTTTTTTAGGACAATTTTAATTAACTCTGCTTATATAGTTTCAAAATTCTATTTGTTTTGTCTTCTTTATCTTATTATGGGCTTATCAGTCGACTGTGGTGCTATACAAATAAAGTTTGATTGATTGATTTTCAGGTGAGGCTTGGTCCAGGGAGGCAGAGACAGAGCAGCAGCAGTGGAGCAGGCAAGAACTGGAATTTATCACAAGAAGCTTCACTGGAAATGAGAGGGCCACAGCAGTTACCACATGAGTAAGTGGAACTATCTGGCGTCGAGTAGAGAGAGAGCAGGGTTCTTATACAGCAGGTAATGAGGTGAATGAAGAACAGGTGTGCCAGACTCCATCAACTGTACCCCGCCTCTGCCGATGAAACGCAGACACATACGACACACACACACACACACACACACACACACACACACACACACAGGGGAGGACACACAAGAGGAACAGACGGGGGTGTCACAGTACAGGTTGTGTTTTGAACCCCAGAGCAGACTAACAGAGGGGCCAGTGAACACGAGGACAGTTCTTAAAGAGTCTTTAGTAGCACTTAAGCAAAAAGGCAGGGTGGGGGGCTACCAGGGAGTGAGCAGGGTGGCACACAGAAGTCCTGTAATGACAGGGTAGAACACACACAGCACGAGGGCCGAGGCAGAGTCTCAGTTGGCGTCCAGGCGAAGGTGAGGGCATAGGAGAGTACAGGTAAGTGCATGGAAACCAGAAAAACAAGGTGCAAAAACACAAACATTACACACTAGAGACTAATTCACCAGAGACACAGCTGGAAAAGTTTGTTTCAGTGCAGAGAGGATGATTGAGAGCAGGTGTGCCGACCGGACTCCTCCTCTGCAAGAAAGCACAGCCGCCACCCCAACTTTCTAATCTAAGTACATATGATTCCAAATTCTTGAAATAAAGTAAATATTTTTCTTTAGCCCATTTCACAATAGTGACCGTAAAAAATATTTTCAGTTATAAGGCTCTAAAAATGTTACTGAATGATCAATCAATGCATTTCCAGCAAATACAGAAACAATGAAGGGTCTCGATGAAATATGCAGTTTCACATGTTTAGTATAAACTGTCACATGACCAGAGCTGCTTATTTCCAGATGGCAACTGGAGAAGAGAAAGGCTGCATCAAAGCCATCAAAGAATTTCCCTTGGTGTGAATATCAGTAAGAGCTGCCTCATACAAGAGTAAGATGTTCATAACAGCCTGACAGATATCAATATAGGTTTGAGCTGCTCAGAAAATTCCTCTGTTGGAAACGCAGGGAAACAGCCTGTCTGTTCTGGACTGTCTGCTGTAGGTCTCTATGAACTACCATCAACCAGGGTGAATATTACAACCCTAATGTCTGCACACTACCTGCATAATTCATGTTAGAGCTGAGCTCTGTTCATGAGCTCCCCCCCACCTGTTCCCCTGTCTTCACCAAAAATTTGCTTTCCAGAACAGCTTTATGTCTCCTCTGAAGTTACAGAGGCAACTCACAGTCATTTTGTGCAGAAACCCACACATACACACACTCATGAACTTCCGCATCCCTCTCTCTCATCCCTCCACACTCCCTCACTTCTTGCCTCTGGCTGTCCTCCAGCAGCCAAAGCTGGACCTCCGTATTTCATGGTGAAGTTCACCAGATTGTCAGGCTGGATAAATGTGCAAAGTGTTTGTAATGCTTGTGACAGTCTGCTGGAATTTCTACACTGATTTTAAGAGAGTGCACAAGTAGAGGACAAAATCATTCTGTCACTAATTACTGCAGAATGTTCTGGGGTTTTTTTTGCATTCAAGTCTAAGGCTGGTGATATCAGTTAGTCTGTGGGCCATTCCACTGAATGGGTGCCATTTCCATCCCCAGGACATTATATTTCTATATATGCATGAAGTTAATAGTAAAATACATTTTATTATTAAGCAAACTGCAAGTTTGAAATATATAATTTAAAACATTATGACATATAATGATTAATAAAATCCTCCAGAAACCCTGTTTTATTCTTTTTTTTTTTTTTTGCGTTGTTGTGTGACTCCATATCCCATACATGGCTATTCTGCACAGTTAAGCTTATTCACTCCACAGTGTCCCCATACTGGAAACAATTGAAACAGGCACTAGCTGACCAGAAAGTGAAATACAATTATAAAGACAGAGAATCTCGTGTAAGGGCTTATACTCTCTTATGTATATTACACATTTCATTTTAACAAGGGCCTTACACTGAGAATCATTGAGCTGCCAAGTTCAATTTAATCTACAGCCTTTCAGGAACAGCAAAAAGACATTATATTATACTATGTAATATTTTTGTTCTACACACAATACTCTCAACACTTTCTACTTTGCATGTGAGAACACACTCTGTGGGACTACTGTTTGTCTAAATAGAGCATTCTGTGATTAAAATGTGCAGTATTTTTATCTGAAGACAGCTTCATATGGGCAACTTCTCTGAGAGGTATGCACTCCACACAGCACTCCTGAAGTTTAGTGAAACATCTCTGAGTTATGGAGCCCTGGAGTGGTCATACAGAGGAAAACAATTATGTATTGCATTCACATTTTTACTACATTTAGGGCACGTAATGCTATTTTGTGCACACAAGATATAATTTGTTCCATTTTGATTAATTTGTGCTCACAAGGTAAGTGTACATGCAGAGAGCCAGCACAACAGACACACTTTCTCCTCAAAGCATGAAGTGCACTGAACCTGCTTCAGTTATCAGTGTTAAGCTGATTATTACCTTGGCAACATTAGTAAGTGTAATTACATGATGTAAAAACATAATACATAAATTTGTCATTAATCATGAAAATATAAATGAAGAGATAACCACGTCTGCAAACTGGGCCACATGGTTTCACCTGGGTGTCTCCCTGCTGTACTGCAGCAGGTCACACACAGCTTTTTAACAACGGATATAAACTGGCATTTACCTATTGTCTCAGGTAAACTTTACAACAAGGCTATTACTCAAATCTGGATGATGTTCTCTTTTTCTTGTTCTCTTTTTCTCTCAGCTCCCTGAGTTGAAGTCACACTTGTTAACCCTCAGAGAGGATGTTTCCAAGATGAATCTCAAACCACTCACCTCTTCTTCTTTCCCAAGTTCTAATTTTACAAGGAAGGACTGGAGATTGGACCCTCTGTTGTTGAACGATGAGTGCTATCTAGCAGTTCATTATTAGGTGAACATGATCTAATGTTTATTGTCTTGTCATCACTGTGTGTTCAGTGAATTTGGAGATAAATCTGAAAATAAATCAGTAGTAAGAAAGCCACTTGTGTCTGCCTGTGCTTCAGGGGAATTACAGATGATGTAATGTATGATGTAAAACCATATGGGAGGCCATGAAAGCATACATAAGAGGTGAGGTGAAAATATTTTTTGGGGGCAGAAACAAACTGACTTTTCCAGTCACATTTTACATTTAGATCAATCATATGCAAACTCTCCCTCACCAGCACGATACCAGCAACACTTAAAACATCAGACTGGATTTGACCTTCTCACTTCTCAGCAGATTCATAGTCAATTACTCAGGAACAGGAGTATATACTATGAACACAGTAATGAAGCTGTGAAAAGTATTGGGCAACTTTTATATGTTTCAAAGCCTGCTACTTCTCTGCCAGCCACTCTCGAATTTTTAGAATTTTTCAGTTGATTCTTCAGTTACAAACTCAACTCAAGCATGTAGCTCACCATGTGGACCTTCTTTGAATTTGGGCCCAGTTTCGGAAAAACCTCAGCTTCTAAGCCCCCTCTCTTCATAGTCCAGTTGCAGCCGACCCTCTCTTTGTTGCATCCAAACTCTCGTTCCAGCTGTGACATGATAAGGGCTTGACTTTGGTATAGCAGGACCCAAGTTTTCAAATTAAAGTCAGACATTTTGTGCAAGACCTTATACCCCACCTTCTGGAGAAACCTCACAACCCCATGGACACATTACTGTCTGTCCACCCTGGAGGGAACACTGTCAGTTCTATAGTCTGCCATTTCAAACTTGTTGACTAAAACTAGACTAGACCTAGATTTTAACTTTGATTACATTTTTGACTTGGTCTTTGCCAAGATGCACTCCTCTTCTATATGGGTGTGTCATGTAGTTTAAAGTAATAAATTGTACCCATATTTCCAAAACAAAACTTGCTAGAATGGACCCAATCTGTGTCTCTGCCTCTCTTGTTCACGTTCTGCTCCTGCCTTTGCCTAGCTAACATTTAATGCTGTAAATCATTTATTTGTAGGCCATTTTGAAGCCTCTATAGAAAGCTAAGTCTGACACACCTCTGACATATCTAAAACTTACACTATGCCATACAGAACAATGTTTTTGCAATGTTCATGTTATTGCTTCCATATCTACTACTACTCTCTGTTTAGTTCTGTTCTGGTCTCCACCAACTCTTGTGAAAATATCTGCTAATTTACCTGCTAAATGCTCCATTATGCTCATCAGCACAGTGTTAAGTTTGTTCTGCTGTTATGTGCTGAGCAGGTGAGTTGTTCTTTTTCAAAACAGCTGCCCGCTGCTGTGAGAAACAAGGTTGATGAGAGAAGTGAGACAGAACCAAAACCGTATATGCTCCAAAACAACAAGCTTTTTGGAGTTGTTGTTTGGTATGGTAACCATAAAATACCCGTAATTTATCCATTAATTTGAAAAGGTGAAAACTAACGTAAAACTAAAACAGTTTTTTAATTAAACCCATTGTAGATTTTTGGGGGTATCCCTTTATTTGAATATTCACTTGAAATATTTGACATCAATTGTTATTTGTTATCAATTAGAGGGTTATTAAAGTCTGGATTTTAAACAAAGTGGTCTGGAATATTTTCATCTAAAAATAAATAAGATTTTTTTAAATTAATAAGTATCCAGGTATTTAATAGTTCTACCTCAGACCAAATTTGAGATAAATTAATGGACAATTTAATAACTGTTATATATGAAGGGTGAGTACAACACCTTAATATGTATCAAACATGAAAACCATAGCTGAATATAATTTTAACTGAAAAATTACAGCACTGTTTGTCATGACCCCCCGTGGTGACTCAGGTCTTTTGGTTTTATTTGGAAATTATTATTTCTCATGTTTCTAGTGATTTTTAGTTCTTGTGTCACATTGGAAATTCACCCTCCCTGTGTTTCTTGTCTTCCTGTTTAATTTTTTCAGTGTCACCTGTGTTTCATTTCCAGTTAGTTCCCCTGTGTATTTATTGTCCCGTCTCTCCCCTGTTTATTTGTCATAGTATTGTGTTATGCTTGTGAGCTGTGCAGAGCTTTGTGTTCCTTTCGATCCCCTGTGTTAACTTTCGTCCCTCCTGGTGAATTTCTGGACTTTTGCTTTGGACTTTGACTCCTCATCCTGTGAGTCTTTTAGTTTGTTTTCTTTAAATAAACTCTTGAAAATGCCCTAGCCTTGCCTCTGTATCTGGGTCCTTACTCCTGTACTCCTTTAGCCCTAATCATAATACTATAGGTGTGGCTTTCATGTTCTTTGATCAATTTTACTTTTTTTTTACAACATGTTTTTAGCCCCCCCCCAAAATCCCATAAACAGGTTCATTACATATGGAATCCATTAAATTACTTTAATATAACATATTACAAATATCCTTGAAATTCCTTTTAATTGCTCCCATTATATCACCAATGTAATAGAATTTTAAGGCAAAAAGCTCAGGATTCAGCGTCAGTGTTATTCTGCAATTTAAACAATTACTGACCAGACTACCTCCTGACACATTTAGCTGTATATGAACACTGAACACTGGCTCCATTGCTGGCGATGGAGGAACCACACAGAAGCTATCAGGGGAAAGTGCTCTTACAAGGTTTCACCCACACCAGATGAGGCTGTAAATCTACTGCAGTGAGTGACTGACACATCAGAATGAAGGCAGCACCAATTACACCAGGGAGAGCTGGGACGGTTCTCTCAGGACATGGCTCGTTATTTCCACCACAGCAAAAAAGGCAAATAAATAAATAATGAATAAAGAAATTATACTGTCAACTGTTCAGGTCCTTGCTGGGTAAGCAGAAATTCTTTGCAGTTCTTCACTTACTGTGGGACTGGAGTGACTCAGTTCAGTAACACTAGAAATGGTGATCTACTCATTATATGTCCCTTTATATAATCTGCATTGTTTCCTGTTGTGCTAGTTTAATGTCAGTAGTCCTGTAATCTGATGAAATCATTGTTCTGGTTCCCCTGAAAACTAAGTTATCCCTGCTCTTTTATACTGAGAGCATGAGGTGGGTCTCACTGACAAATGTTTTAAGATTTAATACCAATCTCAAGTTTGTACTTTCATACTTGACATTTCAGCCATAAAATTAAAACCACCTGCCTAATATCGTGTAGGTTACGGGACCTGCGGCTTTGTGTGTGGGTGTGTTTTTTCTATAACAATGTTTAGGTGGGTGGTACAAGTCACGTATTATTCATTTCACCTGTCAGTAGTTTTAATTTTGGGACTGATCAGAAATATGAAAACATTTCCCAAACCAAAACACTTTTACATTTTCAACTAAAACCCTTAATTTTCCTCCTAATGTACTGATGTGTAGTGATTTAGTTGCTGCACATTAGTCGATGCAGTCCAGTTCTTGATTCATGCTTCCCTGTGGGGGGCACAATATGAACAGGCAACATTAGGAGAAGGCAAACAACAGAGCTGGGAGAAGTTTGAGGATTGCAATATATGGCAAGTGTAACTGGACCTCAGCCCTGTATGTTCGAACTCGCCTCTCTGTTGCATTAACACCTCTGACTGTTAGTCAGAGTGAATACAGTGAATAGAGTGTGCAGTGGCCACATCCCATTACATGGTTTGTCAGAGGTAAAACAGATGGCAGCGGTAGCTACTAACGATGGCGCTCTGTTCCTGTGTGTGTGTGTATGTCGTTACCTTTATACTGGTGTACAGCAGGCAGTGCATTTAGAAAATATTCAGACCCCTTCACTTTTTCACATTTTGTGGAGGCTACAAACTTTTTTCTAATGCACTGAAGGTTCCCAAGAGCACAGTGACCTCTATAATTCTTAAATAGAGGAAGTTTAGATGAACCGGGCTAATTTCTAAAATTCTGCTTTGGTTTTGTTATTATTGGGTACTGAGCATACAAAATACTAGGCAGCAGTGGGGTCTCTGTGCCGCTGTGTTGAGTTTCTTTATGTACTTCATGTTAGTGTTGGAGCACAAATGTTGAACAACAGTTACTTTTCCTGAAATGACTGCGAGGCAGAAAAGAGAGAAGATGTTGGAGGAAATGGTGTGTACGACTGATAAAGTCAGCCAGAGACAGCTGGTACAAGCTCCATGTGGACCGTGCATCATCATGATGTACAGTCATATTTCTATGGAGGTGAACAGGCTACGGGGTAGGGTCTACAGCCATGCAGTACCTATAGGGGTTCCACTGCAGCAGCTACAGTGTTGGTCCCATGCAGAAGTATAAATCAAGCCTATGACTGCAACATAACAACTTTTTTTTTTAAGTGAAGGTTTCTGAATACTTTTCAAATGCCCTGGATGTGTATGCTGTCTCTGTTTGTGTGTGGTCTGTATACATTATATAGCCAGGTATGTAGAAAGTGATACTAAATAAAGCATACTTTTGGTCTTTGATTACTTTTCTTGGTTTGGGTAAGGCCCCTTAGTTCGTATTTAAGGTAAGTGTTCTCCAAAATTTGTGGGAACACTTTAGATTTGTCCCTTTCCTGTTTCAGCATGGTAGACCCTGTGCACAAAGCCAACTCTACAAAGAAATCCGATGTGGAAAAGCTTGACTGGATGGCACAGAACCCTGACCTCAGAGCCCTAATTAGTTACAATGAAAAGAAAACATGTGAGTGTTTTCACAGAGGACTGGAGGCTGTTATTGCAGCACATTAATGCCCACAGTTTTAAAATGACATGTTCAGATTTCATATATTCATCCACAGAATTTTTGTTTTGTATTTGCTGAATGGATACTTTCTGTTTATGTTTGTGCAAGGGAGTTGTGTTTTTGTGTTACATCTGAATATCACTATAGAAAAGCCTAGTGCTGTTTGTGTATATTGGACTGTGTATGCCTGTGTGTCTGCATGAGTATTTATTGTATGCATTTGCACCTCCAGTGCTGTATGTGCAGTATATTCATGGTTTTGGTACAGATGTGTGCACTTTTGTATGTTTCACTGTGTGTGTGTGTGTGCATATGAGTAACATGGGAGAACTCCCCAGCTCGAGGTTCATATGACACCCATGTCCAACCTGGGCTCACAGCTCTGTCTGTCCCTTTACAACATGACATGATGAATAAACAGAATGATTTTCACGCTGACAGTGTGGCTTCAGATTAGTAACTGCAATTGTCTAATCAAATGAAAAAATGGCTGCCTAGGGCATAAAAATGACTGTCCATTTTCACAGGTAATTTGTTTAATGTTCCCTTATTAAGATCATTGTTGCGATGTTACGGCACAGCGGCCGACCAACAGCCACATTGGATTTGCTCAGGAAATACAGGGGCACAATTCCTAGTTATTATATTTCACCCGAGATCACTTACAGTTATCACAGTTGTAAGTGTTATCTCTACAATTAGCCTGCCCATGCATCAAATAAACCCCACCAGCTTGTGTTTGTGGAGTTAACATCTCTCCCTTAGATGCTTTGTTTCTAACATTTTATGACCTCATTTTATGCCATGTCACTGGTGGGAACATGCTTCCTCAGTGAGGAGAGTCTCCATCCTGCTGTTGGGATGTGACTTAAGAGGACAAGCTGCTATTTAGAGCATCCGCAGTAACAGTATGTGGACAGAACAGAGCAGAGAGGCCTCACATCCAGTGAAGGCCATTAGGCTAATACAAGTCTAGACAGCGATGATATTTACTAAAGAGGGGAATGAAGCAACAGAAATATTGAATATTGAGCCAGGATTCTCTGGGAGGTGTTCAAATGGACTCTGAGTTCTTTTCTTTGAAAACTGAATTGATTTTAGACATTGTGAAAAATGTGCCTAATTTTCTTTTTTAAAGGAAACTGTAATAATCATGTGCCTGTTGTTTAATCAGGGCTGCCCATCAGACAACAGAATTTAGTTTGAAATGAAATTATAAGAGGACACCAGTGAATCTACTGTATCTATGCTGGATGTGATTCTTGTCTTACTCTTAAAGAGCATTGTGATCATGCTTACAGAAAGTTTTTCTCTAACTTCTACTTCTTACTGTTTGGACTGTTGTCAAGTTAAACTGGGTGCATGTCCAAGTGGATTCAGAGAGGTCGGTTCTGAAAGGCTTCTATTACAGTATAACAGAGATTCTAACTATTATTTACTATTTATAAGTGTTAGCTGTTCATAAGTACTTAGCTGCAAAATACAGAGCTGTACAGAGCTGCAGTCAGCTCATTTATTGACTGAAAGATACGGTGAAGAAAAATCTTGTGAGCTGGAGAAAAGACGGTCATCAGGAGTCCAGATGTCTCAGGCAGAGGTATTTATCAGAGGCTGTACGCCAGCAGAGAAAAATGATGAACAATACAGTGACAGGTGAGCCAGAGAAGTCCTATGCCAAAGCTTTGAAGATGTCTGGTTTAACAGGCTTTATATAACCCCAGGTACCACATGGCTGCAACACTTTTCTGTACTGTACCCAAATAAGGCCAAATTCACCTACAGGTGCGAGGATCCTATTGGTTGCTCAGATCCTACTGTTTTCACATGTTCTTACCTAATAACTGTCACATGTATGTTGTTCTTTCCTCTACTTAGCCTCCAGCCTGACAGTTCCAGTCAGGGACAGGTTACTGTCTAAATCTTTGTCTGCATCCTTATCTATAAGACCGTGGTTACCCCGGCAACAGAGAGGAGAAGTATACCAGATGTCCACTATCAGTCGTGGTTTGGACTAAACTCTAGACCATTGTAAAGCACTGTGGAAGTCTTTATGATCTCAACTACTGGAGTGTGTATGAGGCCCAGAAAATATTAGAGCACAGTAGAAGTAAGAAAAATTGCTCACAGATACACTGATATTTTCCATGCTGTGTTGTATTTGCAGTCCCTGCTTTAATCATTACTTAGATAAAGGTGGAATAATACCCAGAAAACAGCTGGAGAGTAGAAAACAGTATCCTCATTGTTGCCTTTTGGCAAAGTAGTAAAATAAGGTACAAACCAAATTAACCAAAATTCAAATCCTATATAGAAATCCAACTGTGCTATCGCTCTGTAGAAACAAGCAGGGCAACAATCTGATCAAATTAAAATGGAAAAAGTTTCAGGAGACCTACTTTTTCTTGTGCTGCCAGAATGGCATAAATGTCATAATAACAGCAGACAGCAGTACAAAATTTGAGGAGAGAGGAGAGGTTACTTTATTGAGTTTACAACTTTAGGCTCCCCAGATTAAGCAGATAGCGAGGCTTGCAGGCGGGCTAAACCGGGATGAAACAGACGAGGTGTAGCCATGTATTTGTATTCACAAGGCCCTGCTCAGGTTTTCAGAGAGCTACAGTAAAGCCTGTCAGATCAGCTTTAGCACTGGAGAAAGGACAAATGTTTTGTCAGGATATAGGATTCCATTGAACCTCCTTCAACACAGAAAGCCATTAAACCCCAATTTCAGTCGTCACAAATAAGGGCAGAAGGCGTCTGGCACATGATATTTTAACTCAGCTCCATTACAATTCATAGACTTTCTACTGTGTTTCAGAGTCTAAATTTTTGGTGTATTGAGATAAGAAATCTTTTCATATGTGTATTTGTTGCCAGCTCAAATAGATTTGATTTGTCCCCAGTAAAGGCCTTAATAAAGAAGCATGCGTGGATGGATTATCTGCACTATAATGACTATGTAATTTGCCAGTGAAATTCCAACCACTCACTGTTTTTGGCTTAGTCTTGCCACTTTCATCTCTAGCAGCAGCAGGGATGCACTTTCACTCCGATAAGTCAGCCCATCACCGGCTGACTGGTGAACATAGTGGAGCATAATAGGGGTTAAAAGGTCAGATATTTTTCTCAGTATTTGGTGGAGTTCAAACCAAAACAGGGCAAAAGGCACAGTACACAGTTTATCATTGTATAACAAGGAAATAATATGTCAAAGGTGGGTGATTTTTTTATTTGTTGTGGAGTTCTTCCCCCATTTAATGCAGCTTTCTAGTAAAATAGTGATGAAAAAATTATACAGAGCAAAGCATGCTTTAAAAAGAACAGTTATTATGATACATTTATTGTATTATAATGAGGTCATGTTGATCATGATATGATGAGCAAGGTCAGGATAGTGCTGAATGACAACTAACAGGGTAGTTAGTATAAGTTATCAAGAAGTTAAAAGGTAACAAGACCAAACAGAAATTAAGTCCTGATGACCAAACTGAAAATACCAAACTTCAGCGTGGTCCATAGCCTCAAGTTGTGTTGACCATTTTGAATGAATGAGGCTGTGAGGACCCCAGCCAGGATGACCAAAAAAGATGGTGATGATGTGTGTATTGCTAAGGTCAATTGTTGAATAAACAATAGCAGTTGAAACGATTCTAGACTGAACCAGGACCGGTTACTTACTGGATGACTTACGAGGGAATCAGGGATTCAGAGATCTTAAATTTGTGTGAACAGTGATGTAGGATGTGTTGGCAGAGGATGATCATCACCCCAGCTGTTTTAAGGAAGAAGATGACATGCATTGACAGGCTGCAGAAGTAGTTGCACCTATCCTAAAGGAATGCCCTGAATAATGCTGAGGGGGCAGTTTGCTTTAGTAATTGGTCTAATTTTTTGTTGCAGATTTGAAAGGACAAAGGGGGAAATCGATGTGAGCCATGATTACAGAGCAACGACTGTAGGTTGTAGTTACCAGAATGAAAGGTCAGATCAGAAAATGGAATATCTCTACTGGGATCGAATGTCTGTGAGGAAGTAATGAATTCACCAATTATAAGGCATGCATAGAAAGCCAATAGGAATACAGCATCAAGCAGAGCGTCAGTATATGGAGAGAAAATACCATGTCTGAGTCATGAGCGTTTCACCTCTGGACAAATGCTCCAGAAGGTCTGAAAGGTGGTAAAGCTTGTGAGTTGAGATTAAGTTTTGAGTGATGGATGACCACATGATGCTTCTTATGAAATGCATACCTTTCAGTGAGGAGCACCCTTTATTGATGATGTCGACAACTGCTTGATTATCACATAGCACTGAGATGCGTTTCCGATGCTGCCCCAGACGTAGCATGTGACAATGACGGAATAAATGTTGTACAATGCAGAAGATAAGTCGATATAGGAGAAGAGGGAGGACAGCAGCTTACAAACAACTGCCCTCAATAAAAAGAAAAAAAAGTTACATTAAAATCCACAGATGGGTTGGCATCTGTGAAAAACTGCAATGAATCAGAGGAATGCACGAGCTCATCATAAAGGAAAGTGATGCCAGTCCAGTGATCGGGCAGATAAGTGCAAATCAGTGGGGCACTGTTCATCTAGAGAGATGGGATCATGCAGATTTGGCACAGAAGACGCTGTGTCCAAATGGAAGATGTAGGAGCACAGGGCAAAGTTAAGATGGGCGAGCAACTGTTGTTTTGTGATGTTTTTGTCAGTGCAGTCTCAGTGATGTCACGGACATGCTGCTATTT
The DNA here is from genome assembly GCA_033238685.1 of Lates japonicus. Classification (NCBI taxonomy): domain Eukaryota; kingdom Metazoa; phylum Chordata; class Actinopteri; family Centropomidae; genus Lates; species Lates japonicus. The sequence goes on along the minus strand of BRZM01000086.1, from coordinate 2,411,567 downwards.
TCTTTTTGTAGACTTAAGCCAGGGAGATGTGTTTGCTGCTTGTGGAACGGTGGAAGGGAAAGGGGCTGGGATGGCTGAGGCCTCTAGAAGAGGACACTCAGAATTGGATTGCAGCTCATTTGAACCACCAACTCACTGAGCTGGGACAGAGGAAGGCCTGGGGCGGGAGTGATGACATGTTCTTGAAGTTAAGACAGCAGGAGATCTAGCTCATCTGTCAGAGAGCCACTGCATAGGGTTAGGAAGTCACTCCTGCACTTGCCGTCCTAGGATTTGATGCAGTGTCATTAAGACAGAGGTGAGCAGAATCACTGCCTTGTGGTTGTATGCCTCTGCCAACCAGTCTAGCTGCAGTTAAGTAGTAAGTGAATTCTTGAATTATGGCCAAAAACAGGTTTTATGTGGTCACAGTGACCTTTGACCCCATTACTCATATTCATAAGAATGGGATGTATAGACGGACAGACTGACAACCCAAAAACACAACCAATGGCTGTTGTCGTCATCGGGGAGGCATAAAAATGGAATAACTGCTGAGTCTGCATTTACAGTAAAGTGTCATGGTGCTCTTTGACAACTGATTCCCTCATTTATAAAAGTAGTTGACCAATACGAGAGGTTTGCAGGTGTGATAAAGAATAGGTGTCAACTTTCTGTGCCAGGACCCTCAGGAAATAGTTAAATCCATGAAACCAGTGGAAAAAAAATGGCCAGAAAAATGATGACAACTAAGGTTGAAACAGATGAGGTAATTCAGCTTGGAATTATGACAATCCTTTGTGTGTATCTGTGTATGGGCAGATGGCTCTGTTTTATTTATAAATGCATACATAAAGAAGAACTATCATTTATACTGCGAAACACATAAATAAAGCACGCATACATATGTAGTTTGTGGACTTAATTCAGCAATGATGCCATGGAAAACAATTAAAACTACAAAATAAGTTTTAAATCTGACTACTGATGGTTCAGAATGAACTCTTTGAAAACAGGCCCCAGATATACACTGATCAGCCACAACATTAAAAAACAGCTAACAGGTGTTTATCTTAAATATTCAGTAACAACTACACTGCATATAAGAAAGTTTGAGTGATGAACTTATTTCAAACTTCATAGATCTCTACTTAGTAAATATAACCAGGCTTAGTATGAACATGTGAACAGCTGGTGCAGCAGGTTCCTGTTCAGATAAATAATGGCCATTATTTGCTTTTTTCACCAGTACTCAAAAAGAAAATTCACTTTGCGTTAGTTAAAGAAACAGACTGGTTTGACACGTCTCACCTTACATTTTCACCGGTGCTCCACATCCCTACTGTAGCTGGCTGTCACCATGCCAACCCTGTATCTTTTTTCACTTTGTATGAAATGGAGTTGGGAAGCAGAATCATTCAGTTACACAGCACCAAAAGAGAAGTGACACCACTTTCACTCACATAAGCGTACAGAGACGGGGAAGAAGAGGGGGAGGGGGAGGAGGAGGAAGAAAAAGGGGAGAGAGGTAAGAGGAAAAGCAACAGAGACATAGAACATCCATAATATACAGAGTACAATGAGTGCTTTGCAGAATGATTGGCCAAGTGTAGTTAATCATGGCGCAGCAGCAGTGATGTATCTCACAGATTAAACAGATCCACTGCTCCCCTCTCACCTTGCTCCTGTGAAACCCTCTGGCCTGTAGCTTGACCTAGAGACCTAAAGGAAGGCTGTTTTTTTTGTTGTTGTTTTTTTAAGCTTTACAGTACACATCATTACCTTTTGAACCAATAACAGCAGGTTGAAAATGTGCAGATTTCTGGCAGTAAAGCTGTTTTGAGGCAGTCTGCAAGAGGGGTGACTGTGATGGTAAAAAGATGGGTAAGGCCACAAAGCAGTGTACACACAACCCAGTATTATATCAGATACAATATCAAGAAATAATATTAATGTGGGGGCAGGCTCGTTGATATATATCAGAGTTCTCATTCTATCTACCATTGCAAGTGATTTCATTTTGGCAACTAACTTATATCATTAATGTTAATTAGCTACAGCTGATAAAATTTTCTGCTGGAGATGTTCGTCAGTTAAACAGTTGAAAGACTAAATATAAGTAATAAATATAAGTAGTTGTAAAATTCAAAACTCCAGCAAAGAGAAAGGCATGCACCACCACCCTATCACTACCACTAAAAAAATAAAAAATAAAAAAACAACAACAAGAACAACACACACACACACACACACACACACACACACACACACACACACACAGTGTTGGAAATGGCTCTGACTTCCTGGGGGACTCAGCTTGCTACCATTACACTGCCAGAAATGAATCATCTGCTATTGATTCCTGCACAGTCTCCTCCACCATCGTATTCATCACAGCTCCATTTCAGAATCTCTCTCTTTTCCCACTATTTCCATAAAAGCCTTTTGATTGATCCTCGAATTGCACCAGACTCAGGTGGTTTCCAGGCGGTAGCAGGATTTGTCCCTTGATTATTTACAGGGTGAACAGGCCTGTGGCTCTGATTAATTTCCACCTAATTGTAACCTTTGTGTGCTGTATTGACTTTCTAGACATGACTTCGCCTGGAGCTGCAAATTAATAATACTGCAAAGACAAATGTGTCTAAAACTTTAACCTAACCCTTAAAATTGATGACAATTATAGAAAACAATAATTTCTTTGCAGGTAAATATTGCTTTTCTGACAAAACTGGCCCTCAGCCCCTAATTTGACAATAACAAATACATTTCAGGAAGCAGTGAGCACCACATCACCTTATTTCCAGCTGAGTGTATAAACTGTGAATATTGATTTGCCTCTGGCTGGTCTGCTTAGGAGGTGAGGAGGCCAAATAACAAAGAGAGGCTCTGTTTACCAGAACTGCTGTACTTATAAAAAGGAGAACATTTGAGCTTATAAATGATTACGCCTGTTCAGACACTGTTCTGCTTTAATACTAATGTTATGTGTAATTTACCTTTGTGCATTACAAAGCCTAGAAGTGAAACATAAGGTCTGTGAGACTGAATTACACCATCATATAACACTGCTTTCTCCATGCAACAACTTATCATTTTCTGAATAAAATTGAAAGGGCTCCAAAAACTCCAAGAACGCCAGATACTATGTTTTCCAGAAGGCAACTTGATAATGATTCATCAGACCCTCCCTGTCTGGTAAAGTCCCCCCACCTTTCAAACTCCACATTTGCATTTTCTCATTAAGTATTTTTGTTACAAAGAAAATAATCCCAAGTGACATCACTACGACATCATCAGGGTTATTTTCTTAGACTTGGCAAAGCTCCCCCAGAGTCTCCTCTGTGACAGACACAAAATCAAGGGCTTACACTCTACATGGGATGCAGGAGGAGCCCTTATTTTTCAAAACTCAAATGAAATAGAGATAAAGTCTTGAAGATATTACATTTTAATTTGCATTTGTTTAAATAAACGCACAAGACACACACACAAAAAAATAATTAATTAAAAAAAAATCTACAATAAGCAAAACCACCAAGGTCTGAGAGGCGGGGTACACCCTGAACAGATCAGCAGTCTATCACAGGACTGACATATGGAGACAAACAACCATCCACACTCACATTCACACCTACAGGCAATTTAGAGTCACCAGTTAACCTGCATGTCTTTGGACTGTGGGAGGAAGCTGGAGTACTCAGAGAGAACCCACACAGGAACAGGGAGAACATGCAAAGTCCTCATAGAGCCCTGGGCATAGCAGGGGAGAGATCACCTTAACGCAGGAAATCTTTATGACATTATGACATTTATGACCACATTATGACACTGCCTGAATGGAAAACCCTGGAGATTGTGGCAATCTTGTTTTCCATGTTAGTCAACTACCATTCAGCAGGAGCCCATTGTTTTCCATGTTGTGAGCCAGACAGCAGCCAGACTTGGTTGAAGCAAGGATAAGATCAGATATACACAGCAGGTAAAGAGATCAAAGCACAATGTCTCATGTGCAGGACTTGACTTCATAGAGACCAGCTCCTCCAGAGAGAGAGTTTCGGGCCACCTTGCTATGACGACCGGTAAGTGACCGAAACCGAGTAGAGGCAAGTCCAGTAGAGGCGAGTAGTGCAGAAACTGTGTAATGGAAAAGCGGCATTAGAGTAGAACTACGTGAGAGGTAAAACTAGTCAGCAAGTAGAGGTTAGTAGTTAGCCAACAAATGGTTGAAATGGATGCTAAAAGCAATAAACAATTAAAATAATTAGTAATAGTAATAGATAAACAGTTGAAATGCAGCTACAACACAGAATAATGGATGGCTGAAAAATATAGCTAAATGTTATGGATACACAGTTTAAATTGTGGCCTAAAAGTGATGAATTCACAGTTGAAACATTTACAGTAATTAGAAGTAATGGATAATGTGGATGTGTGGATGAAGGGGTTACCTCATCTGACAGGTCTGTGGGGGGTACATGCAAAAAAAGGTTGGGAACCGCTGGTCTTAGTATAGAACAGCTGTGCTGATGGATGACCTTTCTTTGAACTCTTGCTGTTTGTCTCACAGCTGATTAGAGAGGCTTGCATATCTGAAAGACTATTTATTCCCCTTCTCGTTTCATCTCCATCTGAAGTTTCCTGACATGCCGAAGGGGATGTGAATCAATGTGAGATCTGGGGAAGAGTATTACTGTGATAAGTTTATTCCAAAGACATGAAAGGGAATGCCATAATAAGCTGTCAGCCCCAAAGTATTTTAGACTGCAAGAGTGTGTGAGAATTTTAATCACACAGCTGTCTTCTCTTGTAGACACGGCTCCCGCCAACAGATGACATCTTTTGCGTGACAAATGAGGACTTCATGGCGTATCTAGGTTTCATTTGGAGTCAGACGTGCATTTTGAAAGAGGAACAATGAATATTTAGCTACAACTCATTGTGTCCCTCATGTTACAGATAAACATCTATGAATACAATTTCATCCAGAGCATGATGTCGACAGGCAGTAAGTGGGGTTGTTTCACGTGTGGCTGTAGCCAGAAGAGCTCATTGGTTCAGTGCACACTTGTGTCAAGTGTGACAGTGGCACCTCTCTAACAACTTGTTATAAAGCAAGTGTGACGAAGACCCAGCAGGAGGAATTCTCACTGCTAGGTAACGTGCTTTTCACATTTCTTCACACAGTCAAAAAAGAACATGAAGCACTGAACAACACAAATTCATGCAATGTGTTCCATGCACATTAGAGAGCTGTGTGTGACAAAAGCAGAGGAGAAATTTCATGTGTCCTCATGGAAAATTGGATCAGCTCCTGTCCTTGTTTCACAAAGGGTAGTCAGATCAGTAAGTTACCTTAAGAGGACAGATACTTCAAGATTTAAAAGTTGTTCAAACTTCAGCTCCAGCTCAGTATCAAACAGCTGATCCCGACTGACACTGGGCCACTTCCATGTTACTACTGATTTCTCTTTTACTCTGGCCTCATTTTTATTTATTTATTTATTTTTTAAAAGTGTGATACAAGACATTCTGTTTTATTTAGATCTGTGGAGCATTTAGACTGACAGCACACCGAGAGGCCAGTGTATATAAGAGCACAGTTGTCACGTGTCTGAATATTACAGATCAAATGCCCAGTGATGGAAGTCAACTTTTTAGTTAGAGTTTCAGTTTCTTAGAATTCTTGGAAGTTATTTTTATTATCTACATGGCCAAGAAAGCAACTCTGATAAATCTAACTGTAATTCTCTACCCCAGTTATAGAAAGGGGGATAATGCAGCCAGAAAGGGGGCACAAGCCAGTGACTTACAAGTGCGAAACAGCCCACTTCTGATCACAGGCAGCCCAGCCATCAGTGATACTGGGTGTTGTCACAGCCCGGCTCAAGAACTGTGACAAGGAAGGGAAATGGCACGAGTTGGCATTTAAAAATTAAAGAATATTTTATTTACAAAAGAGTAAATTAATCAACCTAACCAAAAATACAAGGCAACTAAAGATAACAAAAAGTAAAAGGCAGCTGCCACCCTGGTCGGCCAGGAACAGGAACCATCCCCAGCAACAGCTGGACTCCAGAATGAGGGTTATTTATAGAGGCAGCACACACTGGGCCCAGGTGTGGCTCATTCAGCTGATGACCCTCCACCCACCACCTTCAGCAAAAGAAAACTACAGGGACAGTGTCCAGGAGGAGTCGTCATCACAGTGTGGTCAGAGGTGCAACAGGCTCGAGGAAACACTGCTTTTCAGCCTGGTGTTGTGCTCACTAACAATGATAAAACTGTTGCCAGAGACTAAAAAATCAAGCTGTTCTCAAGTCAAGATTTTACAGTAACTGCCTGATCAGGTGTCTCAAACTACCAAATCAGACTACTAGATCCAACCCATGAGACAACTTCATAACACCACACATGTTTACATTGGTCATATCAGGCCTACAAAAGGATTTTTCAAAACCAAAGGGAGTGGGATCCATTTCTGACTAGTTTGAAACAAGCTCAATTGTGCTTGTTAGAGTCAAAGTGATAATGTCTGTGGTTAAATGAAGATGCTGATGTCTGATATTGTCGAACAGAATGGTGCTTAATTATCAGGTAAAATCAGTGGAGTTGTGAAGGATCCAATCAGCCAAAACAGAGAATGCTGACACTGATACTGCAGACACATGATGATTCTGTCCTGACACTTGCTCCAGACTTGTTCTGCTGCTTTGAATCAGTCGCTGTCTAACTCTAGGTGAGATGGGTTAGCATTAATATGTGTTTTGTGCTTGCATAATAGTTTTGTATTGCAGCCAAACATAAGACGATTGTATGTGCTATGTACAACACAGACAGTGGTCTGCACACTTTTGCAGAGACAGATAGAGACAGAAATGTTGACTGAGAAATTTTCACCATAGCAACATACATGTCTTGGTCGAGGGTCATTTATGTGAGCAGAACAGAAACAGATAATTACTCCCCCTATCTGCCATGTCTGTGCTCACCACTGCATGCTACCGTTGTGTCTTCTTGATGGTTTCTCTTGAAGACAATCCAAAACACCCTCATGCTGGAGGGGATTCACTGCTGGCTCCAAAAAAACAACAACGTCTGGTATGAACCTACCACATAACTATCTAAAAATAAATACTGGTATCCATGTAGCTTCAAGGCAGTGTTATTTTTAGAGCTTCAAAGTGAAACTTATTTGGTCTGATTATTCACACCATTGTGGTTTGTAAGAATGAACGACTGCTAGAATTCAAATGTCTCATCTTACTGTGCGGTCTATCTTGGAGCATCTCTCTTCAGATTTAACACTTTTGGTTCCCTCTGTGCCAAAAACTCAAACTTATTAACTAATTTGAAGTTATATTCAGTCTTTAGTTAAATCTTTTCTTTGACAGGGAGAGAAAGCACACCACAATGTTGATTCACTGATATTTGAATCTAAATTGCTCAACCTGAATAATGGCATTGAAACTCAATCTGAATAGTATGATCTGAAATTGAATTTTGAACTTTCAGTTTACTGAGACACACATCTGCTGGTGTTGTGTGTAGATTCACTCAACTGCTTTCGCATTTTTGAAATTGTACAAAAATTCCCTTCAGTGACTTGATACTCCGAGCTGAACACCATCTGTTTCCAGCATGTCAAAGCCTGACCAAAGGCTCCATTCACGGATTTGAATAAATATATGATATTTATACGAAGCAGGAGTATGTGACTGATAGCATGACTAGCTGTTAGCTTGGGTTAATATGGCACTATGAGGGGTGGAGGGGTGGAGGTAATAAAAATGTATTGATAAAAATGGAGGCGATGGAGATGCATGTGGATTGAGAAATGGAGTGATAAATTATCAGGTGATGTGACTAATTTAAAGCCAGTTTGATTAAAACAGATGTGCTCTGATGAAAACAGTCATGTTTCATCATTGTCTGTATCTTCCATTCATCATTCATCATTCACAACACAAAACTGCCATTTATCATTTCAGGAAACACTCATGGCCTCACTGATGGGAATAACAAAATTGACTGAAAAAATATGAATTAATAATGAAGGTGATAAAATATCTGTGAATTGAAAATTAGAGTCATAAATCGTCAGTTGATTTGATGAACTTAATTGACATTTTATTTGAAACATAGTTGCTCTGATAATGAACCCAACAGACATTTATCTTTTACAGCAGGGACTTACTTTGGTTAATTCTGCCCAACGTTACTTTCCAAGGATGGCAAAGGCATCGGATGAGGTGGAATTTACTTTTACGTCGTCCTTGGTTTAAGACATCCTGAGATACAGTCTCTGGGTAATGTTGGGGTTATGAAGATGGTTATTATTCAAGATATTTAACTCATTCATATTCATTTACATGAGTTGCTGATCTCCAACGAATCAAGGCAGGGGGGAGGGGCTCCCATGCATTCTTCCAATTTGTTCCACTGGTTTAGGGGAGATGGGGATACATATGAAAATGACAGTAAAGTTATGTTCTTCGTTTAAACTAACAGCCTTACATACTGCCTTGCTGCAATAAATGGACTCTGAAAATCTGTCTAAGAACAGAGCATCATACAAACATATACCTATTTGAAGTGCTTGCAGATATCACATTTTACTGGTGCAAATAATGAATCAACATGAGTATTGTATGGATTGCTGTCAGAAGTCCCCATCGCAGTCACATGATCACACCTGAAGCAGGGTGGAAATACAGAGTACTCCTGCCTGGAAAGGGAAGCTCCCTGCCAAGCTGCAATCAGTTTCTCATGAAGGATGAGGATATATAGGATTACCTCCCTCCCATTGTCCTGTCTTCAGCTCCATACTGTGTTATATGTGTTCTGTGAGTAAATTATTTTAATTCATCTTTCTACACAAATAATTTCAGTTTGTCTTTGATCTTGTCCATTAGGTTTTGTTCTTTCATAGAGCATGCAAAAGAAACCTATAAAGAAACCTGTGTAAGTTGTAGAGTAAACTGCTCTGTATTGTTAAATGGAAGTCCTGCTTCATGTCTAAATTCTTGAGGTGACAAGCATCTACAAGGAAGCCAAGCATTACACAGTCTAATCTATTATGTTGACCTGTCCCACACCATTCATCAAGAGCAAAGTGGGTCAGCCACACCCAACCTGGAACACACACACACAACGCACAGACAGACGACGCTGACGCTGTGACGCTGTGACGCTACCTGTACCGTACGCCGTGATTCTGTGAGACCGACACTTACTCGCTGCTCCGCTTTCTCTCTTCACTTTCTGTCCTATAGTCTTTTGTTACACATTATTTGCTGCTGATTTGTATTAATCTATCTTATTTTTGATCGCTACCTGTGTATTGATATTTCCTTTGACTTTAGCCTGTTTGTTGTTAGTGTAATTTAGCTTAGCCGTTTGTAGCCTCATTAGCCTATTTTAAATTGTAGCCTCACCTTCTCACTCCTACAGCTAACCTAGCTTAAACTAACTACTACCATGGCTTGTGTTAGCTGTTCTGCTCTTGAAGACAGGGTGTCTCTGCTAGAGAGACGTGTCCGTCAACTAGAGCAGCTCCTTTCTCCTAGAATTACCTTAGATATGACGGGCACTCCAGATAGCGTTAGCCACAGGCTCAACAGCGACCCTGTTAGGGCTAGCTTAGCCTCGTCGGCAGTGTGTGCGGAGTTCGTCCCTGTCAGTCGGCGGAAAGGGGCACGTAAGAGCAAGCAACCGGTTGTGTGGCCTGGTCTGCAGTCGCCTCTCCCGACTGCAAACCGGTTTTCGACTCTTGCTAGCCCCGTTGTTAGTCCTGTTCGCCCGCGTGTCTCCCCCGCTCCCGCTGACAGGGCTAAACAACGCACTTTAGTCATAGGGGACTCCATCACTCGCAATGTCAGATTAGCTTCGCCAGCCAATGTTTACTGCCTACCTGGGGCCAGAGCCTCCGACATAGAGGATAATCTTAGGGTGCTGGCATCACGCAGGGAGAAACAGGGGGCTCAGGCACATTCCACACCTAGTTATAGCAACATTGTCATTCATGTCGGCACCAATAACATTAGAATGAAGCAGTCTGAGGTCACCAAAGCTAGTTTAGCTAGGACGTTTGAGTTTGCTAGAAAGATGTGTCGGCATCGATTAGTTGTCTCTGGTCCTTTACCCATGAGGGGTAATGATGAGGTGTACAGCAGATTAACGTCTCTGAACCGCTGGCTGGCTCGTCACTGTAGTGAGCAGGGATATAGTTTTGTGGATAACTGGTCTTCTTTCTGGGGCCGTCCTGACCTGCTGAAGGCAGATGGTCTGCATCCTACTGGAGCAGGCGCTGCTGTTTTATCTAGGAATATAGACAGGTGTTTACGTCGGGTTTGACAGTAAGACACTAGTGATCGGCAGGTCGCAGGTGAGTAGAGAACCTGCTAGGTCTTTAGGTGGTGCGGTTTTGGAGTCCACTAGCTTAGATAGCTTAGATGATAAATCTAACCAGGAAAATTTGCAGACTTTAGATGCTCAGACTGATAGCCTGATCTACTGCATTGAGACTGTCTCCATTCCCCGCCGTACTATTCACAAGTTTCCTAAGTTTCTAAACCACCATGTACAAATCACCACTCCTGCCACTGGTGACAGTGCTAGGTCCCATAAAATACTGAATAAAAGGCCACTTAAATTTCCTAACAGAAACACTAGATGCCTCATTCCTATTAATACTTCATCTATAAGTACCTTGCCACACCAGGCTGCTACCAGCAGCTCCAGGCTCAATATGATCCTCAAATTTGGCTTCATAAATATTAGATCACTTTCTACTAAGGCATTATTGATAAATGACTTGATTCTTGAACATAATCTGGATATGGTTGGTCTATGTGAAACATGGCTTAAACCAGATATGTTCCTGCCTTTAAATGAAGCTTCCCCACCTGAGTATGCCAACGCACATGTTGCTCGGGCTACGAAAAAAGGTGGGGGCGTCGCTTTAATTTATAAGTCTTTCTTTGGTCTAACCTCAGCTCTTAATGTCACTTTTAACTCCTTTGAGGCTGTAGTATTGAAACCTTCTCCAGTAGCTTCTGATCCCCATGACCAGGGAAATAGATTGCAACCACTCCACCTTGTGGTACTTTACAGACCACCTGGCCCCTACTCACAGTTTTTAGATGAATTTGGAAATTTTTTATCGTGTCTTGTCACATATAGTGATGACATTCTAATTATGGGTGACTTTAACATTCACCTAAATAAGGCCTCTGATCCTTTAAATATAGCTTTTTTGGCACTTATTGATACTTTTGGGTTCACACAGTCTGTACATGAACCTACTCACTGTGGTGGTAACACTCTAGACCTGATTCTTTCCCGTGGGATTGAGGTGTCTAATCTGACTATCTCTCCTGTCACATCGGTTATCTCCGATCATTTTCTTATCAAATTTGATGCAACTTTAGCCTGTCCCCCTAAAATTGTTTCAGATGTATCTTCCACCAGACACATAGGTCCCACAACTTTAACTGTTCTTAGTGAGCAACTACCAGAGGTCCTGGCCCCTTTTACGGAAGCAGTTGGTTCTGTTGAAAACTGTACCAGGGATTTAAATACAACCTTGTCTAGTCTCCTTGATTCAGTTGCACCTCTCACCACTAAAATTAAACAGCCAAAGAGGTCCACTCCCTGGTTCACAGACGACACACGTGCTCTGAAGCAGGCCTGTCGGAAATTAGAGCGCAAATGGCGCAAATCCAAATCAGAAGCTCTGTATCTCCAGTGGCACCAGGGTGTTCTGGAATATAAGCATGCACTGTCTACTGCCAGAGCAGCATATTTTTCAAATTTAATCAATAGCAATAAACATAATCCTAGATTTCTTTTTGACACTGTAGCTAAACTCACTAAAAAGCAGCAGGCTCCTAGCTGCTCGCCCTTTACTGCCTGTGAGTTTCAGAATTTTTTCTGCAGTAAAATTGATGAGATTAGATTAAAAATCAGTTCAGTTTCTCCAGCATCTGCTGCGGAACCGGCTGGGCATCATACTGAGTCTCAGAGAGTTTCTGCTCTGATGAATTTTGACATTATATGTCTTGATTCATTATCTAAGATAGTACTAGCTTCTAAACCCACCACTTGCCTTTTTGACCCTTTACCGGGTAAACTTTCCAAAGATCTCTGGCCAGTCTTGGGCCCTGCAGTGCTGAATATTGTGAATCTATCGTTGACGACTGGCACTGTTCCTTCTAGCTTTAAAACAGCTGTGGTTAAACCTTTACTTAAGAAACCACACCTTGATCCTGGGTCTTTAGGTAACTATCGGCCTGTCTCAAATCTCCCATTCTTCTCTAAAATACTAGAGAAAGTGGTGTATCAGCAGCTTTCAGCTCATTTAGCTGATAATAATCTATTTGAATCGTATCAGTCTGCTTTTAGGGCCTTTCACTCTACTGAAACAGCACTTGCTAAAGTAGTAAACGATCTGCTACTCTCTTTAGATTCAGGTTCCACCTCTCTGCTCCTATTACTTGATCTTAGTGCAGCCTTTGATACTATAGACCACCGTATACTCATGGACCGACTGGAAAATAGATTTGGAATCTCTGGCCTGGCCCTCAGCTGGTTAAAATCTTACTTATCTGACAGAACTCAGTGTGTCTCTTGTAATAATACTGTATCAGCCTTTTCTGATGTGAAATATGGAGTACCCCAGGGTTCTGTTCTTGGCCCCCTGCTTTTCTCTCTTTATATTTCTCCTCTTGGCCAAATTATTCGGAGCCATGGAATTAATTTTCACTGTTATGCTGATGATACCCAGCTATATGTGCCTATAAAAGCTGATAATGCCTCTCAAATTAGGGAACTAGAGATCTGCTTGTCTTCTGTTAAAAGCTGGATGTCTCAAAACTTCCTGCTTCTTAATTCAGACAAAACTGAGATGCTGGTTATTGGCCCGGCGCGATATAGACACCAGTTCGATCATGTGACTATATCCCTTGACAACTGTGTTATCTCTCAAAATACAACAGCCAAAAATCTGGGTGTCACACTTGATCGTACTCTTTCCTTCGATCAGCATATTAAAGACATTACAAAGACCGCCTTTTTTCACCTACGCAATATAGCTAGGATTCGGTCTTTTCTTTCCATGGCAGATGCTGAAATTCTAGTCCATGCCTTTGTTTCTTCTAGACTAGATTATTGTAATGTTTTGCTTTCAGGACTACCGCGTGCTAGCACTAAAAGTCTGCAAATGGTTCAGAATGCTGCAGCTAGAATGCTGACCAATTCGAGAAGGTTTGACCATATTACCCCGGTTTTAGCCTCCCTTCACTGGCTCCCTATTCATGTTAGATCAGACTTTAAAGTTCTCTTAATGACTTATAAAATTCTAAATGGGCTAGCCCCCTCATACCTGTCTGATCTTCTTAACCCTTATATTCCCTCCCGTGCTCTGCGTTCTCAGAGTGCAGGGCTGCTATCTGTCCCCAGAGTCAAAAAGAAGTCAGCAGGCTGCAGGGCCTTCTCCTATCGGGCCCCTTTCCTCTGGAACAACCTCCCTATTGATATTAGACAGGCTGACTCAGTTGAGGCCTTTAAATCCAAACTAAAAACTCATCTTTATGCCTTAACTTTTAACTAGCATATTATTCTGGTTCCATTTTTCCCTCGGCGGGTTGGGTCAGTCTCAGTGCATCAGTTAAGATTAATAGTTAGTAAATGTTGTCCATGATGTCCTGCCGACGAGATTACTATTAACTGTCTTAATATCGTTGCATCACTTTAACTGTGTGTTCTTCCCTCAAGCACATTAGTGCCCAGGCTGTGCTTCTCTCTCTCTCTCTCTCTGCTACTGTCTCTTACTGCAGGGTTCTGCCTCCAGAGCTGGAGAGTCTCCTGCTGCTCCCATGATCCAGCTCAACCCATGATGCGACAATAATTAAAACATTTACTAGTGTTATTGATAGTGTTAGTGCTATTAATGTACTATTGTTTGTTATTATTATTCCTTTAGCTGTAATAATAATTATTACTATTATTATTATTATTACTACTACTATTTACATTTTGACTTAGTCTGTGTATTTGCAAGGTTGTCTTTCTCCTACCCCATTCCCCCACCCCCCTCTCTTTCTGTCTACACCCAACCGGTCGAGGCAGATGGCCGCCCACCTTGAGTCCGGTTCTGCTCGAGGTTTCTGCCTCTTAAAAGGAAGTTTTTCCTTGCCACAGTCGCCTAGTGCTTGCTCATGGTGGGATCTGTTGGGTTTCTCTCTGTAAATTTTATAAGATAAAGAGTACGGTCTAGACCTGCTCTATATGTACAGTGCCTCGAGATAACTTCTGTTGTGAATTGGCGCTATATAAATAAAATTGACTTGACTTGACTTGACGAGGGAGACAAACTGGGGACAAACACTTAACACCAGGGAAGGAGGAAACAACAGAGAAAACAATGGAAAAAGACACAACAACAACTATAGTTTACTGGATCTTAAACACAACAACTGGACTTTGCAGAGCAGCATACCAAAAAGCCATCTTCTTTTTCCCATGAACTTGATAATGTAACTGGGTTTTGTGTACCTTAATTTACATAGTACAGCTTGGCTAAGTATAGAACTACTCAACTATGCTAAGTATGTATTGAGTTGATTCAGTGTATTACTTCAGCTCTGTTGTGTCTTATTGCTCATCTTATTGCTATTACCGTCATTACTATTATAACATATCATAGCTATCATTACTGTTATTAATACTACTTACATTTCTATATGGAATCTCTATCATGCTATGCTCTCTTTCTCTCATGCTTTCCCTCCCTCCCTCTGAGCGATTTCTTCAACTTTTACTAACTATTGAAAACACTTGCTGGCCTAGCAACATAAGACAGTTACAAACAACCCATAATTTAACACTGTAGAAGATTGTAGTTACACTGGTACTTGCTCCATTCTGTTGTATTGAATGGAAACATAATTGTATAGTTCTAAAATATAGGGCAACCCCCAAGTTAGCATTTTAGCACTTCCAGTTCCCTGATCCGAAAGTCAGTGTTTTTTTTTATGGGGGTTTTTTGAGATGGCTGATGGGAACCAGATGGAATCAGATTGGGATCTGGGAAGTTTGGAGACCAGGTCAGCACCTCGGACTCTTTGTCGTGTTCCTTGAGACATTTCTGAGCAGTTTTTGTGATGTGGTGGGGGAGATGAATGAAGGAGCCAATGTTTCCCAGCAGACCATTGGATTGTAACCAGATGATCAATGTTCTTCACTTCATCTGTCAGTGGTTTAATGTTGGGGCTGATTGGTGTGTATTGCAGTGATTACATACCAACATTTTATTATGACTTAACATTCACTCATACTAGTGACTTGGCTCAAATCTCCCTGCAGTGGCTTTTGTATTGCTTTCACCCAGAGACTATGGCAGCCTAAATGGCTTTTCCAACTGACTGTCTTTATCAGCATCTGAGGACGCTGATAAAGATAAATAACTTCTATTCAGGAAAATTTCCTGTATCATTAGACAAACCTATTAGTTTTGGAGAGGTCTGGAGAATCTCACAAGAGATCAACTAAATCAGATCCACTGCAGTTATCACAAATAGAGGGATAGTGCTTTACTGACCCAGTGGCATCAAAGCACATATAGGGAACTTAGCATGGCTCCTTCTGCGTGAATAAACAGAATGATGGTTCACTCTGTGTACAGATAAAAGCAGCTCTCAAGCACTGCCCTTTATTTTGACTTTCATTCTTAAACGGCGTCATGACTTGGTTCACTTATTGCCCATAACCTTTGCTGCCAGCATGGCTTTGGGCATTATTTGATTCTGCAATACTTTTCCCCATTAATATGCCATAAAATCTCTTATACAATACTTTAACAATAGAGGATTCAAAAGAGGCAATCATAGGTGATTTTTCTGCTCCTGTGAAGACTAATTGGTGCCGTTTGTGACTCTGGAGGCAGACAATGTGACCCCTAAGCAAAAATCACTGTTCATTTTTATAAGAGATTAACATTTGGCAGAGGGCGGGAAAGAAAATTAGCTTCAGACTATTCATTTTTCTTTTAACAACCCTCATTTATATATACACACACATATTTGTATATATCATTGTGAAGTTATCCTTCCAGACTAACCAAAATCATTTGTGGATACCTGATCCTTGACCTCTGCAGACTTTTTATCTTTAAAGTGCACATTTAATAGTGCACTTTAAAGGCAGTCTCTGGACTTCAGGTCCAGGGCCTGTTTGTTCAGAGAGTGAGGATTTTGGTTCAAATAAGAGTGCCTGCAAAGCTGGACGTGCAGTGGCATACCTTTTGTTGTGAGTACATATTGACATTTCACACTCCAGTAAATGAGCAGGTCCTGGCCCTTGGCCCTCAATGTGGGTGCCGCCACAGAGCAAATTAAAGGCAGCTCAGGGGTGTCAGCACCAACATCATAGTCTCTGTGCTATGTAAATATAGAGTCACTTCTTTGTTATTTCTGATAAGCTATGTACTTTGTATCACTTTATATCACAACAGTACTCACTCATCTGTTCTCAGTGCACAGTCAAAAACAATATAAATTGTAAATCCAATCATTTTTCAGATACACACATTGACACAGATTTATAAAAACATACAGTAGCCTTTTTTGACTACCTAAATGAATGCAATTGTCATTTTTAATTGTTTTAATTTAGTCAGTTTATTCAGGGTTCATTCTTTGTCATTCAGCTGTGAAAGTTGATAAAGGCAAACTCTCCCACTCCACAACTTGCGGTTCTTTTGCTTCAGCCATTAAAGTTGAAATCCATTGAGATTATTTGTATCCCTGGAGCCAGAGAGTTCTGCCTCCAACAAATATTGTGTAACTAAGCCACTCTGCTACACAAACACGCACAAACAGAGAACTGTTGCGGTTGTTGATGACTAGGATGATGTACGACATCTATGAACCAACACATCACAACAAACTCATACTGACAGGGGCAGAGTACAGCCAAAGTTTTTGAGGTGACATAAATTGATACGAATGTCCACAGTATAAATCACTAGAGAAACAGAGCAGTATAACCATACACAGTGTGAGAGGGACTTTCCACTACAAGTACCCGAAACCCTTATCAATATGGCTCAGTCCCATTCTTTCAATGTCCATGACTAAAACATTTGGACACCAAAGCTCTCAGACGCTGGTGTTTTGTCTGAGAATCAGAGGTAGCCTGAGGTGCTAATGGAGCTGTGTCTCATCCCTGACAGACTGTGAAGGCTGCTGATGGCTTGTGTTTTTTCACATAGAGGAAAGTTTGTAGACTTTGACAGTGCTTGGGCTATCTTGACAGCAGCACCTCTGTCCTTGGGAGGACACCGTTCATGCATTTGGGGTAGGACAGCTCCAGTGTCTGCCCAGGTCTTTATTGTCTCACTGTCTCAATTAGCTGTCAATAAGTTGACAAGACTGCTTGTTTGCAGTGGCATAATGTACCGGAGAGAGAAAGCGTTTCTCAAAATGTTACTGTGTCACCAAAGAGCTGTTTTTCATAATCTGAATTGTGGTTCAGTTTAGTATGTGTTGGGTATTAACTGGAAGAAACTGACTTTGATGTGCATCTATTATATCACCTACTAGAAAGTGAAGGGATAACCCTGGCTCCTCACAACTAAGGTTTCATCTTCATGGTTTTGTCCACCATGTATTTCAGTTATAATAATGGTGATTATCTAAATTATCTAGATTAAGATAATCTAAACCACCTCATTGAGCTCACCTGATATGTTGCCAATGATCCCCCTCTGCACAAGAAATCTGCAAACAGTCAGTTTGTTGTGTCGACTGTAAACTGTGATGAACGCTTACAACAGACAGTTTGGTTAATTATTTTACCGTTCCACTTAAATCATGTGACTTGACTTGGGGATTTGTTTAACTGACTGATCGTGTTTCTGTCTCTGTCGTACTTCTCAGCAATAACTAATAATCTGTAATCAGGAGAAAAGGACATAGTACTATGACATTGCTATGAAGTCACAGAGTGTACAGAGGGAGGAGTTTGGGGTGGATGGATGGATTTTGACTATGGATGTATTACAAGTACTGGATATTAGACCCAAAGATGGCACACACACACTTGAACGAAAATTGCTCACCAAGTGCATAAGCCAAAAAAAAAAAAAAGAAAAAAAAAGATGTTTTCCAGCTTGCAGGTTTGTTACCACGTTGGGTGGCCCTGTGCACACGCTCATTAGTGTTTCTCCTGCTGGCCCCACAGGCTTGTTCACAGCCATAGACTTTACATTGCCAAACATACAGTAGGCTACAATAATAAGATGACTGGACTTATTGAGACTGAAGTACAATAGGTTTTATATTTAAATAAGTACCATTAAAACCTTATGGTTCAATATTATTTCTCATTAATCTATGCAATACCTCAAAATATGACACTCCTATGATTTTAAAAAAAGGACTTTTTAAGGCAATATTGTGAAACATTTTATCTCAAAATTGCTTCAGAATCATTTTGATGGTACCCTGAGTTGTAATAGGGCGTACGTTGCCTCTGTCATTCCCAGTCTGCACCCAAAATGCATTTTCTTGCTCTATGTAACTTTGGGGCATTCATAAAATGGTGCACTATTACACACAAAAAACATGATGATCATAAGATCCTGACTTTAACTTAAGAGATGTAATCTCCTTGCAGTATCTGAGCTGTTATATTCATATTTTGAAGCTCAGTACATCCCGGACAACAATAAGTTTACTCTGAGAAGAAAATTCTCCATAGGATTCCCAAACTGTCAGAGTGATGTGGCGAGGAGAGTCCTGCGTTTAAAGGGGTGTAAAAATAGTGAATCTTAATGTCTGTCACAACCTCTCCTGTAATGTATGAGAATGCATTCTTTCTGCTCCTTCCATTTCCAGGTTGGCTGCAGGTGTGCCTTGTGCAGCTGGCAATGGAAATATTAATGTGTGCTTGGCACACCGAGAATGTACAAACCAGAAATGTCCGTATCTAGCCTTGTAATCACTGAGTCATTGGAGTTAATCTAAAACTCCATCAAACTCCTGCAGATATATTGCAGTCATTTTGTGTTACAGTGTAATAAAAAAATCTTTTATTACTCTTTTAAGTGTTAGAAGTCATGATTGGGGCAATTTTGAACTGAGTGACAGAGCAAATTGTCTCATATTGTTGGCTTATAACAGTGAGCCTTGGAGTTGACAGTAGAAGTAATCTTGCTAGCACTGTAAGTGTTCCAGAATTGTTGTTTTTCACTCTATCATTTGTATAAGGCTGTGTGGGTTTATAAAGCCAGCACCTTCAGTGACAAATTCATACATGAGAGAAGTCAGAGGGCACAGCATCATCGACGAGAGAGAGGCATCTGTGGAAGAGAGATGCTCTCTGCAGGAATGAATGTTTTTATTAAAGTGAAGATAATGCAAATCCATCTGGCTGCAAGAAGCTATACATAAACCCTGCAATTCTCCTACAGTCTGGTTAGAATAACTTCTAGATTGACCACTGAGTCACACTTTGGTAAATGATTACCTTAAGTGACTTGACAGATAATCCTCAGCCTGGGTTCTTTCTATCAACAAGTATCCAGTGTCTAAGTGCCTTCAGACTGAACTGGGCATACAATTATTCTTCAAAATTGGAAACTTTCTTCATCTGGAGAGCTCCAACATACACCTTATCCATCCAGAAAAGAAAGGTAATAACATGTACTAGTCCAAGGGGAGAGACAGTTATAGCCACCCACCCCCACCCCCCACCCTTCTTATTCCACTCACCTACTGTACAAGCCAACCATAGTTCACGAATGACATTTTAGAGCAATATCTGTTTGGGGATCTGAAAATCCCTCCTATGTAATTATAAAACATCCAGCAACAAGACTGCTGCAGTATTATTTTTTGTCAATGGGGTTGCTATGATAAAAATAAGATCATGCTAAGGAGATTAGTGGACCTTCCTCCTTAGATTAATTTCCTGTAACTCGTTAATTAATATGGCTTTACTAATAAACTTTTTTCTTTGGCTGACTTCCCAAACAGGGTTGACCATAATCAATCAGAGGAATGCATTACCGCAACACAGGTTGGCAGTCAGTCATTAGTCACTAATCACTGTGAGTAATGTCGCTATTGAGGCCCTCCATTATGAGAATATAAATCTCCTGCATTAATATGGCAGAGTAAAATGGCTTATTGGCAAACTGAAAGGTCAGCTCAGAGTCAAGGTCATGTTCACTAAATGTTGAGTGAACATGAGCATAATAAATATATATATAAAAAAAATATATTGGAGGGTGTCAAGAGGTTCAGATTCTGATCTGACAAGACCTCAACCCATATGTGAACAATAGCTTGACACAGCCTCCTGTATATGACCTAAAGGTACTTGTCAGTTGGTTAAAACAGTGCTCTTTCCTTGAGCAAGTGATATGTTCAGAGGAAAGGAGAAGAAATGATTATTTAGTTTTGTGCTATGCAGCAGCTGATTAGAATGAAATGAAAAGCTACAGTCTATTACCACCTTTGTTTTATTTTTCTCTAAAAAGCAAAACCATCAGCAGGGTGGGGCCAGCTCAGAATCTGCTGGATGTCAGTGGTGGCTGTCTGACTCAGGATTGTTGGTTGTGACACTGGGCAGGGGAGGCTCTGGCAGGATGTTGGCTAGCAGGCCTCTGGGATGCATGCAGTGTGGCCGGAGGTGGTTGTGGTTGTTGTGGTGACGGTTCATGAAAATCTAAACTTTGGAATCTCCAAATTCAGGATCCCGCCTCCAAAATAAAGCCAGGATCACAAAGAAGTCTGGCTCTTTGTTAAGAAAAATGTCTTGTTACCCCAAAGTCCTCTCAGAAAAATGGCAGGCTGCAATGAGGGTTCCCTGTTGGGTCCATATTTGGACAGACAGTACTCTCATGGCTAGTGTAGGAAGCACAGACATGGAGGACAGAAAATGTAGACACACAATCAGGCAGGTTCAGTGAAGTGGCTTTATTCAAAGAGTTGTCTAAAGCTCACAAAATGGCAGGCAGGCAGGTACAGGAACCAATTATAGGGACAAAACAAGTCACAGGATGGCAAGAACAAAGTTGCTAACATGCAGAACACGAATGTTTCACACATGGGAACATAACAATCTGGTAACTGACAAAGTAAACCGGGCTGGTGTATGTATATGTGCTGGGGGGCTGATGAGGAAATGGGGACAGGTGTGTGAATCTGGGAAGAAAGTGTGGTGGACAAGAAGAGAAAAGCAGGCAGAATGGCCAAGATAAACAGACCAGAGACAGGTTGTATTTGTAAGATGAGGCAGCTGAATATTTTAGTTTGTGAATTATGTTTACTGAGTATATTCCTGGTGTTTTCACCTGCTCGTTTTTCTTGTGCTGTAGTCTCCCTTATACCTGTGCTGCTCCCCCTCCTGCGGTGTATCCACCCGTTCCTCCTCAAGTCTTCAGTCATCACTTTGAGTCCCCTGGCCACCTACCTCGCCCTGCCCGACCACTCTGCTCTTCACTTTTCACCACTACTCCGTGGACCCAAGAGGCTCTCAGCCAGATTCCCCTGCGCTGCTTCCCTCTCTTCCTGGACTTCCACCAGCCATCACAGATAAAGATGATAACCTTGATCCTGACCTTGAGGGA
Source organism: Lates japonicus (assembly GCA_033238685.1). Taxonomy (NCBI): domain Eukaryota; kingdom Metazoa; phylum Chordata; class Actinopteri; family Centropomidae; genus Lates; species Lates japonicus. The sequence continues at coordinate 2,389,951 of BRZM01000086.1, read as the reverse complement.
GGACTGTGATGTTTCATCAACACTATTTCACCACATGGCTCTGTCCAGGCTGTGTGGGACATGTGGTTTCAGCCAGGGGATGATACATTCAATTAAGCTGCACTACTGTGATACCCACTGCCAATAGTTTAATACATTAAAGAGTCTGAATCATCATTTCACACAACTACACAATTAGGAATCCTGTGCAGACTTTTAAGTCATTATCTTGCTGTGTGGTACTTCTTCTAATGTAAAGGATCTGAATACTTCATCCACCACTGAAAGTCACACAATAACACAAACAGACTAACAGATGGAGGCAGTGGTATTCCAGCAGCTCTTGTGTTCTGCTCAGTAAAACTCCTGTTTTTGTCAATGGAGTCTGGTAGTGATATATAGTGATGTTTCTGCTTAAATAAAAAAGGGTCTTACTCTTTAATAAAAATGTCTGTCTCTGTAGGAATCCTATCCATAATGCTGTCAGCAGGTCGAGGCAGGTTTCAGATAAAGCATGGATAGCTGGATACTTGTTTACACTGATAGTTACTTTGCTTTTCTCCAGGAGGATGACAGTACTATGGCAGGGAGGTGGTGTCACCAACTGAGCTGTTGCCAGATCCATTAATTTCCTGCTCACTTTTGCCATAACAAATCCTTTGTCTGATTGTCTACAGTGTTATTAATATGCACTGATGCAGCAGGAAATACACCCAGAGACAACTTTATTAGGATAAGGTAAGGCCTCCCCTTTTTTCAAACAGCCTCAGTTCTTCATGGGGTGGATTCCTCCAGATGTTGGAAACTTTCCTCTGAGATTCTGCTCCATGTTGACATGACTGCATCACATCATTTCTGCAGATTTGTCAGCTGCACATTCAGGCTGCCAATTTCTTGTTCTACCACATCCCAAAAGTATCCTAAGAAAATCTTCCCCTCATCACATCTGTCCATGAAGGGAGCATGGCAGACTTCACCATGAAGCTTAAGCAGCACTGTTTCAAAGTCTGTGAGGTTCTCCATCCAGAGACCAAACAACAGTCTTCACAGTGGAAGAGTCAATAGTCTCTGAGACAGAAGAAGGCGTCATGCTTGTCTTTTTCTTTAACATTCATGGGGTTGTACACCTAGAGTTTGTCAGTCTGTCCATGGTGAATTCTACTTCACCATCCCGAGGTGCCTGAAGGACCAAATGACCTCAACTGTGGTGCAATGGCATTTGTGTGCTCCATCATCAGTTTTTTCTCCACACCAATACAATTGTTGCTTCCCATCTTCCCTACTTACTGGTTTTGGCTCCTTATGACTTCTTCCTCTTCACAAAAATGAAATCTCGACACATTGAAGAATGTGATGGGATGGGATGGTGGCCACCATCCCCTTTGAAATTGTCATGTTTTTTGCTTGTTATAAGTTGTGGTTATCTATGTTACCTTAGCTTTTTTGTCAGCTCCAACCAGTCTGACCATTCTCCTCTCCTCCTTCTTTTTTTTTTTGTTGTTGTTGTTGTTTCTGGATCCATTCCAAGAAAAAACTGCTGTGTGTGAAAATCCCAGGAGGTCTCTTTTTTTTCCCATTCTGAGGTTTGATGTGAACACTCTGATGCTCCTGACCTGTATCTGCATTGCACTGTTGCCACATGATTGGCTGATTAGAAAACTCCATGAATAAGCAGGTGTGTATGTGTTCCTAAAAAAGTGCTCATTGAGTGCTCACTGGAAGCAGAAATAGGTCTCACAGCCAAGGATTTCATGTAGTGGATGGTGTGTCAGGTCCAGTGTTGGTACCTGACTTTAGATGTGATTACACTGTTATTCAGACTGGGACAACAAATTTTTCACAGAATGTCCAAAGCTTGGGGGTTTTCCAAAAATAGCTTGTAAGAGTAAACAGCCTTTGGTCAGTGAGAATGTAACCTAAACTTGACTGTTTCATATTTTTCTTTCAGAAACAGCTGAACTGTTAATGTAGTCGTTTGTTCTACATTTTAACATCAATAACAGAACATTTTCTCAAGATTGTAATTAACCAGCAATGTCAACACAGTAACCAAAGGGAAGGAATTCTAAGGGATTTTTTTCATTATCACTATCCTTTACATTACTGTCTTTATAAGTTTAAGTTTTTGTAACCATGATGATGTTGGTACTGCTATTTGATTGATGCAGTATCTGTATGGGCAGGCACTAAAACATCTAATTATATGACCTCAGTATACTGTGTATTTGTCATGCCATCATTACTAGCACAGACTATAGCTGTTTAAGTCACTATACATTAAAAAAAATAAACTTCCCAGTGAGTCAGCCTAAACAAAGCACTTACTAATTAAGAGCCCCATTAGGATCTGAAGGCTTGCCAATTAGTAAGTCCTTCTTTACAAGATGTCATGGCTCTGAAGAAATGCTATCTTAAAGGGACATGCAATGCAAAGAAAAATCAAAGTAGAGAATGGAAGTGCTGGTACATTACTTTATGGGGGACTGTCTGTCTATTTATTAGTGGATAGATCAACCCACAGAAAACAAGTAGAGGAGAGGAGACTGCTATGCAAAATAGGTCCCTGCCCAGATTTCAGTTTCATTGAACTGTATGTACTGAAAGCAAAGCTGCCAAACCAGGATGTCATGGTATTTTGTAGTTTTATTTCATTTGATTTTATTCAGTATATTGAATTACCACATATTAACCCATCCAACTGTACAATGAAGTGCTAAGGGCAAATGACACCTGTAAAAGTCTGAATGCATTGGTTACTCTTGTACTGATGTAGTAAGAAGCTTTTCGTATGTGCAATTGCACTCTTAAAACAGTTCTCTTTTGTCCTTTTTGGTCCCACAGGGACACCATGAAGCCATACACACAGCATATTAAATGATATATTATCACTTTATACAGTTGATAAAGCAAATGACAAAGAATTGTCTAATAATCAGCTCTGTCTTTGGTCTCCACCAGCTCCTGAGAATTTGGTCCAATAGCTGCTAAGTTATGTTCACAAGCTATTCTCTATAGTGTGCAGTGGGTTCATTAGAGCATTTTTATTGAGCATGACTGCTTACTACTGCTGGAGATTAACCTCAAGAGAGCAGTGAGACAGAACCAAAATAGAGTTGTGAGTCTGAAAATCAAAGCAGCGGGTGAGGTTAAAAAGCACCATAGAGCTGGGGGGCATTGTAGAGTTGGGCAGAATTCTCTGTGGGTTTGTCACTACAAGTGACTCATTACACATAGGTCTTACGCATATTTATTCGACCCACTGGTAATATAGAGTAGCTTCAAGTAAAAATGCAATCAAACTGCAGAGAAAAAAAACTCTCCGGCGAAAGCAACACACTAGGAAAAGGGTGAAGTGTATTACAGATTTCTTCTTCACTTGCTTCATGACAGCAGATCAGCCTTCACTGTAAATATTTAAATTATTTTCCACCACTGCAAAATAGATCTAGAAAGGCAACATCTTCAATTGTTAATGGCCAAACTTGACCTGTTTGTAGGAAAAACAAAAACCACCTGGGCTGTTCCAACAACAGTTAATATGCAGTACACGCTGTCAGGAACAGATACATTATTAAAGTGTGTTCAGACTGAATGTGAATTATTTGTGCAGTCTATACTTATTAATCCCAAACAGCTAATGTAGCAAATGTACAGATATTGGCTATAAGCTAGCTAGCGCTGTACACACTGACCATGTGGTGTCTGTGCTGTTGAAACAGCTGAAACATCTTCAGTTGTCTAAGCCACCCAGAGCAAATTCACATCTATTTGCATTCACATCCCCATCTCTGAAGTTGGATTCCAACATAAAAAAAGTTCATATTTTCTCAGTACATTATTATATTGACTGATTTTTAGCAGTATTTGTTGAGTCCCTATTTGTGTAGAGATCAGTGGCAGTGATGTCATGAATCTGGGATTTTTGTAAACTGAGGAAAAAAATAGGCGCCAAAGAAAATAAAAGGGAAAAGAAGATATTTAAAAACATCATGATAAGTGTAACATTGTAGTAGCACCACCAGTGATAGATGGCCCAAGGTAACAAATCAAACAGAATACTCTGAAAACCAGCAGACACCTCTGATCCATACACTGTAGCTGCTGTTCACAAGGCGTGAGCACGCAAAAACACTTATTTTACTTAAGTGTCTCATCATTCCATTTCAATGAACACCTCAAGCTCAAAGTGCCAGACTATGTTACTGAATTCAGTAAAGTGACAGTCTTGTATCTCATGTACTGCACTTTGCCGAGGTTGCGCTGTATCTTCTGTCGAATGACAAACAACCAGGCTGCTCTCAGCCTCACCTCTGCTGCAGTGAACCAGCTCTGCACTTTGAGCAAACAGGGACTGTAAATGATGATGATACAGAATATGGACAAAGAAAACAAATTCCACAGAGGAACACACTTTCCTGCTTCTTTGGGTAACAATTAAAAAAAAAGGTAAAGAACTGCAGCAACATGTAATGTCATAGCAGCAGAGTGAAGCAGAAAATAAAAGATGCATGCCTCTGTCTGGTGGTCTAACGAGCAAAGGCAGCGCTCACCTAGGGATATAAAAAAGTAAATTATTGAATACACGATTGCACAACGTGACTGAGCAAACAAACATCAGATAATCATTGCTGCTCTGAGGATGCCAGAGTCAACAAGACTCATATCAATTATTGCTGGCATGAGGTTCAGCAGAACAGAACTGAAATGATAGTTTGGCCAATCATCAGGGGTAAATTGCGCTGCCTCATAATTGCTAGTGGTATGAGCTTTAACATTTTCTAACCAGACTGCTTTTTTTAATCATTAAACCACAAATAAATCATGAGGAGCATAATTGAATCTCTCTCTCTCTTTATGTCATTATTGTTATTGGTGATGTGTGATAATCAACCTGCAGCCCCACGGTGGTTGTTAGTCTGAGTTTAGAGGAAAATTGGAAAAAATTGCCCTTCACAGAATGAAGTGCTTATTTTTAGTCATCAGTGTGTGAGAGATTTGAGGATGAGGTTGAATTACCACTGCATCACACTGGGCCAATCACAGTAGTGGAGCTAATGTCCCAGGGCCCCAACGCGCTGAGGCCCTCAAGAAGCAATTTTTTGTGTTTAGCCCTGCACTGCAATAGAGTCGGACAAAAATAGTTTGTTTCCAGACACGATAGTTGTGCTGATGTCGATGGTTGGAACTCTAGGAAAGCTTTCAGGTAATTATGTCTCTCTGTTTCTGTCATGGCTGCTGGAGAGGACTTGGACTTTTGGAGATGACAGCCATTTTAGCCAGATGGTATCCAGAGGTGTGGGCATCTTTATTTGTGCTTTGAAATTTAACTTCTGTGAAACGAGCAGAAAAGAACAGTTTTTATCTCTGATCACTGCTCTGTTCTCACTGATGCTGCTCCTTCTCTTCCTACCTTGCTTGACCGCAACTGCTTCCTTTCTCTGGCTCACAGAAGGCCAAGCAAGAAAATCATCTGCCCGAATGGACATGCAAAAACAAACTGACAACATACAAAGGCACTGAACTAATTAGCTATGTCTCAGCGGGACTGAGAGGACTGGAGTAGAGGGATAGAACAAAAAGGTAAATAAATGGGGTATAAATTAATACAGGTACATAATTTGAACATCATGTGCTCTGAACAGATATGAACAGCATACACATTTCAACAATATTTTTGTTGTTGTTGTTTGTTTTCTTTCAATCCTCATGCTCTCCCCTGAATGCAGGCAGGAACTTCTGGACCTAGACTACAATGCTGCAGATAGTATCCTTTAATATCCTCATTGCCAAAGGCTTGGACATTACAGGAGACTGAGAAGGAATCCAAAGGAACAGTGTGCAAGCACAGTGAGCTAAAGACATGAAATGTTATTATTTTTTTTAATAATATATTAATTTCATTTTTTAATAAATTCATATTTACGTTTTAAGTGTAATATGGTATTTATACTTAATTAATGTTTTGAGAAACAACACAACACAGCTATTCATCTGAATGTTCAGTCAAACATTTAGCAATCTCTAATAGCTGCTTTGTCAGCTAGCTAATTTGTAAAGTTAGCTAAACTCCACTAGCCTGTACTGTTGATGGCTGTGATTGTATCAATGCTCTGTCACTGTCAGAGCTTTTTCATTAGTATGGTTTTAGTTAATTAGCTTGTGTTTTTTTCTATCTGCATGTGTTTTTTAAGTTGCAGTGTGTTTGCCCTTTTCAGCACATAATGTAAATGTATCTTATCCCAACAGTATTTGTTTTCTAGTGATTAATGATATGATTAATGGCTATCAGTTCCTGCTAGCAGGATTCCTCCTCTGCCCAGGGCAGCTCCATATTCAGCACCATGGACAGTGTTTTTGACGCCTTGAAGGAGATGATATTCTGTTGTGTTCTTTCTTAAGGTAAAACTCAGCACATCACACAGTAAGTGCACAATATCTGGAGAGAAGGGGGCTGAACTATCATAGATACATACAAACAGCATTACAGTGCAGTTACCTAGACACAGTTAATTACTAATTACACAAAAAAAAAATTAAAAAAAAAAAAAAACATAATAAGGGGTGTGTGTTGTTATTCATACTTATTTGTACCTGAATGATACTGGATTTATTAGCAACAAAATAAGGCCCACTGAGGCTGCATAGGCACACCATTCCCCTGCATCACACACACAGTATCAGCTGCTGCACTCTGGGTTAGCATGACAAATTACACGATAAATAAGCAGTGTTAATAGCAGGAAGTGTTTAGAAAATCAGTCTATTAGAGTTTTTTTCTCATAAGTTGCCACCAGCAGAGAAGCTAATGTTGACTTTATTCTGTCTTCCCAGTGATTATGATCATCACTTTACTTCAGGAAAAACTCATTTAGTTACAAAAGCTCCCTTGAACTGGCAAGATCTGGCAGAGCAGAAAATATATCAGAGCTGGAGGGGGATCTGTTTATCCTGAGACCATAAAACTTTGATGTTGCAGCTGTAAACCTTCAATATTTGGTATCAGCCATTTCTGCTGTACCTTGACTTTTTTCCCTGGGAATCTGCAAAGCTGCTTGGCACATATTGAAAGAGCATGAATAGATGCTGGAGCAATTAAAAACTGTGAGATGAAATCATCCCTGCTCGAATGTTCTGCTCTATTCCCTTGTCAAGGAAACACGGCCTCTCCACAGTAATCCAGTGTTAATAGGACGGGTTCAACCAGAGTGTCAAGAGCAGCCAAAAGCTGGGGATTTTCAGAGCTGCCTGACAACTAACCCACTTCCAAAAACCACCCCATAAGCATTGGGATAATGAAGCTTATACAGCAGCCAGAAAGCATGGTGCTGTAGCACAGTGAGCAAAATAAATAAATACACTTCTTGTTATGTTATAATTAGTGCTTGGGGTTCATGGAAAGTGTTGTTTTTCATGTACACAAGTGTTGGGTGAGGGAATACACTGTAACACTCAGTGTACAACAAGCTGTTTCTGGTTTGGCCTTGGACTTAGACTGTGTGTGTGTGAGAGAGAGAGAGAGACAGAGAGAGAGACACTGTTAACCCTGCAGGAGGAGAATCCTCTCTGGTTTCCTCTTTCACTGTAACGCTGACACTGCTACTTAGCAACTGATAATGTGACATTATATTAATATGTCATAAATAAAACACAGTGTTGTTGTAGGTGGGTGTAGAACATCAATATAATTATTAAGGTTATTAGTGTTATTTAATGTTAATAGACAGAGTAATATATTTTAGTGACTGATATTTGTAATAACTGTCAGGGATAGGGAGCTCAGGATGTTGGGGAAGGATAAAGGAAAAAAACTATCTGTCGAGCAGGTCAAAGTCCAAAACACAAAAAATCCTCAAAGCCCATAAGGAGGGTAGATGGGAGAACACAGGGAGTTCAGGTGCAAACATAACCTGACATAACATAATACTCTGACAACTGAGGAGGACAAAGACAAGACTATATATATACACAGGGACTAATTAACAAGTGAAACACAGGTGAGACTGAGAACAAGTGGGAAAAGAACAAAGACAGGAGGCAAAAGCATAAGAGACACAGGGGGAAGGTGAATACTAAAATAAAACCAAGGAAAAAGAGTCACACTGAGGACAGGTCATCACAAATAATATTCAACAAGTTTCACTGAAAAAAAACCATCAAAACCCAATTTTTTCGTCATGTTCTTCATGTCACACACACACACACACAACCTTTTTAATGTTAATAGGTTTAGTAATATATTTCAGAACTTATATTAGCGATAACATTCAACAGGTTCTCCAACCTAAACAACCATATAGGTCATTATTCCCCTCTGATATGACCCAGAGGAGCATCTCCTTAATGCACACAGATAAACCGTTAGAAATCACTGCTGAAAAATGATGAACTCACCTTCACATGTTGTCACAGTGCAACAGCGTTGACTGTTGGTTTGAAGCAGACATGAATCCATCCATCCAACCTCTCCTCCTCCCTATGTGAATTTTGTCTCTCTGTAACAATGTAACTTGACTTCCTCCCGTCATAATCACCACAGCCACTAGTGGACTTTGTCACTTGAACATAAACATATTGTTTTGGAGCATCTGCTAAAAGACCGCCCCTAAACAAACATCTCATAATATTAGCTATACCTTAATAAGTCTGTTGTTATTTGTTCTCTATCTATAGTTTTGTTTCAGTTAGTTAAACTGATTTATTGTTTTAGTTTTTGAGTGTTGTTATTGTAATGTATTTCTTTCCCTTATGTGCAGTACTTTCGTCTTTCAAACTGAAAATTGCTTTACAGATGAACTTTCCCTCTCTTTCAATGTATTTATGATATTAAGATATGTAACATATGATGTGTAAATGATAAAAAATGATGGACATGGTGCATAGATAACTAAATCAAACCATAAAGCAAGGCAGAGTGGTGACCTGTCTGCTGGGTTTGTTATGCTGTATAGAGAGACACCTCCACGTGCTTTATTGTCTTTGTGGTCAGTCTATTTAAACCATCATCCATTTTTAAAATGCATTTGTTGTGTGAAGTATTTGTACTGTTGCCATGGTAACCTGCAGCAGTATACTGTGGAACAGTACTTAAATTGTTTATTATACAACAAGTAGTTCCGACCGAGCAATCTGATTGGTCCACAAGACATTTAGAATGTGCTCAAATCAGCATGACAGCACACCTTACTCATCATTAAAAATGTTACTCCGCCATATACATTTTACTTTGTTGGTCATAGTTGTATAATCGCAACATTACACTCGAGGGTGTCCTTTAACGTCATTTGAGCAAAGCGCCTCGGCTTTCTCCATCAGCTGTGTCAGTGACACGGCACTATAACTTAAAATTCATGTAAAAGTTTGCGGTTGCAGAAGCTACATCTTTGTGAGTAAATAAATGCAGCACCTTTGTTATAATGTGGTTGATAAAAGTAAGCATTCATTTGTGCAGTAGGCTATTGATTTAGTTCGGTAAAGTCCGAGACCTCGATAAAGCATTAACGTCAGCTCAGAGTTCACTCATCTGGGACTAGAAAATCATTTCTGTTGCTAGGTCGTTACTAAGGGTCTGATTATTTGCTGTAGCAGTAAACTTGGTTCCATTACACATAGGAGTCCACTGACGTGACTGATTGCGTTCCAGTTATTAGTCAGATCCCATGTATTTCCATGGAAACGGGACAAACACTCGCCAAAACCTTTTAATTTTGAGAGCAAATTGCTCCTCAACATGAACAGATTTTGATTATACATTTTACTTTGTTGGTAATAGTTGTATAATCGCAATATTATACTCGAGGGTGTGCTTTAACGTCATTTGAGCATGACAGTGATGCGGTCCGCAAGCATCACTGAAGTGCTCAAATGACATTAAAGCACACCCTCTCAGTTAATATTGCTTAATTATACAACAAGTAGTTCCGACCAAGCAATCTAATTGGTCAACATTTAGAATGTGCTCAAATCAGCATGACAGCACACCTTACTCATCACTAAAAATATTACCATGTACATTTTACTTTGTTGGTAATAGTTGTATAATCACAATAGTACACTCGAGGGTGTGCTTTAACGTCATTTGAGCATGACAGTGATGCGGTCAGGACCGAGTTAATATTGCTTAATTAATACACAGGTTGAAGTGTGCTGATGTATTGATGATAAATTGATGACCATTTTAAACAAGAACCAAGATTCAGAGATGAGAATTGTTTATTGGCCATAAAATAACCATTCATAATCAAACACAATCACTCCCTCCACACTACACAGTTCTCAGTTACTCACAACCAGACCTGCTTTACCAGAACTACAACAATGCTGCTGGCAACAAGTATTTTTATTTTTCAAATACTAGAACAGAGAATAGAATCATTGCCATCAGCTTCAGATTTGACTTCTACTGTAAGTGTAGCCTAAAGTGCTGTCTCAGTCTTTTTCTTTTTGCAGTGGAGAAGGTTGAATCATTGTTGAGAAAATTACAACACCAAAAAAAAAAAAAAAAAAAAAGAAAGAAAGAAAGAAAAAGTGAGCAACATGATGCTGACTGCAGGCAGACAGCAGGAAATAAAGAGAATACAATGGAGTTCAAAGTCTCACTCACAGAGCACAGGAGGAGGGGAGTTTGTAAATGTCAGTGTTTTTCTGCTCTTTCTCACAAAATATTGCACTGGGCTCGCGTATAAAGATCTTTGTACTGATCTATTTAACAAGGGTGGTTTAAATTGTAAGCTTGAAAACAGACTGAAAGCTCAAGTATTCAGTCATCACAGTACATTTTATTGAGTTTTTTTTTCCCTCCAAGCATCTCACAGAGAAAAGTGACACTGGTTTTCTTTTGGGTCTTTAGTTATTGATCAGAGTAGGATCAACATCATTCATCTTGCAGGGCCTTGACAAATCTTCAGGGATTCCTGGAAAAGATAGCAGTCTGTATGTACTGAATGTGACCAAAATGCAGTATGTCAGGCTGTGGAAGCTCAGATTGTGAAGAATTTGCGTCTATAGTGTGTGGCCATAAAGGAGACTATACCCTGGCAGACTGTCACACAAACAAAGTCAAATCCTGACCTGAAAAAATCAGAGAAAGAGAGCCAACCCCAGCTGACATTCACCAGTCGCCAGTCTATCACAGGGCTTACATACAGAAACAACCAACCATTCACACACACATTCTCACTTATGGCCAATTTACAGTCACCAGTTAACCTAACCTGCATGTCTTTGGACTGTGGGAGGAAGCTGGAAAACCTGGAGAGAACCACACAGGCACAGGGACAACATGTAAACGCTACACAGAAAAGCTCCAGGTGAACTGGGGTTCGAACCCGGAACCTTCTTGCTGTGAGGCGATGCTGCTACACCCCAAAACACTACTGCAATATGTCAATACGTGAGGGCAAAGACCTTAAAAATCCTCAAATTAATAATTTATGCTCACAAGTTAACAGAGCATGACAAACAGTACCTGTGTTTCTTAATTATAATCCTGATAGAATGATTTCAGTCCTGGTTGACTTGGCGACACACGCTGGTGGTAATGGGTGTGGTTTCATAGTAAAGGTCCCAAATCAATTATTGATCAACTACTTTTACAGAGCTGCCAGACAAGCTCATGTCATTTTAATAAGGACGCTGGTCAGTAATCAGCCTTATCCCATCGTGCCACACAACTACGACCTGGCTTCCTGCATTTCAATGCAACAGAATACAGCACAGTACAAAGAGTTATTTAACTTGCTAAGGAGCTGAGGATAAGTATCAAAATTTAAAATGATCATTGTCTTGTGTAGTTGATAGATTTTTGATAAATGATTGCTGTCAGCTTTAGTGACATCTTTGTGTTTGCTGCTTCACAATAAAAACCAGCCAGCATTTTGCTAGCTGAAAGCTTTTAATGTGAAGGAGCAGTAGGAAATACTGAGTTAGCACAACAGTAATTAAATCCAGCTCTGATATGGCTGTGAGAGGGTGAACAGTGAGGCTGATATCAGTGAGCTCAAATGATGAACAGTATAAGCTGATTACATGTTGCAGTGTTTCCTGTGAGTCCTCTGTCTGTATGAAAGCAATCTAAAGTCAGTGCAGGGATGGTGGACTCTCCCTCATTAACAATGAAAACCACTGGCTGTAAATACTGAACATTGAATGGCTCATGGTGAAAACATTGCCAGACATAAACAGCTTTAAGAACTGGATTTTAGTTAATGAAAAACAAGTTTAATGATGCAAAATGAATGCAACATTATTTGAAGGACACAATTTAAATTATATCCATGTATCTGTGAATTAAACCAGGTGGTTCATTAGGTTAGACAAGAGAAATGAGAGTGGTGAAACAATGTCAAATGCAACGTCACAGCTGTGTAAAATAAGAGTGCTGAGGGTATTAGGACAAGTGTAAAGAATGAAACAATGTAACAATATTGTGAAAGAATTAATTCAGTATTTGTGTGCAAATCAAAAAAAATAGAACTGTCATAACAGTAGGCCTAAATACTAATTTGTGGACCTGCGTTAGTATCAGCATTTCTTGCATTTTTTCATGAATTTGTTTTTAGCTTGATCCCTTATGGAATACTATTAGATTTTTTATTTTGTTATTTTATTTTTGATTGATTGATTACTCCCCATTGCTTGCTGTGCAGTTCACAATGAAGACGTAAAATTCACAGCAACAAAATAAACTGGATGTTACAGTTATGTCACAGCAGCTCACAACAGCTGCTGATTGCAACCCATTTTAACAACTCAAACTTAACTGGATTCTGCTCATTCCTCTGTCATTCACCTCACGTTTAGGGCTTTTAGAGTTTGGGATAAATTATAATTTCCATGTCTTCATAGCTATAATGGTCTGTATGACTGTCCAGAAGCAGCCCAAAGTGTATGATCATCCATGCTGAATGCACCAACAAATGTGTGAGCACATTGTATGGGTGTGTGTGCAGACAAAAAAAAAAAGGTTGAGGAAAACTGCATTTATTTTGAAGTCTTTCTGGATCTATGAAGACCCTCTGCTAGAATCACAGGCTCACAGGTTGGCAAGAATAGAATAGAATAGACTTTATTGTCATTGTACAGGGGTACAACGAAATTAGACTGAGGCAGTCCAAAGAGCCATATAAATATGATAGGGCCAGCTGGTCTTCTGAACATGCTTCAAATGAAATTGTCCATGTGATGCATTGTCCAAAGTCATCTAAAGGCAAAAGTGTTAATATGTGCTTGAAATGGCCAAACCAAATCCAAAAAATGTTAAACCCTGCCTTTTTCAGACTACTTCTTGGGCATGTTTGTAATGATAAATTATTGGATACAGCCTTTCATCTGTCAGAGAGGGTTTTAGACATCTGAGAGTCTGCAAGCACCTCAATCAAGGCATACTGAGGCTGTAATGACAGGTAGGGAGCAAGACCTTTTACAGAGCAAGGAATAGGTGGAAAGACTGAGTAGAGGTTACAGCTTCAGGCAGGAATGACTGAAACATATTCACTTCAACTGTTCTCCAGACCTGAAGATGATGTGGATCACATTTTTGTTTCATATTTAAATGAGATTGTTATGAAGGGAGGACCCAGTGTCAGGCTTTAAAATGGATGGATTGAAGGTTTAGTGAATTCCTGTCCAGGAAAGGACTCTGTAATGATTCAGCGACTCATAAAAATATTCCACCCCTGTTTCACAGGGACAAACTTTCGCTGTTAGAAAAAAGTGGCCACTGTTGAGCTAATGGAAGGTAATGCACGCTTATTTAGCCTCTTTGCGCCTTTTCGCAAACCGCAGTTTCCCCTTTTAATGCTACCACCCTGACCGACTCTTTGACGACAACACATTTGTACTCTGGATGACTTGTGGAATCCTGCTAAGCCTAATGACCTTTGATACCATTTGAAAGCTAATCCTCTTTTGCAACATCTTCATGAAAACTGCCGTTGTGCAGATTGGTTTCTAATTAAGACGGTAAAATACAAGCACACATATCTATTTTACTGGGAACACATTACTCATTCACATTTAATCCTGCACCCCTGTCAGCTTCTTTGACAGAGCCTTGCTTTGGCAAAGAAATGACATTACAAATCAAGATGCAAAACTGCTTCGGATTAATGGGAGAGAATGACTCAGGTAAGGCTTGCAGCTTGAATTTGACATCTTGTAAAAATCCCACAGCACTTTTTCAGTGAACAGTTCTCAGACATTGCTCATAATTCCATTTTTTTTTTCACCCTACAAGGCCCTTGTCCTGTTTAAACAGTTGAGAGAGCCTTGACGGCAGGATACCCATAAAAGATGGAATGTCAGGGTGAGGAATAGGCTAACTAATGAGGACTTTCATAATCCTTTAGCTCGAGCTTAATGGGGCATTTAAAGGAAGACAATGCATCTTCTGGCACATAACCCCACTCTTCCTCACACTCTCATTTGTAGGAAATCATGTTACAAGGGGAGCACAATTAGCTAAAGCAGTGATAAAGAGCCACAGCACTTTTTTTTTTTTTTTTTTTTACTAAAATAATATGGCACTTTAGAGCATGCATTAATCAGCAATGCTGCTACATTATAATACTCACAGGCATAATTCACCCATTTGAATCCATTATTAGCATTCAGTATGATGATGGAATGTGCTGTATCACAGGTGAATACAGTCCACATTTTTCTTCACATAATTTCCTCATGAATTGTGCTAATTGTCTGGGATTTTTGTGTAATGGCATTATTTGTTTTTCTTCTTCAACAGCTTTAAATCTGATATGACTGATAAAAAGCTGCTGTTGCAGCAGTGAATAATCAGAGCCCATCCATCTTGCTTTTTGTGCTTGGTGCTGAGGACCTGCTACCTGGATACCGGCCCAGAGTGAAACGATCCGCTGTCACTCTGAGGAGATGTTGCAGTCAGAAGGCTATGATCACCCAACTTCCCAGCTATCGCCCCCCTGCTGTCCTCTGTCTTCCTATTGTAATACTATAACCTCATCCCTGGTAGATCTATTCACCTGCCCCCTGTGTGTTCAGTCAATGAATATGTATGCCAGGGAATAATAACAGGAAAATCGCTCCTGGCTGTCTCAACTGTGGTGCCTGTGTAAAATCCCAAGCTAAAGTGTTCCTTCCCTTCATCTGTATTATTTTCTTGTTGAAGGCTAAATCTCTAGCAGTACAAGAAAAAAATCCCTGCATCACATATGTGCTGACCAAGGTGAGCAGGCTCTCACAGCACAGGTGCCATTCAATTGTTTTTACATGTCATGATGCTCTTCCAAGGGAAATGCCATTTGTAGTATCTGCTCCTTAAAACTTAACTTCTGAAATGGAATGTGGGCTTTGAGAAGTTGTATTATGTACCATACTGAGCTGTAAATACTGGGAACACATGCAAAACCCACTGTGTTTAAGCTTCATAGAAGTCAGCTGGTGTGTGTCATGAGCGAGGCACATCACATGAACTGAGCGGTCCTCTGCACTCTCCCATAAAGTGTGATCAACATAACAGGTTATACATATATAAACACACACAGCCAACATGACTTGCAGTTTGTCAGTCACAACATATAATGTATTGATTCATTCAGCCTACATGGACAGGAATTATCCACTTTTTTTAATTACAGTAAAAATATCAACTACAGCAATATTACATTTGTGGTTATGTTAGAAGTTTACTGAAAGATTGTGGTCTGTTTTAATGCAGAAAAATTTCACTGTGACTTTGACACAATGTGTATAATGTGCTCTGTATACACCCGCCGTCAACCCCAGCCTACCTCTGTGTAACTCTGCTTCTGTAAATGAATGTAGTGCTTCATTCAAAAAATCAGTTTCCAGTTGAATTACACAAATCTGAGAGCTGTGCTGTCATATAAAAAATGGCCAATTTGTATCCATGTACACAAAATCAATAGATTACATTTCATGCACATGGATTTCATGTACATGATGGATGACTACCCGTAGCTAGAGCGTGGTGTGCTCGTCCAGCTGCTGTTGACTAGCCAGTTAGTTATGCTATTGCACAAATGTGAGATGAAACTGCACTTATGCATTAGAAAATACATTAAACAGTATTTTCTTCCCAAGTGTTGAGAGGTAGCAGAAGCAAGAAACAAAAAACAACTTAAAATGTGAGTATGATGTATCATCTCAAATCAGTGTAAGTTGTCTTAACAGTCACCTTGGTCAACATGTGTGAGGATGAGGAGTTAGAGTGATTCACAATTCCAAGGTAACCTAGCATGTCAACTTTATCTTTAATTACACAACCTTGATAATGAGAGTTAACCATGTAACATAACACTTTTAATTCTGTTCTGCTTTTTATTTTCTTATCATATTAATATTTCTCCTTTCTGTTAATCAAGGTGTAGAAGATCTGCAGTATGTGTGGCAGGTTTAGATGGCTTATTGAAGCAGGAAAAAACAGGATTCTGCATTGTCACTGGAGTCTGTTCAGTTAGTGGTGAATCTTTTGAAGATTATCATAGAAGTGATTTTATATTTTTCCTCTATGCTGCACATTTGATATGTTTACTGTCAGTTCAAAGGAATAATCCTAACACTTCTTCATTCACACAACAATTCTATTCATTAAAACCTGAGCCTGTTTTTTTTTTTTAAAGTTAGTTTTTCATTTTTGGCAATCATTTTTATCATTTACCAAATTAATTACTCCACGACGTCACACAGGTAATGAAACATGAGAAGCCAGACAATCAGACAGGTTGTCCATCCATCCATCCATCCATCCATCCATTATCTATACCGCTTATCCGTTAAGGGTTGCAGGGGGGCTGGAGCCTATCCCAGCTGTCATTGGGCAAGAGGATCGCCAATACACACACATTCACACTTTAGAGTCACCAATTAACCTGCATGGGAGGAAGCCAGAGTACTCAGAGAGAACCCACGCAGGCACAGGGAGAACATGCAAACTCCACACAGAAAAGCCCTGGGCGACAGTGCTAACCACTGCACCAGCATGCCGCCCCTCAGACTGGTTGCAAACAGGTTAACAGTGTCACAGTAATTCAAACCACTTTATTTAGAGGTAAAACCCACAGATCACCTGCTACTCTGGACCTTGTGCTGAGAGTCTTTTATCAAACACAAATGACTGGCTCATGATGATGAGGTCATCATGATGAGTTTATACTGCATGTTAATAAACGTTCCAGTTTATCACAACTTAGGTCTAATTTTGATAGTTTCAGTCATTACTCATTTGTCATGTTCACATTGTACTAACCAAAGTGGTTCATGGTAATCCTGTCATCATCAGAATCAGAATCCTTTATTAATCCCTTGTGGGAAATTGTTACATTGCATAGATTGCATAGATATCTACAGTGTGGGTTTTGATTTACAGTTAAACATCAGTTTTCATCCTTTGACCCTGGTGCAAACTGCTGTCTTGCATCTGCTGGGTGCAGTGAACACCCAGCAGTGAACTGTAGTTATCTCCTGTACTGGATAAAAGTCTGATATCTGTCTGTTAAAAATGTGAAGCTAGAGTTTGTTGTCAGGTTGCCCAGCTAGCAGCAGCAGATACCCTATAGATCTATTTTTACTTTTAGACAAAGCCAGGCTCTGTCTTTCCCCCCTGCATTCAGTCGTTCTGCTAAGCTAAGCTAAGTAGTTCTCTTATATTATGTCTTCTGGGCGCAAGCTACATATTTTGTCGACGAGAGTGGCATCAGTCACATCACATCAATCACATTTTCCTTAAAATCTTGAATAATCCTTTTTAGTCGTATCCCTTCAACACAGCCATGAGTTTGGAAGTCATTCTGTAAACTCTGATGGATGTTTACAAAGCACAGATAGAGGTGATCATTTTAGCATTTTGCCTTAGTTTTCTCTTCCAAATAAGTCTGACACATTGGCATGTTCACAGCCTGTCAGACTCGACCACTCATGCGTATTGTCCCTTTGGACCTATTTTTAGTGATGTTCTCATCTCTGCCTCATCATCTGTCGAACGATGGGAAAACCCTCACCTGATGTTTTTCTTCTGCTGACTTGTGAAATAAGTGAGCTGTGAGACACCTGGGGATAACCACTGTTGCTCTATGTGTCAAATAGAACAACAACAACAACAACAACAAAAGCAACAACAACAACAAAAACCTCTTAATACTTATTCTCACCTTCATGTGGCACCTCTGGAGAAGGTGATTAAGGTAGCCTCCAGACTGGCTGTGTTTTACATGGTTGGAACATCACTCAACAACATGATGAGAGAAGCAGCCAGCAGGGCCACGGCTGTGTAGATATTGTGTCTTCATTATAATCCACACAGGGAGTGTCTCCTCAGGCTAACCCACACAATCACCAGCAGAGGCTGAGTGTCTGGGCATCACATCCAGTCATTCCCTGTTACACAGCTGCCTTGTTCAGTGGGGTGGAGATGAGGAAACATTGAATAAAAAAATCTCCACCTTGTGGGACTGCAAATGTTGTTTGAAACATACTGTTAGTGACCTGGAGAATGAAAGTTATGATACTGCTTAACACATCACAGCTCAGTGTTTCTAAGCTCTCAGGAAGCTGGCTACTAATTAAAGTCTTAATATCATGAGTCACTCGACATCTTGGTGAAAGGTATATTCTGTTTGTATTTGCAAGAGTACACTGTTTGGAAACACTGCTTGTTAAAAATGTATGAGGATTTAATGGATGCAGAATGCTGCTATCCTGCCCATGCAGTGATGACAGTGCATATTTCCTGTGAAATAAACTTTCAAAGTTGATTAGGACGTGAAAAGAAGCTGTATTTTCATGCAGGTGTATGTAGTGCTGTAGAACAGGTTTGATAAGGCTGAAAAAGAAAAAAGCTCTGGGCCACAGTATGGCTTGATGATATCTCTTAATTTGTGTATATCTTACTACTTACAAAGCCACTTAGGTCAATTGTAGCCACTAGCCAGCAAAAGTAGTTTAAGTGAGATTGTCCATTTGGTCCCTTAGCTGATGTGCTGCAGTGTAATTATGAAGAATCAAAAGGAAAACTGAATCATACATGGAATTTTTAGTCTTCAGCACTTGATGTTCAGAAGTCAGTCAAGTCTATTTTTTAAAAGGCACAGATATGTAACAAACATATTGAATAAGTTTAACTGGATAACTTTAGAAAACTAGATTGCAGTAAAATTTTTTGTGACTGGTGCGTGTCCGTTTACCTCTCGTCAATATGAACTCTGATTGTAGATGCCGCTACAGATGGATGTGTGGATGTCTCGAAGCTTCCTCCAATTAAATTGAGATACTCAACACAGCCCCTTTGCAGACACACAAATCTCAGATTCAGCCACAAAGGCATTGGTGAGGTCCAAAACTGATGATGGGTGATGTTGATGTTCCACTTCCTGCCAAAGAACTGGAACATCAAAGAACTGGAAGTCAACTTCCATAATAAACTGGGACTATAATTTCCTTATAGAGCTGGCTTTATGCATGAAGACATTATTATGTTGAAACGGGAACTGAACTAAACGCTAAAAATACACCCAGGAGTTTTAAGAACAATCTCATTTGAGATCTTGACATACAAATGAAAAGATGAGATACACAACGTTGTAATCTTTAGATTTAGTTTTTTCAATGTGAGATCAGAGATGCAGTTCACCTGTTTTCATGGTGTGACATAGCTGGGTTAAGGGGAATATATCTCTTCCTCAATAATTTACACTGACTTTGCCTCTCAGTCACAGCAAGCAGCGCGCTGTCTATATAAGCAGTAATAACCTTGAACATATCTTCTGCTTTATTAATACAGCTCACTCAGGGCTGATTATTTGAGTGCAAGCCAGCGACTGATTGCACTGTCAGGGAACCCCGGCTCAGAAGCCATGTCATGTGGGGACTTTGAAGCCATACAATATGAATGCTCAGACAGTCTCATTCAATCTCAATATTGGAGCATGTGAGACTTTGTTTTTGGTCAGCTGGCTGGTCTGGACAACCTTTTCACTAGGAGAAAGACTCTACACAACTAGCTACTGGCCAAGTTGCTGTGAAATTAGGTCTGGATTTGTGAAGATAATTATTCCTGAGGGTGTGAAAAACCACTCAAACTTTCCTTCCACCATCAGGTTCAAATTTGGTGATCACAGCATGTTTCATCATGTTTCATCAACTACAGCCATGATTTCTCTGTGAATATTTAGGATTCTCAAAGAAAGAATCCCAAAGTTTTTTCATGTCCCCCTCACATTTCCTCTTGCACCATCATTTTCCACAAGAGAAAATAACCATGAAATCAACTGGGCACATTCAAATTCTGCAGAGATGTCCAGTTCATGAACACACAAGCCTGTAATACTGAATTCTCAAGCTGAACTGAGTGTCCTGAATCATCAGTGCCACTGACCAAATCATAAATTTGTAGTACTATAGCCATTAAGTGGCACAACACTGGACCTGTTAAATTGCTGAAAAAACATGAGATGTAAGCAGTGAGTCAGAGGTCTGGAACCAGGCTAACATTCTTAGGGTAAAATGTTAACAATTCACATTTCAATGTAATAATTAAATGTTTAATTTACTGAGCACTTTCCTGCTTCTAGGTAGCCCGGGCAGCACTGTCACCTCACAGCAAGAAGGTTCTGGGTTCTGGGCTGTGCCTGTGTGGGTTCTCTTCAGGTTCTCCGGCTTCTTCCCACAGTCCAAAAAAAGGAATGTGAGTGTGAACGGTTGTTTGTTAACCCTTGGATAGACTGATCTGTCCAGGGTGCCTCTTACCCAACGTCTGCTGGGATTAGCTGCCTTTCATTGGTGATAATTTGTAATAAAACAGCAAAATCATATCAGTGCTGACCCTCAGACTGACCAGAAGCCAACACAGGAAGAGGGTTGGTTCTCAGATGTGTTGTGGCACAGAGCTCATATTTCCCTCAGCAGAACTGCCATACTTTACAGAGAAAATTAAGATTCTTTGCTTTCAATATTGAAGTAAAAACTGCTGCTTGTTTGTGGTGATGATGGCAATAAGAACATTGGTGAGGCAGGAGGGGAAGTGAGGCCACAAGTTGTAAATAAATGGAGGACATGAGGCTGCAGAATAGAGATGAGGTAGTAAACACTTGTAGGTCCTGCCTGTAATGACTGTTTGTTATCATTTCAATGGGTGCAGCTGAAACCACATGCAGCTGAGATGAAAAATTCTATCACGCTTTAAGTCTGGAAATTGGTTTGACTGAATGGCAATGGAAGCAGTTGCCCAGAACCAGGGGCTGAGGATGTGGATCTTAAACTGTATCAAAGCACAAGGAAGCTCCTGGAAAATCTCTCACCAGGCCGAAGAAAATTAACCTGCGAGAGTCCAGTCCCCATTACTGCATCACTGGCAGAGAGTCACCATCTGGCAGAGATATATTGCACAATTACCTACAGCGCTACTGTGACAGTCTGCAAAATAAAGGCCCTGAGATAGAATCATAGAGCAGCAGTTGAATTCTATAACCAGGAGTCAGTCTGAAAATACAGATGTACTCTGGCCTTTTTAAAAGCACCAAGTTTACTGCAAAGTAAAATATGTATGTATGTAGGTATGCTGCAACACTGTGTTTGTAGCATTAGTGTTCATTTTTTCTCGGAAACATTTTATATGCTAGAAAGGCATTTCCTGAGGAAAATGTGATTACCGTCTACATTGATGCTAACTGACATGATTTTGGGACTTTATAAAGACATGGAAACTCACTGAAAATGCAGTGAAAATGAATGGGCCTAGATAGGCTTAATGATGCATCATATAACTTGTAATAATAAGTCACAAACTTTACATGCCAATACGATGTGCTTATGTAAAGGTTAACAGTGCAATACTGAGCATTTTGGAATTTGAATGGAGTTTGTACTGTATAAATAGATGCTAAGTTATGAATACAGTGTGGTTGAATGGGCCTCCATAAGCTTAAAGGAAGATCAGGCCAAGTTCTGTGAGGGCTGTTCCAAAAGCTTCCTCTTGTGTTTTTTGATGTAGTACATGGTCTTTGAGGTCTGCATCAGATCATTGTCCTGTTGTAGAAGCCAGCCTTTTTCAGTTTGAGTTTCTTGATTGACAGTAGGACATTTGTATCCAGAATTTGCGGTCATTTAATAGAATCCATTCTGCCCTCTGTGCAAGGTTTCCTGTGTCACTGGCTGCCACACAACCTTAAAGCAGAAAATTTCCACCCCCAATGCTGATCAGTTGGCAAAGGTGTTTTTTTTTATACAGTTCCTGTTTTTGTCAGGCTCTGAAACTGTCAGATGATGACAATTGACAGGTTGAATAAGGGCTCATTTGTTAATGTCTGTTTACTGCAGAAGTTAAATTAACGTCATTTCATCACAAAAATCAACAAAATCTGTCATTTTAAAGGGATTTAAAGGGACTGATTCATTTTCTTGAGGAAACAATGTCAAATTAAGCATGCAATGATAAATGAAGAGAATACAAAAATGAAGGAATAATAATAGTTGTACGCAGCAATCACAGTGATAAAAAGGAAATGCCTCTGCATCAGTGCAAGATGAGTACAATTCAGCGGCATTGCAGAAGTTCAAAGTGACAACTGTTTAAGAATGCCTGAAAGTATATTTAAGGAAAGACAAGAAACAAGAGTTTTAACAATGTTATACATTAAGGTCGTAAATTACAGAAAAGTGGAGTCTGAGATGCTGTCAGAAGGTCTGAAAGACAAAGTTTTCTCCAAAGTAAACCTCTCTGAGAGAATACGACAGTTCTTTATGCCTCACTGGTAAGCCAGATTTGCCAAGTACGTTGAGATGGAAATTTGCGGTCTGAAACCTTATCCTCTGCAATCTGTGTCAGTCAAATCCATTTGACAAGTGGCATTTAAGACAGAGGGCTTATTTCTTCGTTTTGCACAACCACAAAACAGTTTTGTCTGGAAGGAAATGGTTTCTGATGAGCAAGGTAGGAAAACAATATGGCTGTACTGACTGACAAGTCTTTATCTGCCGTCTGTCAAAATGGGTTACAGCTAAAATATGACCAGATGCAACATATCATTGAATAATGTTCTGGGTGACAGGTTGTTGATTGGAAATACCAAGTAGATACAGACTGGATCAAAGAAAAGACCAGACATGAACTAACTGTTGACTTTCCAAATGTTTTGAATTCAAACATGGAATTTCAATGCATAGATAATACAGATAATATGTGATATTATTTGAGTTATTGTTGTCAGTATTGGTCTCAAAAATCCAGTATCATTTGGGCCATGTTATGAACATTGGACTGAAGATGTAATAACTAAAATGAAGAAAAAAGACATCCCCTGTTTAGTTTCACTTTTAGAAAACTGTGTATTATTATTCATTTTAGTGTAGGTACATCAACATGTGCATTTCAGTTTTCCGCTGGTGACTTTTCTACACTACCATGAGAGGGCAATGTTTTAATATTACAGAGGAATCTCAAATACTTGCTTTTGAGGAAGATTGAACTTGTCAAACATGTTATTAAACCAGCCATTAAAAACAAATCACAACCAGCACAACTTATAAAAATAACATTTTTTTTTCTTCCAATACAGCTGACCCATGACCAAATCTTAATTTGTTCCACATGTGTCCTTTTGTATTCTTGAAGTCAGAGATAATTTACACATGCCTAATTCTCTGATGGACCCATGGCTGTATGATGGAGTCAGCTGCTGTTCCTGGGAGATTGGTGATTGACTTCTCAAAGCCTTTGTAAAATATCCTCTAAAAATATCCTCTGATTTAGAGTCTTAATCTAATGTCTGGAAAACTGTTGATATTGATCTTTAGAAATATTTGCACCAAGAACCCCTTTCTTGAATATGGATCCTGCTCGTTTTGCTTCATAATTCCTGATAAATTTCATACAGGTTAAAGTGGGCTGTATCCTCTGACTCACAGAACAGTAACACTGAACAGAACAGGTCCCAGTTTCCCAGTGGCTGGGAGTTGAAGTGGCAGTGCTTTCTGTGGAATCACTGGAGCATGAAAAGCTTTCTCCCCAGGCTACAGGCACACAAGAATGTCAGAGAGGACGAGTTTGTTCTGTCTGGCCACATGGTGCCACAGGAGGGGCGTCTTCTTTCAGGGACTTGGGTCAGCATGTGGAACAAACGCACAGCGAGGAGCTCCTGAGCATTACTACAACAGGCCAGTTACAACAAGACTGACAGACACTCTGTTCAACAGGAGATTTGATTGCACTGAGTCATTTCTCACCACGATTTGCTAAAGCCAAGTTTACTGTGAGGTTCCCAACTAAACATAAGAGGACTGTGGAGGAGCAGGCTGTGCCTGGCGAACACACATTTCTTTAGGGCACTGTCACACAAATTGGACCTGTGACAACCTCTGGAGAGCTTACTAACTTTTTTTTTGGTGCGAGTTCATTAGGGGTGACAATGCAGTCAGAAAGAGCAGGTGTTGAATTAAATATGTACTTCAGTGTGGCACAGATCCATCGTACAGCCATGGTCAGACCTGGTTACTCACTGTAGATGACAGGAAGCCTTTCACTTCCTGAAATGCCTGCACTCAGTGGAGGCTTTAGGCCAGGAGAAACCCTTTAGCTTGTTGTTTGCAACGTTAACGGTCAATTCACATATATACTGAATAGAGAGTTTTGTTATACCTTAACGAGCATACACAACAGCAGTGTGTATGCTGATAAGGTGAAGTGTGAACTGAGCCTGTAAAGCAGTGGTGTGCTGTGGATTTCACACAGGCCTTCACTGGTGTCCTACCTGAATTAACCCACCTCTTAATACCGTCGTTATGATGTCACGGCTATAGAAACCATCAACAACATACAGAAACACAGTATAACAGAACTTTATATCACAGACAGACATGTCATGTAGCCAGAATAAATGTCATTACTGAAGCAATGCTATAAAAACCCAATTAACACAATTCAGTAGGTGTTAAGGGTTGACAATGTAGGACCCCGACGCTGAGTCAGGAAACAGGACACCAAGGGAGTAGTGAAGGAGGTGGTTTTAATTGTGACAGCAAAAGAACAGCAGGTGAGCCAAAAGGGGGTTGAGGGAAAAAAGTCCAGGACCAGGAGTCTGGTAGGTGAGCCAGGTGTGGGGGAAGAGTCCAGGGGGGGAGAAAGCCAGGAAGTCTGCTCGGACCAGTGAGGGATCCTCAGGGACGGGTGAGGGCACCGGCGGAAGACTGTGACAAACACAGAACAAATTACAAAACACTCCTTTCTCAAAAGACAGATTTATCAAAGCTAGGACAGCAAAACAGAGGGACCAGTGGTTACCACATGGGTGGACGGAACAAACTGGCGTCGAGTGGAGGTAGGACCAGGGAAGGTAAGCAGTAGATGATGAATGATAGATTGCAGCTGTGCCGGTGCCATGCCACGCCCCTGTAGGAGAGCACACATACAAACACAGAGGGAGAGAAGAAGATGGGATAGAGACAAAAACTGGACTGGAGCTGGGGAATGGGATGGGGACCATGACAGTAGGTCTCCAAACCCTGCAGCCACAGCTGAGCCACACACATCATCTCCAGCAGAAGCATCAATAATATAGTTAAGTACGTATAGTATTAATGGAAAATATATAAAAAGATCATTTTGGACAGCAAAGTTATGTAATTTCTTTATAGCATATTTATTTGTACAGTAAAACTCTTAACTAATTATTTATTATTTAATGAATGTTATTCATGTTTGTATCAATGTATGAGGCTTGTGATGTGGCACTCATTGTGGCAGTTTGCTTTCTTGCAATGCATTTTTTTGTTTTTAGTTACTTCACCAAGTATTTTTGTCACCATTCCTACTCAGCATGCCAACAATAAGGATAGTATAAAACCTATGGGTAAGCCAAAAGAACACCATTGCTATATTAAACTGACATACTGGCTGAATTCATGCTTACAGAAACTCAGGTTGGTTTGTTTAGAAAGGGATCCTGCAAAACTGTCTGGCATCTGTTGGAACAGCAGTGGCTGCCATGGCAGATGGTGGTGCCACCAGATTTGCCGTTGCTTGCCCCCACTGCCACTGTTTGAGCCATGCCTAAAATATTTTAGTACTTTTTCCACTCCTGGATATACACAACTACATACCTGATCTCTGTTGGAGGTCAAGACACTTATTCCACATGACTGTGTATTATAGGTCATATTATCCCTTGTGATCTGTTTTATTGATTTTACTGTGTTAAACACAGATTGCTACAGTTTTTTTGTTTTTTGTTTTTTTTAATGTGAGGAGGCTTGGGGAAAATTTCACTCTTGGTTCACATTCACAATCTCCTCAGTCATGAGACCGTGGACACTGTGGGCTTCTGGGCTCAAACGTTCCTTCATCCATGACCTGAGAACAATCCTCCCCTTTCCACCTCAACCAAGCAGACAGTGAGCAGGGTAACAGGCTAAGCAGTCCCTACTCTGCTTGAGGGCTTCTGATGTGCTCTGTCATTTTCCCTGCACTGACTTACAAACATAAGACCAGTCCAGAACCACTTCTTTCTCATAATGTAACTGTAATGACAATATCGCGACACCTTCATTTTAAATTCATTGTGGAACAGTTTTTTATCTGACATTGACATTGTGTCTGGGAGTAATGATTAAAATATATTATGAAGTGCTACAACACACAATAAAAGAGCAGCTTCTAAAGGATATTTAGACAATATATTATACAAGCTATGTGTATAAAGAGGGAATGAAAAAAAGAAACACTGCATCACACACTGCAAGGGTGGGAATCTTCCGCAGTCTTGACCTTGAGTGCAGCTATAATTAAGTTTAATACCAATCAGGCATCAATATGTAATGTCAGGTTTTGGTATTTAACTTTTGATAGCAGACACAATGACTTCCTCTGTCTGCAGTCTCACTTTTTCTCAGCAGGAAAAAACACATTGCTCTGTATCTCGCTGCCTAAACAGATCCAGCACAGACAGGCCTCTTCTCTGGGGATTGTCAAAAGCCATTCTGGGAAATGCAGGAAATCACAACGTGAAGTAGAAGTAGATGAGGAAATGTGGTTTCACCAAAAAAAAAAAAAAAAAAGAGAGTAAATTACAACACTTCATCACTCCTGGGACACACTGAACATCACAAATTGATGATATGTAAGAGTGTGAGAGTATCTGCAGGTGGATTTTTTCCTCTCACCTCAGAGTCAGTGCTGCATGGCATTAACCTGGATCTAACTTTTTCTTTTAGTGGATATAAACTACATTCTACAGAGACCACATTTCATTTTCAAGGGTTTGTAGATAATTTCTGCAAGAGCTCCCAGTTATGCCTCACTGCTGCAGTGATGGCTCCATTAACGCCACCATTCCCATTTAACCTAGTTACCACTCAAACAGCAAATTAATGTTTCACGTCAGTGTTCGTGAGGGGCTTGCATCACATTTCAGGGCTTGGTGAGATTAATAGCATCAGTCATAATGTGGTAATATCTACCTCTGTCTCAAGGAGGACCCAATCTGCAGTACGTGACCAACATTTCATGGTTCTCCAGCCGTTTTCTTTCAAGGACATGTTATAGTAGACTGAAGCACTGTGGCCACTCTAAGCTAATGGACCTTGAATGTGGAATGTTCCAAAAGAGTGGGCTCCTCACTTCGGAGTGTGGCAGGCCCTGATTACAGAAGTGACAGTCTGGACATCCAGATGAATTACTGTGATTGTTCTGCTGGAGTCAAAGGAAAAAGGAGGGCCTGCAGGGTAAATCACTCTTTATCTAGTCTATCAGATGATTCCATAGTGCGTGTAGCAATAACAATTTCTCCTTGAGGACCTTGAGTAGTGTCTGATGTACTAACACAACTCTGAGCACATCTTTTAAGTATAAGATGCAGTTAAGTCTAAGAAAGAAAAAAAAATACCCCAGAGCTCCACCACCCACACACACACTTTCTCGTGGATCTGAATGAATGAATGATTCCTTCAATTAATGTGTATAATTCACTGTTGAATTTGAATTACCCAAGTACAATTGTAGCAAAAAAGATTTTTAAAAAAAATTATTTGCCAATACAAGCATTTCTCAATAGCAAACATAGTCTTTGTGTCTGTTTCACCTTCAGCGACGGGACATATGCGTCCTGTAGATCAATCATTTTCCTTCAGTCCTCTTAGACATCACAGGGACAAGAGAGAAAGGGTATACATTTTGTATCAGCAAGTGTTTGTGCATCAGAACAATATAAACAGCTTGCATTCATCATACATTCACAGCAGAAGTTTAGTTACTGAGGTATGTGAGAAAAACTGAAGGATGCATCCACTGAAATCAGTACCCAGATACAATGCATTTATTTTTTTTTACTGTGTTTGTGTAGGAACTTGTAGGAGAATTCAGGTTTTATTAAGAATCTGAGTCTTATTTTGTACTTTTGGCAAGCATCTCTGTCACGTATATCACTGGGCAAATAAGGGATTCCAATGAACATGTCATGTTCGTTGCCAATGCTCAGTGCCAGTGCAGGAAGTTGTGTGCTCTTTATGTAGCAAATGGTGTGTAGGCTGGTGTCTGACTTTCATGTAGAGGACCAATCACAGACCTGCAATTAATGCCTCCTCTTTTCATGAACAATAACCTTGAGTGTTTAATTATAACCATACCACCAGTTTATTTGCCATAACTATATCATGTTTGCGCTCTAACTTCATCCATACTGTAGTTGCCATGATGTATCATTGAATGTGAGAAAAAATGCCCAATATTGGCCATTCATCAAGTAACTACTGAGATCAACAGCAGCGTTGCTACAGTGAAGTCTGAGCACAAGTTTAGACAAATTACATAAACCACTTTAATTATCCCTCATTGCACAGGAAAACCTTTTACTGTTTGTTTTCTAATCCCACAAGTTTGGCTAACTTGGGTGTTTCTTCAAAATGAGTTTGCCATTTTTCGATTCATCTGGTTTTATATAAATGTCACAACATTCCAGTACAGAAAGCCTAAGAAACACACATACATACACACACACACACACACACACTCAGACATGAATACACTGACAACCATTTTTCTCTTCTTCAGAATATACAGTAGATGTGATTAAAGTAGTTGAGCACTATGAATTAAATTAAATTAAAAACATTCCCTAGTTTCATATTATTTGTGCAGATATCTATCCAGTGTCATTTTATATTTCAAGCAATTAATTGATTAATTGCAAAAATTATCTGGGAGCATCAGATTTTGGCATTTTTGCTTGAGAAATTACTTAACTGAACTTAACCAAATGAATCAGGTCACCTATCAAAATAACTGAATGTAAATTTCAATCAGAAATTATTGTGGAGTCCTATAAAGGATTTATAGGACTCTGTGGATTAAATAAAACAGATAACATTCAAATCATTAATAAAATGCATGTTTATTTACAAGTATTCTCATAAGACTCAGTAAATAAACAAACAACTACTGTAAATAAATTGATCCAAAGTAGGCCAAAAAGAATAAATAAATAGATTAATGGAAAATAAATAAAGAATATTCTATTTTTCCTATATTTATTTATATGTTTTCTTCTTTATAATTTTTTCAATTGTTAATTACTTCTTTACCTCCACATTTATCTATCCATCCATGTCAGCATATACAACCTCCTTAGGTATGACAGATCATTTACCATAACTCTAATTTAAGAAGAAGTACTTCAAACATTAAAAATATGAATTATTTAGTCAATTATTTTAACTGACCAAATTGGGAAAAGAGAAAACCTACAGCGACATAGGGAGAAATTCCAAACAGCAACAAGTGTGAGGTTGGTTCTGAATTCTGACTGTGTTGCTGTTACTGTGCGGCCCTATAGAACAGGCTGCAGATCAGCAAATATGTACAGAAGTACTGTATATCACTGAATATGTGAAACTGAATTTGTTTCATCTGATTTCCTCAGCTTAAAAAATTGCATTAAAAAAACTGAACCTGAGTGCTTGGTCTGCAAAAATCTGTAAGTGAGTGTAGGGCTGGGTGATAAAACAATATCAATATATATCACAATAGAACCTCTCTTTGATAGACGTGTAAGACAATGTTGATAGAACTCATTCCACTTGTGTTCTGACAGAAAATATTAAAAGCCAATGATAATGAGAATAGCGCTGTGCCAAACCAATCGTGCGGCTGGAACAGAGTTAGAGACAGGATAGGTTGACGCACACAGAACAGAGCGCAGGAGTAATACAGGAGTAGGAGCAAGATAAAAGAGAAAATGACTACACAAAATACATATACAAACCTGACTTAATGTTAGCTACTATTTGCTCTCTTTGTCTCTTCTTTCTCTCTCTCCCTCTCAGTGCAAATTTATAATAACTGTCCGGCGGTGGGCTGCTGCTAAAAAGTGTTTATAGTGGAGACACTGCAGACATTAAGTTGGCGTCTTGGTCATAGCTCAGTTCTCTCACCCGTTTTTAACTTGTCATATCACCATCATAACACCGGTGTCCGTTCTCACGACTAGCATACAGAATCGGAGCGACTCATACACATCTAACTCCACAGTTAGTTTTGTGGTTTTGTCATTTTTAGACAAGATGTGGTTGTGACGTTTACAGCCTGTCGCTCTGTTGCTCCTGCAGTGCTCTGTGTGTGAACTGTGAGGCAGCTAAAAAAAAGATGTAATAACTCGTCCACTGACATTCTGTGAGTTGAATCAGGGTCTTCCAACTGATGCATCAAATAGTCGACATTTAGGGGGCAGCCCTAAAATTGACCTTATGGTATCTTCACATCTCACCCAGGAGTAAAAAGGAACCTCTAAGTTTGACAGAAATAGTGATTTGATTTATATTGAGATCGATATCGACCAATATGAAAAATCATATTGTGATATGATTTTTTCCCATATCGTCCAGGCTAAGTGAGTGGTAAGTGTATCTCAGTAAACTGAAACTGAATTGTAAGAACTGAATGTAAATTGTGAGAAGTGGTCAAATACAGTTTCACCGCAAATGAGTTCAGTTATTACATTCAGCTTCAAGTTCATTGGAATCCAATTCCAAGCTAATAAATTCAATTTCAGATTCAGTTACTCAGGTTAAACAACACAAATTCAAATTATGTGAATCAAATGAACTGAAGTGCAATTATTAAGGTTTGACAATTCAAATTCAAATGTAAGTAATTTAGGTCAAGGATCAAGGATCAAGGAGCTTTATTGTCATTCCAACACATGTGAACATGAGGTGAACGAAATAGGTTACTCTGGTCCCGGTGCAAGCCAATTACAGAATAATAAAAGTATAAAAATACAGTAAGAATAACTAACAAAGTATAATATAAGCTAAGAAGTAATATAAATATAGAGAATTCACAGTATAAGTATAAAAGATGAATGGAAGTAAAATGAAAAGACACAACAACAATATTCAGCAGTCTCACAGCTTCCGGGAAGAAGCTGTTCCTCAGTCTGGTGGTCCTGCTCTTAATGCTCCGTAGCCTCCTGCCTGAGGGGAGAGGGGAAAACAGAGCGTGTGCGGGGTGAGTGGGGTCCTTCAGGATGCAGGCGGCCCATTTCCTGCATCTGGCGGTGTAGATATCCGTGGTGGTGGATAAGCTACGTCCCACAGTCCTCTGTGCAGCTTTCACCACCCTCTGCAGAGCTTTCTTCTCTGCCACCGAGCAGCTGCCGTGCCACACGATGATGCAAGAGGACAGGACACTCTCCACCACACATCTGTAGAAGGAGGTCAGGACTGAGCTCCCCAGTCTGGCGCGCCTCAGCCTCCTAAGGTAGTAGAGGCGCTGATGTGCCTTCCTAATCAGGCAGGAAGTGTTGGTGCTCCAGGTGAGGTTGTCAGAGATGTGTACGCCCAGGTACCTGAAGCTGGAGACCACTTCCACCGCAGTCCCTCCGATGTGCAGGGGAGGAGGGAGGTGTCTGCCCCTCCTGAAGTCCACGATCATCTCCTTGGTCTTCTTCACATTGATACAGAGGTTATTATCTCTGCACCAACCCTCCAGCTGTTCCACCTCCTGCCTGTAGTTGGACTCGTCATTGTTGGTAATGCGTCCAACCACTGCTGTGTCATCCGCGAACTTCACAATCAGGCAGCTCGGGTGTCTCGCTGAGCAGTCATGTGTGAGCAGGGTGAACAGGAGGGGGCTCGGCACACAGCCCTGGGGGGAGCCGGTGCTGAGGGTGATGGAGGAGGAGGAAACGTCGTGGATCCTCATAGACTGCGGCCTGTCTGTTAGGAAGTCTAGGACCCAGTTGCACAGGGTGGAGCTCAGTCCAAGTGTGTTTAATTTCTGGATTAGGGTCTGTGGTATGATTGTATTTAGGGATGCTGTCGGGACCGGCAGCTTTTCGGGGGTTAATCCTCTGGAGGGTCCTCCTCACTTCTGCTGGTGTCACACTGAGGGGTTCTTCACCTGATGGAATGGTGAGTCTGGTGCTTGGGGAGGCATTAGAGTCCTCGAAGCGGGCGTAAAAGTTGTTGAGTGCGTTGGGCAGCGAGGGGTCCCTGGGGCATTGTGCATCTCTGGTGTTGTAGTCTGTGATGCACTTTATGCCCCTCCACATACTCCGTGGATCGTTGGACGTGAAGTGTCCCTGGATCCTCTGGGCGTATGCAGCCTTGGCCCTTTTCACTCCAGCGTTCAGCTCTCTCCTCGCCACTCTGAGTGCCACTCTGTCACCAGACCTGAACGCAGCATCCCTGGCTTTCAGCAGAGACCGGACCTCTGCATTCAGCCAGGGTTTCTGGTTGGGATAGTCTGTTACAGTCCTGGTACTGGTGACATCCTCCACACACTTACTGATGTACCCGAGGACAGCAGATGTGTAGTCCTCCAGGTCCACCTCTCCCTCACAGACAGCTGCCTCCCTGAAGATCTGCCAGTCTGTGCACTGGAAACAGTCCTGCAGTGCGGGGACAGCATCACTGGGCCACACAGTGATGGTCCTCTGTGTTGGTGTGTGGCGCAGAGGACGATAGGCAGGAACCGGCACTTTACAGTCATATGCTCTATCGCCTCGGAGCAGTGGCTGTTCACCAAAATACAGTTCGTACACCAACCTTTATTGACATAGACACATAATCCGCCCCTGCGGGCTTTCCCCGACTGCTGGTTGCAGTCCACACGGAAGAGAAGCCGACCGTCGATCTGGAAGGCTGTGTCCAGCATGTTGTCGTTCAGCCAGGTTTCCGTGAGACAAAGCACCGCACAATTCCTCATTTCACTGGAAGCCTCCGGCCTCAGTCGGAGCAGGTCCGTCTTATTGTCCAGGGAGCGGACATTAGACAGGAACAGGGATGGGATCGGTGGTCTCCCGACGTTAGCCTTTAGCTTGGCTAGCAGTCTGCCCCGTTTGCCCCTCTTCTGCTTCCGCGCACATCGCTTCCTCTTGCCCTCCGCCCGGCGGACACTACTATACCAGTCCGGTGTCCTCAGGAGCTGCAGTCTGCCCAGCAAGGCCCTGAGTCCGAGGGCCGCTGTTGTTGTCGTTGTTATTGTTGTGCTCGTAGCCGAACCATCCCTTATTTTAAACATTTTGGTTCGGCTGTACCTTATACGCTTGTTTACACAAGCAAAACTGTTAAAGTTGGCCCTAGGACCAACTAAAAAAGTACTAAAAAAGGGCTTGACGCCGGGAGCACAAAAAGCCGCTGCACTGCTGCGCGCCGCCATTTGATCTGATTTAAATTCAGTTTCTAGTGATACATACTCTGTCCATATGCAAAGCTCCTTCACCTGCAGCTGATGATGTGCTGCCTCAGGGGATGAAGGCCAGTATAGTGAGGGCAGCAAATAGGCCAGCTGAGAAAGCTGTTACCTGGAGGATGTCCTTCCATATGCTCTGGGAGGTAGCCGTCTTTGCCAGCCGAGCAGAGTGCTGTTTGATGTGCACTTGCAACAACTGC
Source organism: Lates japonicus (assembly GCA_033238685.1). NCBI lineage: Eukaryota > Metazoa > Chordata > Actinopteri > Centropomidae > Lates > Lates japonicus. The sequence goes on along the minus strand of BRZM01000086.1, from coordinate 2,356,105 downwards.
ACGATAACGGTGTCCACAACTGGGTCCTGTAATATGTAATAGTATCAGTGACTCCAGCAGACGCCTTCCGCAGAACTTTTTCCTCAGGTCCTTCAGCACAGCCTTGCAGATCTTCTTCATGCTCTTTGTGTGTGGGCAGAAGCCTTCACTGATGGTGAGTCCCTCCATTGTCTGGTTCACCAAATGTTTGGTGTGGGGACCCACTCTTCTTGGCTGCAGTTCTTCAGAGCCTGACATTTTGTCAGGACTCTCGCCGTCAGCAGGGTTGCAAACAGTCTGAGCTGGTCCTCGCTGTCAGTCTTGGTTGTATCCTCACAACCAGAGGCAGGTGGATTGGCAGACTCGGCTATTGGCATTTGGTCCTTGACAGTGGAGTTGTTCTCCATTCTTTTCCATGTGTCTTTTTCTGCTAAGTGGTGCTTGGTTCCTCCATGGTCTATGATCTGGGATATTAAGAGTGTGTGAGATCTGATCCTGTATCTGGGAAACTGTGGGGTTTGAGTCAACAATTGTAGAATTCTAGATTCTAGATTTCTTGAATCCCAGACTAAAGTATTATAGAAATCTAGAATCATTGAATGCTAGAATCCACACATGCGCACACACACACACACACACACACACACACACACACACACACACACACACAAAATTGATTCATCAAGAGTGGTAACAGAAACAAGGCCTGAAGTAAAAAAAAAGAATAGTCTCATCTCAATATTCTAAACCTTTGGAAGATTTTTAATATGAGCACATGGTAGGACAGAGAACAAACCATTACAATAACTAAGTCTGGATGATACAAAGATGTGAATTAAGGTCTCAGCACCTGCCACAGATTGAAAAGACCAAATCTTAGCTGTGTTACGTATGTGAACAAAAGGTGATCTTGGTGATGTTTTTAATGTGCTAAAAAGAGAGCGTAGGTTCTTGGCTGTCATACTTTGAGAAATCATATCATTGTCAAGAGTTACTGTAACTTGATCAAACTGGAGTCTATACCGGGTTGGGTCAGCTAATTTGATCATTTGAGAGGGGTCATCAGCTTTTATGGGTACATACAGCGGGGTATCATCAGTGGAAATTAATTCCATGACTGCATATAATTTAGCGAGAGAGGTGAAATATAAAGAAAGAAAAGCAGAGGGCCATGATCAGAACCCTGGGGTTCTCCATGTCACATCAGAAAACACTGATATAGTATTATTGTAGGAAATACACTGTGTTATTTCAGACAAGCGATGAATGACAGAGACACCAAAATAGTTTTCCAATCAGTCTAGGAGAATACACTGATCTATGCTGTCAAAAACTGCACTGAGCTGCATTGCAGTAGAGTGACGGGCCTTGAGGACAGATTGCTCTTTCTGGTTGTTTAGGAAAGAATGGAAGGTTAGTGATGGTTGAATCACAACAGTTTCAAAGCTAATGAGGACAATGCCAGTACTTCATGATAAATTAACAGTATTTAGGATTGTGGGTCCTAAAACTGGCCAGAGATCTTTGGAGAGTTCAGCTGGCAGAGGGTCAAGGAGGCAGGTGGCGGCTTTAGATGCTGACACCAACTTAGACAGTGATTCAAGAGATATAGTTTCAAAATTTGATAAAACAGAGATTTGGATTCAATATAATGCGAGGCTGCTAGCAGAAAAAGCTAGAGATGAGGAATTAATTTTGCATGAAATCTATTTTACCGCAGACAAATTCTAGAAAAGATCATGAGCCGTAAAGGGTGAACAGCTGAGAGATGGATGCTTCTGAATACATTTGTCAAAAGGAAATCTAGGATTATGTTTATAGTTAATGATTAAGACTATGACACTGCACACATGGACACAAGATTAAAGTTGAAGTAGGAAGTTGATTGGTTAGTCTGGGTAAAGGTTTTGCGTTTCGCCTTCATTTCCTATGTGTCCCCAAATTTGCAACATGAGATGAGTTCCTGTCTCATTTTGACATTTCTTGCAGCCAATGACTGAGAAAACCAGAACCTGTAGGACCTGCAAATTTATTGACAATTTGTAGGAAACAACCATTTGTCTTTATGTCTTTGCTTGATAGCCAGTCTTAGAGAGGTGACAGGTAATTAGGGAGGAGAGAGATGGGGAATGACATGTAACAAAGATCTTTGGCCTGATGCACTTCAGGTTAAAAACATTGTCATTTAATGTATTTTGGGGCTTTAAGAAACTGTCCAAAACCAGTGTTATTTCTGGCAGTTGCACTGTGCCATTAGTTCAGGATAATTATTGAGTACAGTGTTATTTTTGTCAGTGCGAATGACTCAAAATGTTTTGAGAAAGAATGGTTGTAGAAAGTAGCTAGCTGTGTCAGCATCAGGTCATAGGATTTCCTCAGTGTGAATGTAAGAGTGGAGCTGAAATGAGCTCTTTGCCACGTTGTGCCTTGAAGTCTTGAAGGACATGCTGTAAGCCCTCTACCTTGTGAGGTAGGTCATGCGTGTTTCCTGATATACTTTTTCATCCTGCTGGTGATAGAGCAGGGATTACAAATGTCTCTTTTTGTTTGCGTCTAGCAGAATGTCATTCTTTTGTTCCCCTCCATCAACCTCAAACACAGCATATCCCAGTCTGACAGCACGGCTCTACCTTATTATTTTAGCAGTTGCCTTTCATTTACCTGGCCACTTCAAAAAGCGATGCATAGTCAACTTCCTTCCTGAGATGAGGTCAAACACATACAGAGTGTTGCCCACCACTCTTTTTATTACCACAAATGTCAGTAGTTCTCTTCATCCTTCACATGCTTTTATTACACTGGTGGAAATGTCAAATGTATCTGCAACAGTTATAACACCCTGATGGCCCTGAGGCTCAGGAAAGTGCACCATCAGAAAGAATTTGACTTTTTTTTCTCCTGACTGCTCTTTTGTTGCACTGCAGGAAGCCTAATTCAATATTACTTGAATATTCATGCAATATACTTAAATGAAAACTAAGCATAGAGCTATTAACCCATCTGTACTTCTAATATTTCTTCTCTTAATGGGCTGCAGATCCTTTCTCTTTACTTTGATCATCCATTGAACTCCCACTCAGAGGTCATCAAATATGTATACCTCTCCAACTGTGTCATCCCAGCAGTGCCTTTCAATGACATGTTAACATATAGGAATATGACCTAGAGGGATATAATTGTCATGCAGCAGCTGTACAGGAACTTTCCTGCTCTTCTCCCTGCTTGGATCGGTCTCAGTGCTGCATAAGCTCTTAGCGAGCCAAGGCAGCATCTCTCTTCATGCATAATGATAACTCCACAACGCATAAATTGAATTTGTTTCCTGACACTTTTCTGCAGTTTTGAATGTTGTCAACACTGTGACTGTTGCTTGCATCTCTGACAGGGCCAGCAGAGAGGCTTATTAAGGGTGACATGGTGGAAGAGCTCGGCTGACATGACTTCAGACGTCATTGGGATTCTTAGCTGCATGGCTCCGTGGAGTTGGAAAATATGATGTCATCGCTGAGGAAGAGGTCATCAGAAGTGTGTGTATATAAGTTTATAAGTCCACTGACTGCAGCCTCTTCATTAAAAAGGTTTTGACATGTGATGACACACAGAGAAAATCAGTGAATACAAATGTTTAAATCCTTTAAGGAACTGTTTAGCATTTTGAGAAGTGTGTTTTTTCGCATTCTTTGAGAGACCAAAATGACAACATACTGTAGATAGCAGTCTGGTGTCTGTGCATTAAGCCTGAAGCTGGAGGCAGGATGTATTAGCTTAGCATAAAGACTGCAGACAGGGAAAACAACTAGCCTGATTCTGTTCAAAATGAAACACTATGCCCATCAATACTTAAATCCACTAAGAACAATGTAGATATTGGACCATCCTGAACCCCTTAATTTACATACAATCCCAACATTCAGTGCCAGTGTACAAATTAACATGTCCTTTGCGTAGTAAGGCAGAAAGGTAAGGCTGTGCAGTAGGGTTGGGAAAAACATGTAATGTCATATTACTACATTTTGTCATTATAACAAATGATCTGATTGGCTCAGAGGCAGCGGTGGGAGACAGCCTCAGCCTCTAACTTTCTCTGTGATCACTCATATTAAAAATCAGTATAGCAGATCCCACAGCACAGCTGTTGTTATTTACTTGGATTTTTATTGCTTTGCCAGACAATGTTACCTGCTGCAGCAACTTGGTAATTATCGCTGGTTAAGGTAGTATTTACAAGCTGAGATCAAATTTCACACTACCTCTGAAGACTGACAACAGAAACAGAAAAATGTAACAAATGGATAATTGAATGGACATTTGGGCAAGACTGTCTCTGTCCCTGCTTCTCACTTTCTCTCTAATTACATACTTGAAAACTAGTCATGCTGTATATGTGTTAAGGCAAAGTGAGTAAGAAATGAGATGCATAATGAAAGGCATTCATAAGTGAATTACATGCTTCAAAGACAAGTTGGTTTGGCAAATATATACTCGGTCTGTAAAGATAAGTAAAGAGTGCAGTGGGGAAAAGAGCTGAGGTTATGCATGGATCACAAATCTGGACATTGGTGCGCAGAGCAAAGCTTTGGTGAGGAGGCGTATGGAGAATGGAGATGCAGGGTGTTGTCAGACTGCATAGCAAACTTGTCAAGACTGACAGATGGAAAAAGGATCTCAAAGAGGTTGCTTTAAATTAAGGGGCAGAGTCACTTGTGCTGATGAATGGTGATCATCATTACTGTTGGTTAATATCAGCAGGGAATAACAATCAGCATTCATATCTTCAATCATCAACAGTTGTTCTGGTCACAGACTAACATGAGGCTAGTGTAGAGGTTGGCAGGATGGTTAGACGTGTTGTATGGCTTTCATGCAGGAGTTTGAGTCCTATCACAAACCTGCAGTTGATACATGCGTTTTAGTGACTGCAAGTATAATGCTCCCCAAATGTTAACTGAGGTTTAGGGTTTTAGTTGCCTAATCATAACCATAACCATAACCACAGCTTACTTGAGATTCCCCTTACCTTAATTAAAAAGTTCATTCATTAAATACATATATATATATATATCTATATCTATCTATCTATCTATATATATATATGATGATATATATATATATATATATATATATATATATATATAAGCTCATTAACACACTCTGTCTCATTCATTGTTTTAAGTGGAGTTATGTGTTGGAACCAATTGAACTATATGATAATACAACAAACAGTGAACAACAGACTTCTCAGAGTCTTGGTGGTTTTGGGAGCATTGTCCTTGTACAGGGACATAGGTGGCAGATGGAAACACTGTTGTTTGTCAAACCTTCCCTTTTTCAGAGTTGCACTCATAACCAAGTGACGAAGGCAGAAAATCAGCGTCAATCATAAATGACAGAGAAACAATATCTTTTTGCATATAGTCTTAACAGCTATTTTTTAAAACTATAACTAAGCAGAGCTTTTAATCTATACTTTTAATCATCATCATCTGTACATAAAAGCTACATCATGGTCTCATAAATTACACACTGTGTCTGATTCTGACAAAGTGTTTGACATGAAAACTCCTGCCAGGTACTCAACAGAAGCTTATTATTACTGTGAGGTCAGTACCTGAATACATGACAGACATACACCTTTACCTAATTATTTTAAAATATTACCACCTTTTCATTTCAACTTGTGTGAGAGACTAAAACAGAAAAGTCAGACTGTCCTTTTAATAATCACTCACAGTGGCAGAGGTGACGCAGACAACTGCAATGAGTGGCAGGTAAGAACTGATAGAAGCAATGTGCTATGGGAATGCTCATGTTGTTATTGGTTGCATGAATACTAGAAGCTGATCTCCTTTACCGTGGAAGCACTTTGCAAGTTTCTCCACAACCTCTGTTTTTAATTACAAATGAAGCTTAGTGAAAGTTCAGTCAGGATGACTGTCTATCTGCACATACCATCTGAATCATGAGTAGTTTCCTGCTATCATCAAGCCCCACCTGGTAATTCTGTTTTCATCCATGTGTTACTATTTAAACCTTGTTCGTCACAACCTGACATGCTCAACTCGAGCCAATCACCCATAAGCTATTAAAATTTAAAATGTTCTCTCTCACTGCAACCCACTTCCACCCCTTCAACACCTCAGCTGCAGATGCCTGTCCATCTGCCCCCTGATCAGAAGCTTCCTGTCATGAAGACGTTCCAACCTTTGGCTCTGTTCCTGCCCCTCTCTGCTCCCCTCTGCCCCCCTCCCTCTCTCTCTCTCTCAATCCAACCGATCGAGGCAGAAGGCCGCCCACTCTGAGTCTGGTCCTGCTCAAGGTTTCTGCCGTTTCATGTACACTGCTCAAAAAAATAAAGGGAACACTAAAATAACACATCCTAGATCTCAATGAATGAAATATGCCAGTTGAAAATCTTTCTTCATTACATAGTGGAATGTGTTGAGAACAAAATAACATAAAAGTGATCAATGTAAATCAAAATTATTATTCCATGGAGGAATCATACTCAAAATAAAAGTGGAAAATCACATTACAGGCTGATCCAACTTTAGTGGAAATTCAGTCAAAATGAGGCTCAGTAGTGTGTGTGGCCTCCACATGCCTGTATGACCTCCCTACAACGCCTGGGCATGCTCCTGATGAGGCGGCGGATGTTCTCCTGAGGGATCTCCTCCCAGACCTGGATTAAAGCATCAGTCAACTCTTGGACAGTCTGTGGTGCAACGTGCCGTTGGTGGATGGAACGAGACATGATGTCCCAGATGTGCTTGATTGGATTCAGGTCTGGGGAACGGGCAGGCCAGTCCATAGCATCAGTGCCTTCATCAACTGCTGACACACTGCAGCCACATGAGGCCTACCATTGTCATGCATCAGAAGGAACCCAGGGCCCACTGCACCAGCATATGGTCTTACAATGGGTCTGAGGATCTTATCCCGGTACCTAATTGCAGTCAGGGTACCTCTGGCTAGCACATGGAGGGCTGTGCGGCCCTCCAAAGAAGTGCCTCCCCACACCATTACTGACCCACCACCAAACCGGTCATGCTGGAGGATGTTGCAGGCAGCAGAACGTTCTCCACGGCATCTCCAGACTCTGTCACGTCTGTCACATGTGCTCTGTGTGAACCTGCTCTCATCAATGGCGAATCTGCCAATCTTGATGTTCTCTGGCAAATGCCAAACACCCTGCACGGTGTTGGGCTGTAAGCACAAGCCCCACTTGTGGACATCGGGCCCTCATACCACCCTCATGGAGTCTGTTTCTGACAGTTTGAGCAGAAACATGCATATTAGTGGCCTGCTGGAGGTCATTTTGCAGGGCTCTGGCAGTGCTCCTCCTCTTCCTCCTTGTACAAAGGAGGAGGTAGCGGTCCTGCTGCTGGGTTGTTGCCCTCCTACAGCCCCCTCCACGTCTCCTGGTGTACTGGCCTGTCTCCTGGTATCTCCTCCATGCTCTGGACACTGTGCTGACAGACACAGCAAACCTTCTTGCCACAGCTCGCATTGATGTGCCATCCTGGATGAGCTGCACTACCTGAGCAACTTCTGTGGGTTGTAGACACCGCCTCATGCTACCTCTAGGGTTGAGAGCACTGACAAAATGCAAAAGTGACCAAAACATCAGCCAGAAAAGATGAGAACAGAGAAATGGTCTGTGGTCACCACCTGCAGAACCACTCCTTTATAGGGGTTGTCTTGCTAATTGCCTCTCATTTCCACCTGTTGTCTGTTCCATTTGCACAACAGCAGGTGAAACTGATTCACAATCAGTGTTGCTTCCTAACTGGACGGGTTGATTTCACAGAAGTGCGATTGACTTGGAGTTACATTGTGTTGTTTAAGTGTTCCCTTTATTTTTTTGTGTATATCATAAGCTCCATTTACATTTGACTGTTTCCCATGGGGATGTACTTCCTGTTGGGGTCTAAGCGCCAAAAGGCTGTTTTTCCTGTGAATAATAAAATTTTGTCTTTTTCTTCTAAGTCCTAGTGACTTTAGCTATTAAACCAAACCAGACTTTATTAAGTTGTGTTACTATTTAAACCTTGTTTGTCTATTGTTCATCATCATCAACAGTATTGAAGAACGTTTTGATAGTTAACTAGCCTTGTGCACCTGCTGCACAGTGTAATACATGCTCTTACACATAATTTATGTTTGATGTTTATTGCTGATTGACCATAGAGAAAAGCTGAAGTGTGTGATCTCTGCACGTGAACTTCGTAAATAATTTCAAAATCATCTTCTTCCTCTGTTTCTTCAAACAAAGAAGAAAGATGTTCATTGGAGGAAAGTTACAAACTCAGGTGTTAATATCTAGCTGATAAACAGAGCAGTGCTTACACCTGGGGGATCTCCTGGTACATTTTGCACTTTGATCCATTTGCTACCATGAATTTTTATTTTACTTTACTTTTGGCTCATTTTCAGTTTTCTTTCTTGCTTCTTCTCCTTCAAGATTAATTTACCTCATCCTACCTCTCTTCTTTATTAAGCCTTATGCAGATTTAGAGATTCTGACATCTGGCCAGTGAATCATTTTCAAAGACTATTTGATGTGAGTCAGTGTAGCAGAGCTTATCCGATTACAACCACAACTGACTGAGGAACCAGCAGGGAGCTGGAACTTCTGCTGACTTGCAAGAGCCCTCCTCAGCCTCAACATCTGCTCCATCCACGTGGAGCAAGGCTGTCAGCTGAGCAGCCCCGGGTACAAAAGAAGAAGTATACTTCAAGTTTATTTTACTAACTAACTAACTAAACTTAAGTAAAGTTCGAGTATATATTCCAAGTATAATTTGGTAGTATACTTTTAACTGTACTCAATACTTCTTGGAACAATATTGGCCCACTTTTTACTTACTGTAACTGTATACTGTAAGTATAAGAGTACTATACACAAGTACGCAACTATTTCACATCTAAGTTTTATTGTGCACTCCAACAATACTGTAAACTACACTACAAGTGAACTTATCAGTATACTGTTAGCTAGTTACATACTTTTAGCCCACATTTTAGTTTTATTTAAGTATACTTTGAAGTAGACTGCAAGTATTTTGTGTCATTTATTAGCATTTCATAATGCAACTATACAGTGAATTATATTATAAGTGTACTTAGAAATAGCCTGTTAGTTTACTTGTTACTAGGGATGTACCCATATCCAAAACACTTTGTTTAGGACAGCACAAGAGTTGCTCAAGAAAGACTATAAGAGCCCTTTTATTTGCAGTTACCTTAGTGTTACTAACCGTGCACATAACTTCATTTGCTGGTTTGAATATACATTCGTCACAACAGTGAACACAACTGTAAACTACCAAGAACACTGTAGAATCAATGTAAAGGACCATACACTACTGATATGTGCCAACAGCTATAGTTATTAAAAACACAATTTAACTAAAACATATGTCTATAACCACATTGTCTCAAAGCATGCTGGGAAGTCCCGCCCCTCCTTCTCCCTAATGTGCTACAATATTATAGATATATAGATAAAAATTTAATCTGTTTGCAATGTAGGACTTTGATTTCACTAACCAGTCATTTCATTTATTACACATTATTGAAAAACGATCAATATATTCTGTAGCTGTGTAGCAGGCAGTGGGCTGGTGATATGATATGATCATTAACATAATTATTTAACATATTTAAGCAATACTAAAATGTAATTAGGCAGTTCATAATAAAAAGTTCAAAAACGATTACTTGATTTTTTTTTTTAGGTTTTATTATATTTTCTCTGTTCAAATAACAGAATATATCTGTAAAATAATGATTAAATGTGTCAATAATTTTGAAACCTTCCAACATGGTAAACTGATGTAATTTTACAGTTAAATGTAGAAAACACCATCAACACACACAACAAAAAACATATACTTTTCTGTGGATTTCATTTGCAGTTCAGCACTGTTTTACAATGAATGGCATGTAAAATGAACACCTTTTTCACATGATTTTATTAAATACTATTTGTTATTTGACAAAACAGAAAAACCTGTAACACAACATGAATTTTGAATAAGATTGCAGTTCAAAACATCCCCCTTATTTCACAGTGGAGGTTGTTTGTATTTGCTTTCGAAAAATTACTCACATGACTGTTACAAAAATGATTCATATGCCAACTCTATGATAAAGCTTTGATTTGGTTCAGGTAGGAGACAGGATGCAAACGGGGGTAACAAGCGTCACAGGGTGCATTCACACCACACCTGTTTTGTCATTGAACTCTGGTGCAGACTAAACCAACAGGACTCTGAATGGTTGAAAGGTCTGAGGAGACTCTGTCTCAACTACTATTACAGTAGTAAGTGCTAAACATGGATAATCTGTATAGGTAGGTGGTCGCAGTGACCACAGAGTAACTGTTGCTCCCTGTTATTTCTTTGACACCAGAGAAGATAACAAACACATCAGGTTCAGTAAAGAGCACCACGACCTGCTGTCACTCACCAGAATTTCACTCTGTGCTTAAGATTTTGTTTCAGCAGACAGATCAGTGCATTTAACCACTGCAGATAATACTGGCAGAATAATCCTATTGTTGAGTTTTTTTATGTGAAAAACTATAATATTAAATAGGCCGATAAGATCAGTAGTTTCATTAGAGCGAGTGGATGTTTCTGTTAGAGCTGTCACTTGATGTAGGTGTCATCGAGTGAGTAGGCAGAAGGCAGGAGCAACCCATCCTCCTGCTGGGTCTCTGTCAGTCCCCAGATATTGCAAGTGTTTCATCAGAGTGGTCAGCTCAGTGTCTCTAATCCCTGCAGTGAGTGGGAGAGGCTAACGCAGCTGACTCTGTGATCCAAGATTACTGTAGGCTGTAGGTATTGCAGCCTCCCTCTAAGCCCTGATCTCTTCCTCCCCTTCACACACAGAGTCCAGCCCTGTCACTCTCAGGCTGCTGCTGGTCAGCCTGCACAGGTAATCACCCATGGACAGCAAAGTGAAGCTCCTAAGCTGTCTGATTGTGCAACCAGGAAAAAGTATAGAGAGAGGATTTTCGTATAGCAACACTGACCTGATCTGTTTTTCTAGATTTATTTAACCGATGTAATTTTAACTGACACATTACAATGGCAAATGCAACTTTCAGAGCCACTCACCTGTACAGATATAACTGCACCATTTCCTATTATATTCATAACTCAGTCAAATCAAACACACTGCAGCTCTCCTTAGCATACTGCTAGAATTGCTCATTAATGACAATGGTATCTCTACTCAAAGTCTGTTAGAAAGGCACGCTTTATAATTTCAGATTTTGTATCATATTCATCAGATGTAGATGTTTTGGAATGAGTAAATACACATACATAAAGAGTTAAAAAGTCATGTACATATAAAATGTATGAGTTAAAGTTAATGTACAGCATATACATCTAAGTTATTTAAATTTAACAACACAAACAACAAAACAAACTATTTTGTCACCACCGCATTACTATTGCTCGAGTTTGTGTCCGTAGGTGCCATAGTAATTACACATGATTCCTCTGGGGACCAGGCCTGTTCTGACTCATTGTTTTATCTGACCTATAGTTCCAAACTCAAAGATATTCAGCATTCTATCATATAAGACAAAGAAAATATACATTGACATAGTACTTTATTGATCCCAAACTACTCAGTCAATCGTCTAAGAATTTCAGCTCAAATGCATACCATATAACCACAGATGACCACAATGGAAATAAGCCTTCGGGCTTTATTGTGTTTTTATCCTTGGCAATTTTTTTGATGTGTGTAATGACTGCTGTGCAGCGTTATATGTGTTTTTTAATAATCAAATAAATTCCATCAAGCTATCAATCAGCTGGGCTTTGTTGCAGGTCATACCCCTCCCTCTCCCCATGTTCCCTGTCTGTATCTGCACTGTCATCATGAATGCAAAATGTCAAAATATGATCTTAATAAGAAAACAAACAAAAGTAAAAAAAAAAAAAAAGTTTTTACCAGATTTGTTATGCAGTGAAGTAAAGCTTGACTAATCATGACCCATTATCTAATATTCACACTTTGACAGTCTAATTTAACTTGATGTGGGCTGCCTTGAAAGTGCATGCAAAATGGCCATGAGAACTTTTGAGACTTTTGTTAAACGCCTTTTCAAATGTTATTACAAATGCTTCAAACCAGCATTATTTCCATTTTGGCCTCCTCTCATATGGAAATAATATAATATTATAATGATATTATTATATTATATTATGTTAACTAATAATAACTAATAATACTTTAAAGATGCAGTGGTTGAACGTTGGAAGCAATAAACCAAGTCAGCCTTACTTTTGTCAGTCTCACTGATCTGCTGGTTTCCAGGAGCAGGCAACAATTTTCAATGGAAAACCTCTGAAAAACTATAAACTACCTGTTGAGCACCAAACAGCAGACTCTCATAATAAACAATTAGCTGGTGAGCATGGCAGAGCATTTAGCAACCAAAAAGCCAGATATGCCTCTCAGCAGTAGGTGGAGACAGAAACAGGGCTAAAAGGTGAGTGAAGACATTCTTCACATGGACACAAACAAGACTTCAAATGGCGGTAATGTTGCTGTTAATGACCAACATATCGCTCTTTATATGTAAAACTGGTGGCATACTCCTTTAATTTGTCCAGGCTAAATTACAAAGTACAAAAGAAGAGAGGAAAATAAATAGAAGATATATTTACTCACCCACCTTTAGAAATAGCTGTCTACTAGAGATCTATCCCTGAAGAGTTTTGGTTTTATTTGTTTAGGTTAGATATCTGTCACTCTGATTTATGCTTCTACTCTATGGAATTTCATTTGTGGTGCTCACAGACAAATTAAATTTGATTCAGCTCCATTGGATTTGGCTGGAGGCTTTTTATTTTACATTTAATGTTGATTTCCCCCCCAAAAATCCCACGTAGTTTGGAGATCTCTTTTGTACCAGAGGTCTGGCCAAGACAGGAAAAATGAATTATTTACTCCAGATATTACAGTTACTCACAGTCTTGAATTTGGCCAGAGATATCAAAGTTCTCATCCTTTGTTAACTTTAAAACATTAAAAACTGATCTGATTTGAAGTTATTGAAATGTACTGAACTAAGTACTTTGGTCAGATCTGGATCTGATGCGCAGCTCCTTTCATTCCTTTCCTAACATCCATGTCTATGAGCTGAGGGAATGATTTTTCTCCTGTTTGTATAAAACTTGTCCAGAGAACATTGGAACAAACAAAAAGAATGTAGAGCTGTTTTTTTCTTTTCCCCAGAAAAGTTCATACAGACGTACTAAAGTGAATTTGGCTCAGGTGCAGAGATTTACTATGATGGAACATTAGGGAAACAAAACGTTCACGGGGGAATAATTATATTTTTGCTTATTAGTGCTGCACAAACATCAAACATTATCAGAGTGCAAAATTAAGGTCATGGCTAATTAGCTCATTAAGCTTTTTCCTGTCGTATTGAACTTATATTCATTACACTCCCACATATTCTGTTTGCATTCTTTGATGTAGATTAAACAATAAGATATTTCTGGAATATAATTCCTAGAATGCAGGGCAGATGAATTACTGTAACTGTGTGCTGTACTGTCACTGTCTCAATACAAAACTATATCAATATTAAAGAGGTAGGCCTCCTTATAACACCACCTGGTACAAATATGAATGAAAATAATCTAGCAATAAATAGAATTAGAGACTGGCCTTCCCAGCATAATTAGATGATGACAGACGTCAGTGTTTAAATCGCATGAGCTGCATTTAATGGGCCAAACACACTCAAACAGTCCAGTGTATTTTACATGTTTATCACTAAAGCAGTGGTTATACCTCAGGAGGAGGAGTCTCCCAAATCATTTGATTAACAACCTGTTCCTCTGCAGAGTCAGCACAAGACTGACCAGGCTGAGGAGCCTCTCCACAGGACCATGAGACGCCATCACAAGTAACAACACAGCTGCAGTCATTATAGAACAGGAACGATTTCAGTTACTGGGTCATTACAGACAAATGCTGCATAATTACAGTAATGAGTTACTTTGTAACATGTTACCCCAACACAGTTAATAGTGTATATGTAGATGAGGAACACTGTAGAGATTGGGTATCTCTTGGAAATTCACAGTTAAGAGTGAGACCATTTGGGAAATTACTGCAACAGAAACTTGTACTCACAGAATTGCAGATAAAGCTGCTGGGGTCCACTTTTTCCCATTAAAGTGCACAGGATGCTGAAATAAATCAAAGTGTTTGTTGTCTGGGTAAAATAAAGAAAAGGAGAACAGAGTGGGTGAAAAAGCGCACACTGAATTTCTTTCTTCTGCGCTGCACTTTACAGCCTCATGATGTGAAAGGAAAATGAGTCTGCAGCTGCCAAGTCCTCTCATTCATGTGTGTGTTTTTAAACATGCGCTCACTTGTATATTTTATATATAATGTTAATGCATTTGCTCTGTTTCATACAAAAAGTGACAGAGGGCTGTAGAAATAGCACCACCAGTTTGAGGTGAGGTAATCAAATGGAAACAGAAGCTCGGGCACCTTAGATTCTCTATTCCCCAGTGGCTGCATGGAGCATTTTCCCCCAGTCTAGAAATGGAAACATCCCCTCAGACTCTTGGGAAGCACATCTGAAATTCATCCATCAGTTCTCTCTGGTGTATATAAATACCCATGTGGAGCAGTCACACTCAGGTTTGTCCTATAATATGGGGCTCACAGATGGGAATGGATGGGCACAATTCAAGTAGGTGGTAAAGTGCTGTGAGCAAAAAGCGCACTGCTCTGTTTTTAGGCCTATTTCCCCAAATAAAAGCAATCAGCGAAATATTAAGTTCACTGATCCACATTTAGGGAGCTGGGAGCTGTCTTCCAACATGGCCCCCCTGTAAATAGGTCCACTGCAGAGGGATGGATCACACATGCTGGCCTGCTTTAGATTAATCAGGAATCAAGTTTGCTCTAAAGGTTCACTCTGTGAAAGTGATACTTTGTGACATTCTGGATTTATTCTCCCTCACCGGGTTTTTGTAACAGGATGGGAAAAACGTTAGTCTGCCTCTCTGAATCATGAAGACAAACAATGTGCTTTTAGCATAGCTTAGAAGCATCTACGCAAAACATTTTCAAAATGACTTGACAAGAAAAGAAACATAGTAAATAGCAATGGGCTGTCAGGACCAGCAAGGCCTTCTCTGCTGGCCCAAACACTGTCACAATCACTGAATGATCTTTTTAGATATGTATTTTCCATTAATACTATATGTATTAAATTGTTTCCAATAGTCAGTTCTCTTCATCTCATAACTTTCCTCTTGGTTACACTGCTTCCAGTACAGTCTGTTTGTTTTAGAGTTTTTATCCAATCAGATTTCAGCCCTGTGTTGCTGAGTTAATAGTGCAGGCCACTGTAATTTAAAATGAATGGCGATGAAACTGTCGCCTCGCGGATCTTTTAAACAATCAGATTTCGATTTGGCGAGACCAGAAGGCCATCTAACAGAGATGATGGTGCCATGCTATAAGCAGAGCCTTGCAACCAGAAAATGTTTTGTTTTTATTTTGATTCAGGCCATTTTTATGTTTGCTTTCACACATCTTTTCACTCATCCCGTTTTTTATCAACTATTTTAAGAGAAAAAAAAAAGAAAACAACCATGTCCTCCGTGGTTTTCTGTGTAGTGCATAAATGGGTTGAAAATGAGATGAATAAATGCTGATAATGTGGTAAGCGGCACTCTTTGTATAGTGCTTTATGCAACATAATGCATTTAATGGACAATCCATTAAATCCACCTGCTCCTATTCTATCAGCCTGTGCTATGTGCTA
This sequence comes from Lates japonicus, assembly GCA_033238685.1. Lineage (NCBI taxonomy): Eukaryota > Metazoa > Chordata > Actinopteri > Centropomidae > Lates > Lates japonicus. The sequence continues at coordinate 2,340,297 of BRZM01000086.1, read as the reverse complement.
AATGACTGGGTACTGCTAATTGTTGTTGAGCAAATCTACATACTAATGACAGATGTCATAATCAGTCATTAGCTAAAGCTATTTTAACTTGATTTTATGCACTTTGGTAACAGATAACACAAATCCTATTTGTTCTATTTGCTGTCATTTTACTGAGTCACTGTTTCAAGTCATCACCTCCAGACTGTGATCAGTGCACACTGTACAGGCACCCAAATAAACAGGGTGGCATTGTCTTTCACTTTAAGAATTCATTAATTAAAGGTGCACTCCACTGATTTCACACATGAAGCTCAGTCTACTCAACATCAGGAGTACCACTCAGCCTGTAAAAACACATGTAGCATTTCTTCTGTGGCTGTGGTGAAGTCTGATCTCAGTTATCTCAATTTGTGTTTGAGACTTCAAAGTTTATTACAATGTTATTGGTGGTGTGGGGTTTGAAAAAGTTGGCATTTTAAGGGCAGGAATGATCTAATGACAGATGCATTATGGGAGATAATATATATAGTATATATAGTGTCCTATTGGAGCTTGCCCCACTTCAGGGACTAAAAGTCAGGCTATCTTACCCTGTGTTGCTTTAAGTTTGACCATTTGAATCTGTGTCTTGGGGGGTTCTCTGGTAGCCCAGGGGTTAAGGTGGAAACTGTGAACCCAGCATTCCTCATTTCATCCAACTGGGTACCTTTGTTGCAAGTCACCCCTCATCTCTCTCACCCCCTCATATCCTGTCACCTCTACAGACAGTAAAGTGTTGAACATCATGAAGGCTACTGTCTTTCCTTGCAAAATGTATTAGCAAAATCAAGAGCTGTAAAATAGCTTACAGCAGGCATCCAAGCATGTTTATTGTTGATCAGCACTGCCAGGCACAGCAGAGAGATATATTATGAGCCTGTCAAAACACCCTCACTTCATAGTCTCAGACTATGTCTGCAAGCATGAGTGACTTTAACATTACATGTCTGGCAATCGTCAAATAAAGAAGTGAGGAACACTGTCGGTGTGTCAGGAGAGATGACCTCTGGGGATGGACCATGAAAGCAGATGATTTTCTTAGGACTTTATTTTCCACATTGTAACACATATTCACATCAAACTGCACAGTGGAACCACAAACCAAAAACACCAAACTTTTTTTTTGTTTAGATACAGTGTCCACCTCAACCTATAAAAATTAAGGCAGCATTTTACAATAACTTTTTATGGGTCAGGTGAACTTTTCCATAAGGACATATAAGTATATAGTCAATTTCATATAGTCAATTAAAAGCCAGGGCTCTGATAATGGTGGGGATTTATACAGCCTGGACAAGGAGGGGATGTGGAGCCTTTATTTTACCTTGCCGTTCTGTATAAAAGGTATGGGAGGGTTATTATGGGATGCCCATAATTCTGCTGCATGCTATCTAAACTTGCCCACTGGTGGACCTTTGTTTGCCTCAGTGAAAAGAAGCAAAGGTGGTGAAATGAGAGAAATAACAGAATTGTATCGGAGTTTTTGGGAAAGCAGGGGAGAGTCTTTTTTCTCATCCTGGATTTATAATTCATGTTGAGCATCACATACTGACAACTTGTTCTAATGTGTGAATTTAAATGAAACTGACTGTAGTTGTTACAGTTTGGAATATTAAAACGATCATCTTAATAATCCAGTGCGTGATCTTCTATTTACCAGGGATCTGGACTCATCACTTCACCATCTGTTCTTCCACAGTTATGGAATTATTACCAAGACATTTAAAGCTTTGTTTATAGTCTACACACAAAACCTTGAATGTAAAGCCAGACTGGCTGCAGGCACAACCAGAGATTACATGAGAGTACATTCACCACACAATTGTCTCCCTCTCTAACTGTTAAATAACAGAAACCTAATTAAAGTGCACTGCTGACTGTCACATTCATCAAATCTGTGTTTTATGCTGTGTGTGTGTGTGTGTGTGCATCATGCCACGTAATGAGAAGATAAAGGAAAAGAGGTGGGCACCTACAGTTTCTCCATTAATGAACAATGGTGTTGGGGGAGCAGAGATGGGAGGGTCTGGTGATTAATCAATTCATCAGTCAGTCAATAATAAGTCAAATACATGTAAAGTCAAATATAGTAACCCAATACCACAAATTTGCCTCAATGATCTTTACAATCTACAGCTTACAACACACTCAGGACAACAACAGACAGGACCTGAGCCACAAGACCTTATCTTCACCATGAAGACCTTGAAAGAGGACAGACACCATAAACATACAAAAGGCAAAACCAAGTACATCATTCACATGTCCAATACAAGGAGGAGGTTGTGATTCCTGGAGGATGAAGATCCAGAACCAAAATGTCAGCCAGGAGAAAGAGAGAGAGAGAGAGAGAGGACAGGAGGGAGGAAAGAGGGAGAGAGACAGAGACAGGAACACAGCCTGGACACTCATGTGCTTGAGGGAACAAACAAACAGGGTTAGAGAAATGCAGTTGTTTTCAGAAAGTTTACAGCTCTTCAGCAGGACAACATGGACTCTACTGTACACACTACGACCAACCCACCGACGGGACAACGATAATCACAGCTACTAATTGAAAGGTGAGGTGTAAAACACATGACAGGCCTGAAAACAAAACATACAAATAATCATAGACGACACAAAGGCATTAATCATCTGTCATGGACAGAAAAGACCATAAAAAGAGAGAGCAGGATCAAATGTAACACCCAGATTCTTGCCCGTCAGACTCAGTGGTCAGGGGTTACTGCAACTTGATCAAACTGGTGTCTATACCGGGCTGGGCCAACAACCTGCATTTCAGTTTTATCTGAACTTAGGAGCAGAGAATTTTTTGACACCCAGCTTTTCACAGACAAGTAGGCCATTAATTTGATCATTTGAGAAGGGTCATCAGGTTTTACAGGCACATAGAGTGGGGTATCATCAGCATAACCCATGACTGCATATAATTTAGCAGACAGCTGAAATATAAAGAGATAAAAGCAGAGAAACATGAAGTAAGTGACAGTTTAGCCACAGCAGTCTTAAAGACTTAAAGTCTTAATGAGGACGATGCCAATACTTAATGATAAATTAACAATATTTAGGATTGCAGGTTCTAGAGTTCAGCTAGCAGAGGTTTGAGGAGGCGGGTGGCAGGTTTAGATGCTCACACCAACTTAGACAATGATTCAGGAGACAGATACTATCTGGGATTCAACATAATGCACATGGATGGGTGCCTTTTGAGTAAGTTTGGCTACAGTCTCAAAAAGCCTGGAATAAAAAGCCTGGAATAAGAAGTTTGTTTTTGTGTTCAATTTTGTATTTCTGTCATAAGTAAATTAAAAATGCTTTAGTCCACCCCATGGCCCCTGCACTACTCTAAACGCAGCTGATGGAAAGGAGTGAAGCTGGAGTGCCTGCTGTGAGTCATGTCTTCCCCAAGAAAGCAAAATCAGAGTACCAGAAAAGAAAAGAAAGAAAAAGCAAACTGAGGGAAAAGAGCTTTTGACAAATGTCTTTCAGAAGAACATCCCATCTGTTCATATCAGCAGTTGTAGATTGAAGGCAGTCAGCCTATTTTTATATACAGTGTGTTTGGAAAGTATTCAGACCCCTTCACCTTTTTCACATTTTTTGATGTTGCAGCCTTATGCTAATATTTGAAACATCTATTTTTTCTCTCATCAGCCTACACTCAGAAACACAAACAGAATTGTAGATTTTTTTCAAAAAATTAATAAAAAAGGGAAAAACTGAAATAACACATTGACATAAATGGAGTTAGGATGACCAGTTCTAAGAATCTTGTCTGGTTTGAGGCCAGAAAGTTCAATCTTGGTTTCATCAGATCAGAGAATCCTGTTTCTCAGTCTGAGGGGCCTTCAGGTGCTTTTTTTTTTTTTTTTTTTTTTGCAAACTCAAGGCTTTCATGTGTTGCAGAGAGGTTTCCATCTGCTAACTCTACCATAAAGCAGTGCAGTGTTGCAGTGATGGTTTTCCCTCTGGAAGTTTCTCCCATCTCCAGACAGGATTTCTGGAGCTCAGCCAGAGTGATCACCATGTTCTTGGTCACCTCTGTTATTGAGCCATTTTATCCTGATTGCTCAGTTTGGCAAGGTGGCCAGCTCTATGAAAAGTCTGGGTTGTTCTAAACTTCTACCATGTGAAAATTATGGAGGCCACTGTGCTCTTGGGAACCCTCAATGCAGGAAAAAGTTTTTTGTAGCCTTCCCCAGATTTGGGCCTCAATACAATCCTGTCTCTGGGCTCTGCAGACAGTTCCTTCTTCCTTCCATTTAAAATGTCATAGTAAAGAGTCTGATTACTTATGTCAATGTGATATTTCAGTTTTTCCCTTTTTACTAAACTTAAAATTAAAAAAAAATTTTTTTTAAAATTTAATTAAAAAAAATTAATTTCTAAAATTCTGTTTTTGTGTCCTTATTATGGGGTATAGAGTGTTGATTAATGATGAAAAAAATATTTTTTTAATTTTAGAATGAGGCTGCAACATAATAAAGTGTGAAAACAGTGAGAGGGTCTGAATATTTTCTGAGTACACTTTATACAGTATATAGCTACAATGTCATACAGCTTATCTGTCAACATTATCTAGCAAAGCGTTATCATGTAACACATGGTCCTCACTTTCAGTTTCAGCCACTGAGAATGGAGCAGGTCTCATTTGTTGCTGAGCTTATGAAACGTTGGTGGTTAACAAAAATGATTACAATCAATCATTTTACACTGAGGTGTCACGTACCTCAAGGCGAAGACAGGTCAACTGTGGAGCAATATTTAGTCCCTTTCTCAGGCTAGCATAACATGAGTTGTATCAACCCATCATTGCAATCTCAAGATCTGATATCACTGGCTTGATGCTAGTTTACAAACTGAGGTTTACTTGTAGGCCAAGTAAACCAAAAGCTGAACAGTAGAATAATTCCAATTTTAAGGTCCCTGTGAACAATGAGGGAGTCTAATTAAAATATAAGCTATAGCTCAATTTTTCACTTTCAGATGGTTAAATTATGTATTTTATTGTGAAATAGGCAGTAAGCTGCACTTTATTTTTGGGCCAACTGACTTTGTCTTTTTGTGTTATTGTTACTGAAGCATTCTGGTCAGATTTCAATATTTTCTTTGTAAAAACAAGATTTGTTAGATTTTTTAAAAAAGGAGGGTTGGAAAAAGGGGTGTCTCATAATTGAGATCAGTGTGGTATATAATAAGCAGGTAAAGAGTATATGTCAATTCTGTAGGCACAACACTATTTAATAATGGTTTAAACTGATATCAGTATGTTGCTTAGATTGCCCCATTATGGATTCAAACTAAACCAAATAGACTCCAGTGTAAAGATGATTTTCCATCTTCCATCTACCTTGACATGACATGAAAGGAAAACTTGAACACCAAGGTCTTTGAAGATAATGTGTAGTGCTCCAGTTTGCTGTCTGTCCTTATGCAAGCAAAGGAGCCAACACTGCAAGCTCTTAATTTGAACACATGCATAATTGAAATGAGGCTTTTCTTTGCAGTTGCTGCTGTTTGCTCCACAGTGCAGAAGGAAGCCCGCCAGCACCAACACAGCTGTCTGTCTCAGGTGGATTGCTTCTGTGGGGTGACCTCACTGACTCATCAGAAGCTCAGAATAGCTGCCCCTGTTCACAGAGGCAGTGTGATCTTAATGTGCCTTTGACACATTCTGTGTTAAGACATTTGAAAAATGTGCTTTAAAATTCCAGCTGAACTGTCTGCATCTCAAAACCTCCACAGCAATAAAATGTATTATGATGCACTGCTCCATTGCAAATACCATATTTAATTAAAAAGGTTTATATCACCAGTGGGAGGCAAATTTGCTTTTTTTACGACATATGGCTATACAATAATCATAAAGCTGCCCGCATTTAATTCCTAGTAGTAACATTGCATGACATGCCTGAGGAAAATGATGTTGAGATACTGATGTTTGCAGAGAAAGCATACTGAAATACACTGCAGATATTTTTATTTTGCTTATATTGGTTGCAGGAAAAACCCTCAGTCATAAAATCTGTGGAAGGAAACTACACATTACTTCAGCAGTAATACATCAAATGGAGCACCACAATGCACACACTCACTGATGATCGCAACTGACAAATGGTGACACGTCACTATGACCTTGTTTCCTGACCTACAAGGAGATGTAGTCCAAATACAGATTAATCTTTAAGTTATTTTGGTGAAGTGCTGTTATAGGATTATAATAGTCATTATCATCTCACTTATGTCATTATTATCCCATAACCTTCACACCACCAACTGCTTAAGACTCTGTTTAGCCAACATCTTTGGAAAAACACATGTACTCTTTGTCTTTTAGTCTTTGATCATCTTTCATTTTATTTACCTACATATTGACATACATCCTGTCTAGATACAGTGGATAGAGAGTGATGAAAGAAATATCGAATAGCATGGTGCTGTAGTAATCTGTTGGAACACTAAGGATTGAACAATGAAAAAACCTGTATACACCATTTTCTACATGTATTTACAAAGGACAGATGTATGTACACAGTTTTAGTTGTGAATCTACACCTACAGCCCTCAGTTAGGGTTCTGAGCTCTGTGGCCAGGACTGGTGTCTGGACTTACTCTTACAGACAGGGTGAGGAGCTCAGACATCCTGAGGGAGCTATCGAATAGAGCTGTAGCTCCTCTGCATTGAAAGGATGTAGAGAGGAAGCAGAAAGGTGGCCTTCGGTAGTCTAAATGGGAGAAGACCAAGGGGCAGATCCCTACACACTGAGAGAGTAACATCTGTCCCCATCTGGACCGGGAGCACCTTGGGATTTCCCAGTAGGACATGGCTGGGTTGGAGGACATCTGAGCAATGTTGCTTAGCCTGTTAACACAGAGGCTGGATGAGGATGGAATTCATTCATAATGGTGGACCAAGCAAGCTTAGCATGGTAATTTGGATGTAGTCCTTTGTGGAAACCTGTTTCTTTCATAGGCACCTCTACCCAGCTCTTCTGCTCTATAGAACTTTATAACACCATGCTACTTCCAGGACTATTATACATAATTATTGCTTGTGGGGAAAAATGTAGCCATAGGTTCAACCAAGCCTGATGTTTTTCTTGTGACGACAGCCTCGTGGATTTCCTTCTCTCAAAGAATTTACTCCTTCAGACTCAGGGTTCTTAAATTGCTTTTCACCTCATCTCATTGGCCCCTCATCCAGGACCTTTTTGCAAGAAGTCTTCCAACCTAACAAACCATGCAGGTTGCTTGTTCCTGCCTCTCAGATAAGACCCACAAGAGCGTGCCAGCAGCAGGTGTACTGGAGCTTTGTTGTCATGGTGACAATAATAAACACACACTTAACATTGTGGAGCAGTCTCTGTTTGGTTAGGTTAAGGTTTTTTTTAAATTTATAAGTGGAATTGGAGGATGCTAAAAGTAGAAGTATGCTTCAACAGGCTGATTCTTTGGACCACTTGTAATTAGGTGGTACCGTCCTGCCAGGAAGCACACACACAATTAAAATCCTTTAATCCACCTGGGAACATACTCTACTGAGAGTGCTGAAGCTGTGGGTTTGTAAATGTGTACAATTTAAAATGACAATTTGTTTATATGTGTCATTTTTTAAATGGTTTTTGTAAACAAGTGCAGAATGAGTAAGACCCTGCTCAGCTCAAGTATCATGTCTGCCCTTCTTTATATCTCAAGTTGTGAAAAACATTGTTGTTTAGTATTTATAGCATGTCTCAAAATTCCCTCTAATATATTCATCCTGCAGCATATTCTTGCTACTCAAAGAGCCTATCTAATTAATGCAAATTTCCTCTATCTGAGGCAGAGTTGCCAGAAAGTTGAAAAAGTCAGCTTAGCTGTGATACAATCAGCTTTGCTGTAGGATATAAGCGAAGGATGCACAACAAGCTGAAACTCTCTAAACACAGACGAGTTGCTTGATCTCTTTGAAAATGTTTATGTGTAATGAGTGCCATATTGTATGCTAATATCAAAGATAATTTAGTCTGAAAATAGGCATCTGTTTCACAAACAAGTAAGGAGACACACCACTGTGCACAAATGCAGATGTTTTTTTTTTTCAGATTTGTAGAATACACAGAATGTACAGAATGTGTATTTGCATCATTTGCCTCTTTTAGCTCATGAATACTGAACTTAGATTCATCAGTTAGACTCCAAATGTTGCCATTTTACGTCACTTCCATTGCACTTCATTCTAGAGGCATATACTATATTATCCTTCACTACACTTTTTGACAGCTGTAGTCAGGCGCAGATCGGCCATCAGGAAGTTCAGGAAGTTTCCCGGTGGGCTGGTTCTGTGAGGGCCGGATCAGCCGGTCAGTTTTCCAAGCTGTGGACCACACACACATGAAAAGAGTACCCTGAGAAATAAGAGAAAATAAAAAGCTCTGCATTCATAAAACTTGGATCCCTGCCTCATCTATGGGTCTCTAGCCATTGTATTAAATGTAATACATATGGAATTATGTAGTAAACAAAAAAGTGTGAAACAAACCAGAATTTTTTTTATATTTTAGATTCTTCAAATTTGGCACCTTTTGCTTTGATGACACCTTTGCACACTTCTGGCATTCTCAGTCAGATTATTGTATATATATATATATATATATATATATATATTCCCAGAGATTTTCCAGGTAATTAGGAATATTTTTTGTCTTCCAGCAGTCTGTCCCATGTGTCACTGATCTAGTCCAAACACCCACATCAGGACCACCATACTGAGCTGGTCAGAGTGGACCAGTGAAAATTTACATCAAGACACGGAGGAGAAAGATTTCCCACAAGTGGGATAAATAAAGTATATCTTAAAACACACAGGGTTGCCTTATTATTTGTTTCCTCTAGTTAGTTTGCCACTGCAAAAAAAAAAAAAAAAAAAAACACAACATAGGGCTATAAGCTATATTGTTTTGCAAAAATCTATTTTCAGCCTCCCCGTGCATGATTTCCTGGCATTAATAGGCAATACCTAACCAACAGAGAGAAATTATACACACAAAAAACAAGCACACATGGCGAGTGTTATTTGTTGTTTGTTGCTGCTAAATTACCCTCACTCTGTCATGTAGAAATACTTCTGTTAAAGTAAAAGCCCCCAAGACAAACATGTCAGTAAGAAAAATAACAAATGAGCTGATTGACAAACAGCCTGTATATTGGTGTGTAAGGAGTCAGTACTAGAGGCAAGAGGATGGAGTTACAAATCAATACAGAGCCTGGAGAAACTGGATGATCTTTGAGAGATGTAACTGGATACAAGGCAGTCCCCCTCTCCCCCACCCACCCACCCACCCACACACACACACACACACATACAGGTATATTAAATTAACCATTGCATTCTGTTTCTAAGCGATTCAATTAGCCCTCAGCGTCAGAACAATTACATCCAGTGAATGCATTCACATTCTCAAATGAAGTGTAACAAGAGATCTGAAACACTTTGAGGTCGTCTCTCAGGGCTGAAGAACAGCTCCATGTTTAACACCTTCAAACACTCAGAGGCTTCTTCCACTCATGGAATGCATCTTAAAGCTCAGGTCTTTTGTCTCAACTATGGCAAGACGCGCTATGATCAGTTATAATGCAGCAGTTTGACTTTCCAGCTGCAGCTCTATGCTCGTTTTACCCTTATCTCCAGGCGCTGGTGTTTATGATGAATTAGCATAAAAGGCATTATGTTTCTCCTAATGTTTGTTTCTCATTATCATGTTCTCCTTTCAATGACTGATAATTTACAAACACACTTGAACTGACTTCATAAAATGTGTTGGGAAGAAACAATCCTCAGCAGGATCAGTATGCATTTCCTAGAAGAGCAAATTTCTTCCTGAAGTCTACAACCATCTCCACGGTCTTCACAACATTAAGCTCCAGGTTGTTTTTACTGCACCAGGTCACTGATTGATCAATCTCCCTACACTACGAGGGCTCATTGCCACCAGAGATGAGCTCAATGAGGGTGGTGTCGTCTGTAAACTTCAGAGGTTTGACAGACTGGTGACTGGAGGTGCAGCTGTTAGTGTACAGGAAGAAGAGTAGAGGGGAGAAAACACAGCCTTGAGGGGAACTGGTGCTGATGGTCTGAGAGTTGGAGATGTGTTTTCCCAGCCTCACATGCTGCCTCCTGTTGGACAGGAAGCCTGTGATCCACCTGCAGATGGAGTCAGGCACACTCAGCTGGGAGAGCTTGTCCTGTAGCAGTGCTGGAATGATGGTGTTGAAGGCAGAGCTGAAATCCACAAACAGGATCCTGGCGTAGGTTCCTGGGGAGTCCAGGTGCTTTAAGATGAAGTGGTACATGAGAAGCTATTTAGACAAACAGACTGGCATTGCTGGTGCCAGGTCATCGCAAGTCTCTACATCCCCTACCTGTTTGTTTTACACTGAAAAAAAAAATTTATCCAGTTTTCAAAGGGGCTGGTTAAGAAATAATGTGTATTATTACTGGTTAGATCAGCTTGCTCTGTTGTTTAAGATGCACTTCTAGACATACATGGTGCATAAGGTGGATATTGCAACGGACACAGGTTTTGTTCTCAGTAAAAAGTCAACTTTAACATTGTTTCCATACCTGTATTTTTCTTTATTGAACATTACTATTATGATTTATCTCACAACACACCCAGAGGTGATAGCCACAGGACAGTTATTGTGCTCGAATACTGGTGTAAGGATCTATGCAAGTTCCTCCATGCCACTCTAGGAAAACCTTTTTTAAAGGAAATGGTTTTGTGCACAGGGGAATAGGCCTCACAAGAGACATTTGAGACACAGTATGAAAAGCACAGGTGTAAATAATAAAATGAATGATATCTGAATTCCATTTAGCTGCTTCAGTTTGAGGGTCCTGGTGTAATGCATGCCAAAACAGGCATCCTTCCTTCATCAATACTTGGGCTTTTCCTAATGTTACAAGTCTGTCTGCCGTGAAAAAAGGGCCTTTGTCAGACACATAGAAACTCAGTGTCTATAATATAATTCACGTTGCATTAACTTTCCCATAATAACAGGTTAAAGCCTGAAAAGTATGTGGAGAGGGGTGTCCACTTTTGGCTTTGTAGTGATTACAATATATTGGAAGAGAAAACTGTTTTTTATTTGAGAGTCAGTGCAGTGTGGAAATTTGAAAGGTTTTGTTAAAAATGCACTTTAGAACCAAAACTCTTCTCTGGATAATAGATTTATTCTGTGCCCCCTGCAGCAATGACCACCATTTTTCACATAATCACACACATTCATACACACAACCACACACACACACACACATGCACACTAGGGAACCCCAGCCGAGACACAGCCTGGTTTTAAAATTCCACTGATTCAGGTCAAAGTGAGTGTTCTGCATTCAGGGCAGAAACAGGAAAGGGATTGCATCACCTGCTCGGGCTCTCTGCGCCTCATCCTAGATGCCCACATTGCTGTTTTAAGAAAAGAAAGTCTTACTTGAGTTTGAACAGGTGAGCTGGAAACAAAGAAAAATAAATAAAATTAAAATTAAAAATACATTTGAACGTATAATTCACTGCATCCAGCAGGCATCTATCCTTTTTAAGCCAGAGCTCTGGGCTCCTACAACAGGACATTTATCGCTTAATCTTCACATCACTTCCACTGTCACTTTTCACAGTTGTTCCTAGGATGCTCCACTTGCATACAGCTATTTTCAAGCTGCAGCTTGCCAGCCTTTGTGTGCATTCTGGAGATATCAACAATGGGAGTAGACAGGGATGTGAAAAAACAAGCTATTGATTTAGCCTATCTCTTACGCCTTTTCAATTGCCTTTAAGTACTTGCGGCGCCTGTTAGGGTAGAGACTTGTTCTGGGAATCACTTAATTCCAGACAGCAGCCATTGTGTAATGTAAGAAAAAGGAATGCCTCTTCTGCAAGAACAAAAAAACTAACAAAGGTGGAGACTTAGCTGCTCTGGGCAATCATCTCAGAGTTCTCCTCTAAATAAACCATTGCCAGGATACATAAGAGTCTGCCCTATCCTTTGTTATCAAACAGCAGTTTCATCCCATTACTGTCAGGTGTAGACATTGTCACTCTGCTGTATACCTATATTACTACCTGAGCTTTGAAGTGTACTATATGCTATGCTTTCAGCAGGTATAACACTACCAGTGTTGTCCAACAAGTCATGTTTATCTACTACTAATTTTCTTGACAAAAAACACTAATGGAGAAAATATAATTGCTGTCTGAATGAAAGTATTGGCAAGGTTATTTTCTGTCCACTAATTGTAAGATTCTTAATAGCAGTCTCACAGTAGATGGCTTCTAAATAGTGTATGTTTTGATTTATAGTTCAGCATCCAATTTAACCCACTAATTGGACAACCACAATACAAGACAGACATGTGATTAGGCTGTATTATGCCCATGTCTATAATAAGCCCAATAACCTACAGTAACTGCTCACAGTTTTTCATTTAATTGACATGAGTGACTGACAATGTCCACCTTGATTCCTCAATAAACATTCTCTGCTGTTGCCATATTTGCAGTATTTCATTCACCGTGAGAGAGATGGTTGCAGTGAGCACAGGGTTTGCAGATGAGATGTCTTTGTTAAATGTGTATTACTGAAAAGGAGAAGACTACTGAGCCCATGTTAATCATGTTGCCATCCCCACATGGTATTGTTGTACAGTATCTATTTGCATAGGTGCAGTAGCTGTAGAGAAACGTCTTAACATCCATCTGGTCTCCATTTCCCTCATTTCTAGTCTACATTCTTATTCCTATAGTTGCTCTTCTGTTTTTCCTCATATATCTCTAATGCACAGGCATCACAGTCATCAAATGTGCCACTGTTCTTGTGCCGGGGGGGTTAAAAAAAGCGTATCAGAAACAATGACATTATATATTTATTTATACTTATTCCATTAGACCTTCAATTTTGGAAGCGGGACATTCTTCACAAAAACAGAACCCTGGATCGCTTAAAGAGCCGAGATAAATATGAATCTCAGGCTTTTTTACCACACAATCCTGAGCTGAGATAATAACCCTGGTGACACCTTCAGGGTCATTTTCTTAGACTTTACGAGGTCCTCTAGAGCCACAAAAGACATATAACTATACCTAATAGCTGCTTACTGGCCATCATCTTCATGTGTAAAATTGGTTTCTGCCTCTTTACTCAAGTTAATTTTATTAATATAGTGCCGAATCACAACAGAAATTATCCCAAGGCACTTTTCATAAAAAGAAGGTCTAGACTGTACTGTTTAGAATATTTACAGAGACACAACATGCTTTAGTTGTCAGAATTTGATAGGGAAATACATGATATATGTTGACAATGAACTGCAGATACGTTCACCTGAAATTATCATTATTTTGATAAAACGTAATCTGGTGAACATCACATTTACTACAGGATGTATTCATATAATCAGATTGTTGCATATGAAAAATGTTTAAAAGCCAGATGGTGTTTGACTGAAATAATGAGTTACACTGACATCAGCTGAAACAGTCTGAGGAGCTCAGTGCAGTTAGATGTCAGAATGAGAGATTACTGTGCTAAAGCCTCCAGTGCTGGCCCCTGATTTCCAGTCATCCCTCAAAGAGAGCCTTCCATCAAACGAGAACCAGACAGCAATGTGGGATTTTCATTAATGCTGCTTACCATCTTAAATCCTTCGCTGTCCCTTTTAACACACCCTCCTTCCTGTGCTGCACGCAGGCCTCCCCTTTCCCCTCGGCCCTCTAATGATTTGGACTTTTATTACCTGGGCTGATGAGACATCCATAAAGAGACACTCTGCCAGCAAGATGGCAAACATGTTTCTTGCTCAGTCCTCATGTGTCTTCTTGAGAGAAGCTTTAAGAGTAATAGTGCTTCTGGGAGCCCTCTCTGTTCACTCGGGGGACACAGTCTAGCATCATCTGGTTGGGGGAAATTGGTGAGGAATGTTTGGTGCGACAGGTTCATTGATGGGAGCCTATTATATTAGTTTCCTGCAACAGAGCCACATGAACATCTGTGCATGTTATTTTCAATGACCCACTTCAGGGCCACAGCACCATTACAGGAATCTCTCAGGGATCAGAGGCTCTCCTTGGCGGTACCAGCAGTCGGGTTCCACACAATGGCTCCCCCAGGGTGGAGAACTGCAGCTCTCTGTCAAGCAAAGCCTTGTTTTTGCACTCACTGGCTCTGATGCACGTGACTGTGCAGGACAAAAGTTTGTGATAATGTGTTTTGTATTGATTTTCTTCATCCAAGGTTTTCCGACTTGGGTGGCGGAGTGAAAACAGTGGTATCAGAAAAAAAATTACAGAAGTGGGATATTGTAGCAAAAACAATTAATGGACTGTTTATGGATGTAACAAGCTGTCTCTTTTTCCCAGACTGTGTATTTCATTGGCAAATTTATAAAGTGTGAACATGCCATGCAGGCAAGCACTTCCTATCACGGAGAAACGCAAAGGGAAAGCAGATTGCCTCTATTCAGATCGGTGCCATCCTTGTCACAGTCGTGGTGACAAACAGGCTGAAAGGAGAGCGCCTTGCACTCATTTGTCAGAGTTGCTCTGACATCAAGAATGCTTTGGCTTCAGGACCGTTAAGAGCAGTGGTGTTATCCATCTTCAAGTTAGTTCAGAAATACAGTGGGCGGCTGTATGCTTTTTATCACCTAGAATGGATAAATGATAAAGGAAGACAGTACTGTATGTTCTAAAGGCTTAGTGCTTTTCTTTCAAGCCATGCCTTCACTTTATATATAACAGCATTTTCTAACATATACTTTTTAGTAAAATTGTTAAAAATTTGTAGGATTTAACAATCAGGGATTGTTAACACACATACAGGTAAAATATTACACATTTTAAGATTTCAGCTTGCCAAGAAATAAGAATTAAAGCAAAAACAAAGCAATAACAAGTCAAACTGTTATCTGATGTAATGTATTACCACTGATAACCAGATGTACTCCAATTCAACTAAACATTGTTTCACTGCTCTTTGAATTATGCTGCCAAACTGGCACAGCATCTGTCTTGTTCCAGTTTGTTTACCTTAATACAATGTGGTGATGAAAGAAAAACTGTTATATTTCATATGAAGCGCTGGAAAACATCATCTTTAATCTTCTCGGACAGATGTCGATCTGTTAGCTGCTTGGGGCTGCAGTCATCAGATGACTTAAATCAAATGGCCTCTGTTACTCTCATGTTGAACCTCATCCTTTACCCTGCTAATGTAACAATCAAAAAAATTGAATAACAAGAGGAAAATTTTTGCCTCAGATTTCTCAAAAGACTAAAATGTTCATTATTAAGTTAACAATACCAACATGTTGGAGAGAACAGCCAACAACAAAAAGTCCTACTATAGTTTATACAGTCATGTGAAAAAGAAAGTACTCCCTCCTTCAGATCTGTGGTTTTACACATCAGGACATTATAAAAAACCATCTGGTCCTGACCAGGTCTTAAAATGATTTAAATCAAATAAAGTACAGCTCATGGTTGGTTTTCACCAAATGTGGCGGTGCATTATAGCAGTGCTGCCATGTTCTTTTTTTTAGAGAGAATAGTGAATTTGCTGGAATGTCCACTCCTTGGAAGATTGGTAACTACCTTGAGTGTTTGTCAATAATCTTTCTTACTATAGAACAAATTGTTTGGAAATGCCCTACAATGCCTCCCAGATTGATGGGCAGCAACAATTGCTTCTCTAAGATCATTGCTGATGTCTTTCCTCCTTGGCATTGTGTTAAAACACCAGCAAACTGCCAAAACTTCTGCTTTTATAGAGGTGCTGACACTTGCTGATGATCAATTAACCAAGGCCATTTGATTAGCAGCACCTGGCTGCTACTTACCCTCTTTAAATAATGACACTGTGTAATGTCTTGTGTTGTTGCTCATCTGAGGTTGTATTTACCTAATTTGCAAGACCAGATGATTTTTTATTTTTGTCCTGATAAAAACATAGAATTCAAAGAAGGTGTATTTATATATATATAAGACCCAGAGTGGTCAACCCAAGGACAGTCTGATTATGAAGAATCCCCAGAAGCGGGGAGGTACCATCCAAAGAGGGGGAGGAGGAAGATGAACCTTCATGGAGGGCAAGCCCTTGCATAGCATGTATCGCAGATGGACAAAGAAAGTGACTGATATGAAGGAATCATAAGAATGACTGGAAAAGGCTGGACTGAAAGACAGCACAGAAGCACTAATCATGGCAGCACAAGAACAGGAGTTCCTCAAGGATCCATTCTTGGGCCTCTTCTGTTACAATATCTACATGCCCCCCCTCAATTTGTCCCCAAGATTAAAAGTCAGTTCTCACCTTTAATCCATGGCATTAACATCTACAAATCAAATTTTGGTGTACTTACTACTACTTACTACTACTACCTCAAAAACAAGAAATAAAAGATTTCTGCCAATACAGGAAAATTACATTTCTTTTCAGCAGGTTACACTGCTGTAACAGTGTCCTCACAGGTCTTGAACATTCCAAAAATCAACAAGACAGCTGCAGCTCATTCAGAATGCTGCCAGGGTTGTCACTAACAAAAGTGGAGTTCATCTCATCCATCCTTAAATCACTGCACTGGTTCTTGGTATGTCAAAGGGTAGATTTTATAGTACTATTACTGGTCTACAAAGCAGTAAATGGCCTCAGGCCTAAATTTCTCTCTGATCTATTTGGACCCTGTGAAGCTTTGAGACCCCTCAGGTCATCTGGGACATGTTTACTCAGTGTTTTTAGAATAAAAACTAAACAAGGTAAAGCAGCTTTTAGTTTCAACATCTCCACCTGTGGAACTCCTGGACTCTGCTAAAACCATCAGTTCACTTAAATCAGGGCTTAAAACATAATAGTTTGCTGTGGCTTGCCAGCAAATTGCATATGTAACCTATTTTTAGTCTTTAACTATTTTTATACCAAAAAAGTGTTTTGTTATTTGTACTGGGGGTTATTCAATAGTGACACAATAGTCTAGCTTGAAAAAAAAAACAAAAAAACTTTGTATCTTCAGTCATTCACGTGTATATAAAACTGTGTTTGAATACCTGCAGTTCATCTAGCTGACACACACAGAGGACCCATGTCTCTGTGTATGCTCCATTTGATAGACTTACAAATGAGAACTTCTCTTATAGATGATGTCTTCCAACACCGTCAGTTCTGCTCTGAGGGCAGTAGTGTTTCCAACAGAGCCAAAGCTCTGTTGGCATGGGTGAGTTTGCAGAATATGCACTGCATTCATTTAATCGTGGAAGATAAAAGTGATAGTTTGCTGGAAATTAGCAAGGTTCAAACGTCCATAAATTGTATGTCATTGTAAACAGCAGGCTTCTCTCTGGAATCGATAAGATTATATTTCCACAACATCATGATTTTCGGGAGACAACTGCTCTTTGCTCCTTCTTGTTCTCTTCCCTTCATTTTTCCATATCCTGAAGTCTTATTGTGATTTATCTGCTGCTGCTTTTTATACTGCTGATTGCTACCTGTTTTGTTTTTTCTTAGTGTTCGATTGTAGCCTGTTGGCTGTTGGCTGTTCATACAGCTAACCTAACTGATGCTAGCAATTACAATAGCTGTCTGCAGCAAACTGGTTTTTGACCCTTGCCAGCCCCGTTGGTATTCCTGTTTTGGCCGGCCTGTTTCCACTGCTCCCACTGACAGGTGCTGCTCTTTTATCTAGAAATATAGACAGGTGTCAAGTTTGTCAAAAGGGACTTAGCACTTGGCAGGTGATTAGAGAGACTGCTAAGTCTTTAGGAAGTTCAGTTTTTGAGTACACTAGTTCTAGTAAAAATATTAGATGTCTCATCCCAGTTAATACTTCATCTACCGGTAGCTTTTCATTTTGACCTACTAGTGACAACTCTAGCCTCTACAATTTCCCTCATCAGGAGGACAGACTCCGACCACTCCACCCTGTGGTACTCTATATATCTATATATCTGAAGAAAATGTAATTATGGATGACTTTAGCATTCACCCAAATAAGACTTGTGTTCCTACTCACTGTAGCGGTAACACTATTGACTGGGATAGAGGTCACTAATCTGACTGTCTCTCCTATCACTTCTGTAATCTTTAACCACTTTCTTATTAAATTTGACACAATGCTAGCTTCTCCTCCAATATTGTTTCAAATGTACTTACCACTCAACACAGTGGTCCCTCAACTTTAACTGCTCTAGGTGAGCGATTACCAGTAGTCTCAGCCCATTTCACTGTAGCAGGCCTGTGGGAGTTTGGAGCGCAAATGGCTTAAATCAAAATCAGAAGCTCTTTAGCTCCTGTGGCACCAGTGTGCACTGAAATATAAGCAAGCACTCTCTACTGCTAGAGCAGCATATTTCTTAAACTTATTTAATAACAATAAACACAATCCCAGATTTCTTTTTGATACTGTAGGTTCATTATTTTCTACAATTTTTCTGCAGCAAAATAGATGATATCAGACACAAAATCAGCTCCTCCTCTCCAGTCTGTAGCAGTATCACTTGAGCACTCTGTCCCGGATAATTGAGTTGCAGATAGTTTCTGCTCTGATAAATTTTGAAACTATATCACTTTAATCATTGTTTAAGCTGGTGCTGGCTTCTAAGCCCACTACCTGCATTCTCAACCTTCTGCCAGCTAAACTCTCCAAAGATCTCTGGCCAGTTTTGGGATCTGCAGTGCTTAATCCCTTACACCTTAATCCCTGAGTGACCTCTGAGTAACTATCAGTCTGTTTTGAACTTTCCATTATTTTCAACAATACTAGAAACAGTTGTGTCTCAGCAGCATTCAAACCACTTGTCTAAGATAATCTTTTTGAATCTTTTCAGCCTGCCTTCAGGGCCTTGTCACTCTACTGAAACATTACTTGTTAAAGCGGTAAATGATCTCCTCCTCTCTATGGATTCAGATTCAACCTCCACACTCCTCTTAACCCTCCTGTTGTCTGCACATTCTGTATACACCCCTTGTTATCAGGGTCAAAAATGGCCCACCCTCACCAAAGATCTAAAATAAAGCAATTTCATTTCATTTGAAAAGCCAAATCTATTTTACATGAAGAAACAACCTGTAATCCATCAGAAACTGTGTGAATATCAGAGTTTTCCCTTTTTACAGTGCAGAAAGACTGCATTCATTCAGTGGACACAACTTGTTTTTATTTTCAACAAAGCTGTCATATGTGTTTTCTTTACTAAAGTAGATTTTTACTTATTATTATTTGATTATTACTAGATTATTATTATTTCTTAATGTGCTGCAAAGGTGGTAAACAATATTTTTTTTAATCAAGAGCTAGTACTAGTAGTTTTGAATGCAAATGCCTTGAAAACTCACCTTTTTAAAAAGGCCTACTGTTGTTGACCAACAAGGCAATCTGAGAGGGAAACCACAACCACTACAGGAGAACAAGCGAATAACACAGGCCACTCCCTAAACACATCCCCTATCAAACACATACACAATCTCAGTACCTCGCAGGGACAAGGTAATCAGTGAGCATGTGTAGGGCAGTAAGCAACTGTGTGTGCATGGACTTTGCAGATATATTTCTCACATTTGCAGCACACAGTATGTGTTTCACAGTCCTTCTTTGGTGGGCAGAACTGACATCTCCTCCTCTTACTTGTCCCAGCTGGGGCACTGGCAGATCCAGCCACCTGAACAGCTTTCACCACCGCTGCGGAGGCTGCTGTGTGGGGGAGATGCTCCCTTCTCCGAATGTATGGAGTTACAAGCACCTTTCCCAGCAGCACTAGGAACACCCTCCTCTTATTCAGCTTATCAGGCATCCAGGTAGGGTTGATCTCATTCTATAACACAAAGGCATTGTATGAGGACACATTGATGATGTTATGGAAGATGACGAGGGGTGAGCGGGCAGTCATCCTCCTGTGGCTGTATGTACCAATCACCTTGTCCAGGTTGTCCACGCCTCCTTTGTTGTGGTTGTAGTCCAGGATGATGGCTGGCTTCCTGTCCCCACAAAGTTTCTTGTTCAGCTTAAGGGGTTTCTTCATCTGAAGATGATGCATCATGCTCTGGGTTGTATTCCTCCCCATCTTCTTCTTCAGATACCTCCTCATCTTCCAAATCAAATGCGCCTTGCTGGAGATATGAAAAAATCAGCTCTACAGCCTGTTCAGCAGTGAAACGTGCACTCATGGCTTCAGCACAGAGAGAACTGAGGGTACTGTCATCTGCAGCACATTTAGAGACTCTGAATGTAAGTATTAGTAAACAATGCCTTGATGGTTGCGTCTGAAATTGTCTGAACTTTGAAAGTTGTGTATGGGGTCGTGGAAAGGTGATGGTACGCCTGCACAAGACAGTTTTAGTTCTATCTAAGATCAATCACCAGTGTGTGTGTGTATGTGTGTGTGTGTTTTGTAGTCTGTAACTGACTCTGTGACTGTAATTTTAACTGCCAGGTCAAAAATGACCTGAAGACAATCTTTGTACCCAAGTGGTGTTCAGCTTCCATGGAAATATGAATGAAGGCAATATTTCCCTTTTTCTAATGTTAGGGTCACTTTAGGAAAAGTCATAAAATTTCAAGTTGAAAAAAAAAAAGCATTTAAGGGGTTTTCTCTGCTGTTAAACATATTTTTGACCCAAAGACAACAGGAGGGTTAATGGAGCTCAGTTCAACCTTTGTTCAACTTGTGTAGACACCAGTTTGTAACAATATCCCTTGACAACTGTGTGATTTCTCAAAGTATGACAACCAAGAATCTGGGTGTCACATTTTATCCTCCTCTCTGTCGATCAGCACATTAAAGACATCACCAAGACTGCCATGTTTGACAGATGCAACACAGCTAAGAGTCTTTTCTTTCCACGCAGACACTTAAATCCTAATTCATGTCTTTGTCTCACCAGGACTTGATTATTGTAACATTTTCTTTTCAGGCTTGCCACATGCTAGTACTTAAACTTATCCCCAATGCTACGGTGAGAATTTTGACTAAATCCAGAAAATTTGACCACATTACCCAATTATAGCCTCCCCTCATTGGCTCGCTATCTGTGTCAGATCAGACTTCATGGTGCTTCTAATGACTTACAAAATGCTAAATGGGCTTGTCCCTCATAAATGTCTAATCTCCTTAAAACATATGTTCCATCCTTTGCTTTGTGTTCTCAGAGTGCAGGGCTCTTGTCTGTCCCCTGAGTTAAAAAGAAGTCAGCAGGCTGTATGGCCTTTTGCTATCAAGCCCCCTTTGTCTGGAACAACCTCCCTACTGATTTAAGGTGGGCTGACTCTGTTGAGGTCTTTACATCCAAACTTAAAACTCATCTTAATGCCTTAACTGTCAGTTAGCACCTTATTCTCTTACTTGTCTACCTGTTACCACTCTACCACCAGGGGGCTGGGTCAGTCTGAATGCATCAATTATACTCAGTATTTTAGTAAAACCCATGTTGTCCTGTCGACATGATTTGTCCTGTCTTAAAATCACTGCATTACTCTGTTTCTTCCCTCCCACATGAGTGTCCAAACTGTGTGCCCCTCTCTCTGTCCTCTGTCTTCATCATTAGTTTTGTGCTTTTTCGTCTCCTCCTCTCCTGTAGCTCTCACAGGTATTTTTCCCCTCTGCAGCTGTAGAATCTGATTTGTGATGGCATGCCTCCTGCTGCTCCTACAATCCTGCTCAACGGCTGTTGTTACATTTTAAAGTTATTAGTGTTACTGCTAGTCTTATTGCTATTACTATTGCCATCATTATTTTTACAATTATCATTATTATTATAAACATTACTTTATATCTCTGTATAGAATCTGCTTTATGCTATGTTCCCTTTCCCCTGTTGTCCCTCCCCACTCTCTCTCCTTTTTAACCTAACCAGTTGAGGCAGATGGCTGCCCACCCTGAGTCTGGTTCTTCTTGAGGTTTCTGCCTCTTAAAAGGAAGTTGTACCTTGCCACTGTTGCCTAGTGCTGCTCTTGGTGGGAATTGTTGGGGTTCTCTTTAAATATTATAAAGAGTACGGTCTAGACCTGCTCTATATGAAAAGTGCCTTGAGATAACTTCTGTTGTGATTCAGCATTATACAAATAAAACTGACGTGACCTCTAATACAACATTGTCTCATATCTGTCCTCAAGTCCCTACCACCGCCCATGACAAGAAAAACTGTCTATCCTGGCTTTTAGGAATGAAGATGATGAAGGATGTGGAACATGATGACTAGCAGAGATGAAGAATGGAGGTGATAAAGATCCAATGAGCGGTGAGAAGAAGATGACAATGGAGATGAAATTATGCAATTAAGGGCATTGGCATAAACCCATAGTCCTGCTGTAAGTGAGCAAGGCTAGTGCTTTAAGTTAGCCCTGCTTTGTCAGTTCAATGCTGAAATGAAGGCGATAATGCAGAATAAATTCTACAATTTATTCAATTACAATTTAGCAAGAGTGCACAAGCTAGCATTAAACTGCTTTTAGGGGCAAGCTTTTTGCTCTGCAGATGTACCATAAGCAGCAGATTATTTGTTTACACAGCAACATTAATTATATACACTGCGTGCACAATTATTAGGCAAGTTGTGTTTTTGACGATTAATTTTATTTTTTAACAACTACAGCGCTCTCGCTCAATCCAAAATGTTAATAAAGCTCAAACCTGAATATTTAAGAAAGTAAAAGTCAGGTTTTGTCTTTCTCAAGAGAATATCTCAGTGTACACAATTATTTGGCAAATATTGGTGCGCAGAATTATTAGGCAACTAAATGAAAAACAAATATTTTCCCATCTCACTTGTTTATTTTCAAAGTGAAAATAATGAACAAACAACTGAAAATTTACAAATAAACATTTCTAACATTTCCACAAAAATAATCAGTGACCAATATAGCCACCCTTCTTTTCAATAACTGTCACAAGTGTTCCATCCATGGAGTCTGTCAATTTCTTTGTCATTTTCCTGTCATCTTTAAGGCCTTTACTGGCAAGCCATGCAGTGGAGATCTTTGATGCATGTGGTGGAGCATTGTCCTGCATAAAAATCATGGGCTTGGGCTTGAAAGATACAGGCTTTTTTCTTTATCATTGCTTGAAGAAACTGTCCTCTAAAAACTGGCAGTAGTTCTGGGAGTTGATTTTAAGTCCTTCTTCAAGCCGAAAAGGTCCAACTAGCTCATCTTTAATGATACCAGCCCATACCACACCTCCACCTTGCTGGCGTCTGAATTGAAGTGGTGCTTTGTGCCCATTACTGATCCAGCCACAGGCCCATCCATCTGGTCTGTCAAGAGTCACTCTCATTTCATCAGTCCATAAAACCTTTGAAAAATTAGTCTTCAGGTATTTCTTGGCCCAGTCTTGACGTTTTAACTTATGTGTCTTGTTCAATGGTGGTTGGATTTCAGCCTTCCTTACCTTGGCCATGTCTCTGAGCACTGAACACCTTGTACTTCTGGGTACTCCAGGTAGGTTACAGTTCTGGAATATGCCAGCACTGGAGGACAATGGGTTCCTAGTAGCTTTACACTTGATTTTTCGCAAATCTTTGGCAGTTAATTTGCGTCTTTATTTCTCAACACGTTTCTTTCGACCCTGTCGACCTTTTGCAACAAAATGTTTGATAGCTCTGTGATCATACCCAATCTTTGCAATTTCAAGCATGCTGCATTCCTCTGAAAGAGGAAATTTTTTTATTTTATTTTATTTTTTATTTTTTTTTACAATTTTTGACTTTTCAGAGTCAGTCAAATCTCTTTTTTGGCCCATTTTGCCTGAAGAAAAGAATCTGCCTATTAATTATGCACACCTTGATATAGGGTGTTGATCTCCTTAGGCCACATCCTCCCTCATTACACAAATACACATCACCTGATATGCTCAAATCCAATAAGCAATCAAGTTTATACAGCTTGGAGTTGGGGAATATGCATAAAAATGATGATATTGTCAAAATGCTCACTTGCCTAATAATTGTGCACACAGTGTATATATATATATTACATACAATATATATTTTCTAAAATCTTTTCTCAACACAGGGAAGCACTGACTGAGTTATGTAAATTCCCCCACATCCCTCACTGCTTTGCCTCCCACATATAATGAATATACAAACACTTTTGTTTAGCTCAGAGGGGTGGATCATGTGAAAATATAATTTTCCAGACATCATTACATCTTCATGTTTTCACAAAGGCATAAAAACATTGTTTGGATGGATGTCGCAGTGCCATTCTCTCTCCCAATGCAGAGCAAGGAAATTCCTTGAGTGAGAGATCATGCTAACCCTGACTGAATAATTTACTGACATGTGTCAAACCAAAAGAGGGAAGAGAGTATATGGCTCAGTTAAGAGACTGGCTGAAAAGACAAAAGGAATCCCTGATGAAGTTCCTTTGAAGTGCCTTTTCCAGAAGTCCTTGGAAATACATATTGATGAAGTCCAAATTGTCTGGCCTGGAGGGAGAAGGCAGTCGACTGCTTTGCATTGCGTTATAAATATTCACTGAAGAGGACATGGCTCAGCTCTGTGCGTGAGTAGAATTATTATATTAAAATGATTGGGTATAATTAGAGACGAAGGGAAAGACCAGCACCATCAGGAGAGATCATTTCTTGCAACACAAGAAGTTGCTCTTATCACTTCTAAAAACATTTGTTTCAGTGCTCAAATTCACAGTTCCATCCATCACTGCATTATTGATGTGAACGTCTAAAGGCAGAAGTTTTCCAAGTGTACTACACAAAGTTAACTGTAAAATCTGCACTGAGGAAGCAATATGTTATTATATACAGTAGAGTCTTGACAGACCACCTGGAGAAATTAGTATTCAGTAGATGCTTATTTCTGTTTAGAAGTGTGTAGCTGCCTGCCAGTTCAGCAGTTCTCTTTGAACCTTCATCTCTGGAGACGACTTAGAAGAAGGTGAAGGTGCGTCAACCTCTTGGTAGTCATTTGATTAGTGTAAATATTAACTTGCAAACATTTGGTTGATTTTTACAGCTGCAAAAATCAATATGTATTACATTAACAACAAATCAAATGATTATGATTTATGAATGGTGTCCCTCGCACTGATGAACCCACAGAGACATATGATCCAACCAGGGCTGTAGTGATAGAGGTAAAGGGTGGATAAACTCCACCATTAACATATCTCTACCTGACATTTTTAATACTGATACCTCAACATATAAGCAGCATTTTACGTTACCATACACCTGTGAAGTAAAAAGTACAATATTTACCTTGAAATCTAGGGGATGAAAGTATAAAATACCATAAATGGAAATCCTCAGTTAAAGTACAAGTACCGTAAAACTGTATTTAAATGCACTTAATGCACTTATTTTCCACTCCTGTGGACAGCCTAATTACAGTAAGATTTACACCTAAAGCTTCTGAAAAGGAGATGAGCAGCTTTAGGTATCAGGGGTTTTTATAGGATGGATCACCTTGCTTGAAACAAAAACCATTTCCACTAAAATCATTATGTTGATACAAGTCAATGAACAGCAGAGGAACCATTTTACATAGCAACATCTACCATTTAAATGGACCACAAGAGAAGATGCATCAAGATATGAATGACTAACTACCAAAAATGAACCCTGGATGTGAAAAGTTGAAATAACCAGTGGTAACCTATTACTTTTACACCTTCTTTTTCTTGTACTCCAAATACTGGAAGTGTTGATGCAGAACTCCTTTAAAGTCCTAAAATATAAATATGATCTGCAAATAGTCTGAAATTGATGATAAATGATGTGATTCAGGGCTGGAGTGGGACTCATTTTAAGCCCAGGAGTTTCATGGCTCAGACCAGCCCACTTTAGTTTACAACCTTTTACTGAAGATATATAATTTTAGCCTTTCTAGCATGTAAGTTTGAGATAGTGCACTATTCTCTACAACCTTGTTACTCATAGTGCATTTTATAAAAAATCAAATTTCCAATTTGACACACATATGTGTGGGTATAAATACTGGTGATACTGGGACTAATTTGATCACGTCCAATTTTTCCCATTCTGTAGGCAACAGCTCACCTGTGCCTTTTGTGTCACTGACAGCAGTCATTGCCTGGAACTGTTTCTGACACAAAAATCAAGTTTAAAAATTTTTATAATTATTTTATCACGTCTTAAAAGCCGATTTCCACTACTTAAAATAATATGAAATTTTACACATGATTTTAAAAAGATCCCATGGTAAGTTATGGTTATGAGATAGTCATAATCATTAGATAGCTATAATGAGATAGTAAGTGATGATATTAAGATAAAAAGTCCAAATTTTATCTCATATCTACAAGGGGCTGTTGAGGGGCTACAAGGTGTTTCACACTTTGTTCTTGCAATATACTATTTGCAAAGAACTTTGTATTGTATATGTTAGGCTATATAATACCAGACAATTCATTTATGTGATTCATAAACTTGAACAGTGGTTTTCACGTTAAATGTTTTGTTTTTTTCTGTCACGCATTGCATCTTCTCTGTCTCAGGGCAGAGGGAACAACTTAATTAGCTATGTAGTGGACACCAGGGCTAGCATCGCTCACAGGCTATTGAAGAGTTCATAGTGGAGGATATGTAATCGACATGCTGTATACCAGCAGACAGCATTAAGAAGGTCAAAGTAAACACATTCAAAATTATGACCAGAACACCCATAAACTGCTTCAGAAACAGAGACAATAGGAGTCTTCTCTGACTCCACGCCAACTATTAGCAAATCAAGGACATGTATGATCAGCTCAAAGGTCAAGTTCCAGAAGATCAACCCAAATGATCATACACCAACGTAGGAGTAAACATAGTAAACTATCAAAATCTCCATTTGTATCTATAAGACTGTATCTCTTCACTTGATATTTGACTGTTACTTTTGTCAAGTAAGTAGCTCTGTAAGGCTTTATACAGGCCTTTGTCAGAAATCACAACACATTTCATTCTACACTCTTAGTATACATTCATAATTTCTTTTCAACATTACCACATTTTTGCCCTGTCACTTGTCCCCCACCATGTTTTTCTAAAGTTCTCCAACTTAAGTACAGTAATTATTATGTTTGTTCAAACACAGGCTGTACATCTACCAAAGAGTGTCTAACCAAGAGCTCAGTGAAGTGCCAAAAGGATAGTCTCTGGACTTCTAAAGGCTGAGACAGACCAGTAGAACCATTGCCTGGTAACACACAACCCCTTAAGAATCATCCACCCAAAATCTGCCTTTGGGTGATGAGGTTGCCAACTTGAGACTGCTCTGGGACAATGAAAGTCTTCAACAATGACAGCAGGATTCCAGGATTCAGTAGTAATATATTCATACAGTACATAGCATGGACCTATCCATCCACCCTATTGTTGTTTTTTTTTATTTTATTTTATTTTTTTGTTGTTGTTGTTGTTTTTAGCAGCTGTAAGTTAACCTTGTTAATATCATCATTTTTATTTTATCATTCATTTCATATAGTAGACAGTTCAGACTGTCTTTAGACCAAGTAGGAGTAGAGAACAAATGTCCCTTGAATCAGAAGTTAAGTTGGCTTCACCTATTTGACTGATTGGACTTATTGTATTAATCTAACTTATTAATATTGATATAAAAAAATCTATATTAATGGTCTTTACTGAAATGGAAGGTGGTGCCTCCTTAAAATGTGCTTTCATGAATAAAGTCATGCTATAACTCCTACATCTACATCCGATATGACACGCCAGATATATTTGTCATATCATATTATATACATGTGCTGGCTAAACATACAAATGTGGCTTAGTGAATACAAGTAATTGTCAACCAGGCACCAGATCCAAGAAAATAAACTGGCTATCAGGACCCAACTCAGTGGGTTTGTTTCTGGCAAAAAAAAGTGATATTGGACTTTGATTCATCAGGTAGCCAGAGACGCAACTCTGAGGGAGCGTTGCTCCTCATTTGCTGGATGTGTAAAAAATCTATTGTTTGCAAAGCCAACTATACTCACTTAAAAACTACATAAGGTGATAATATAGCAAATGTGTTTTCAAATCGTTCCTCTGCTACCAAGTGTCTAAAAATCAATTAATACATCTTTAAAGTAAAACTGCAGTACAACTGAATCTGTGATTATCATGAACCCTGTAGGGAATTACCATGGCACAGCTGTTGGTAACTCAAGTGTTTCAGCATACATCTAGCTTGATGTCATATTAGTCTCAGTGGTCAGTTACTTAAATCACACAGCTCTAAGTGCTGTACATCTCAGCTGAGGGCATCAAGTCCTCAGAGAATTCAGAGACATACTACAGCTCTTAATGAGCCAATTTTACCCAAGGACATGCAATCCATTTTAAATGTAGTCATTTATTTGCTTATTTGCCCCCCCTTCAAAATAATCATACATACTGAACAGATATGAGAATAACATTACAGCTTTCAGAGGAAAGTAATTTGATTTATCCCGGTGGATCCTTTCGTTCTAAATCACAAGCAAAAGTCACATTTCAAAACATGTAAGAGGCATCTGGTGAAACATCCTGCCTACACAACATGGAATCTTTTGGGACACAGTTGCAACAAGTATAAGTGACAGCTATGATCATGCTAACAACTCCTGTTGCGATTCTGCATACTCTCTGGTGTTTTAACATCTGTGATGGGATGTAACATCTTTGAGCCCACCATGGTTTTCCTTCACTCCGTTTCATTTACAAAGGAGCAGAAATGAGACGCAAAAAAAATTGCACAATTATTGTAAAACCATATTTTATGTCTCAATATTTTAAGTATTAGTAAGTTAGTAAGTTCTTATTTTCATCAAATTTTGATATCACAGTCTTTTAAAAAGCAATTATGCAGTAGATCCATCTACACAGCAGCTGGTGGGCTGATGGAAACTAAAAGTCATGGTCTCTTCTAAACTGGTGCGACATTTGTGTATTTAAGAGGATAGTATCATTCTCAAAATAAATGCAAATCCTAAGAGCTTTTAATAGGGCAGCTCCTTCATAAATAGTTTTTTTTTTTTTTTTTTTTTTTTTACCCATATCAGTGAGATATTATGGAGATTATTTATACTATTTCCTGCAATTGGAACTGTCAGCAACAAGGCAGCTTTTGTTATGTTTTATAGTTCTACAATGGTATGTTTTATTTATGAGGGATGCAATGGGGTTTTATAACACCATAATTAAGCATAAGGTTTAACTTAACTGAGTTATATGGATTACTCCTTAAATCTTAGCAGGATCATCATTCTCGTGTCAAATTCTATGCAAGCTTGAAATTAGAACATTCATAAGTGAACATTTTATGAGCATTTCATTACAAACTGTGCTATTTGCTTCTGATTTGGGGTAGGGTTAATCGATAATGATAGGCATGCAAATACTCATCCGTATGCAGACTGTGTAAGCTATAATAGTGAGGTAAGCCTGTGCAATGGACTGGTTTAATGTGACCAAAGCCCATTGTGCTGAACTGCTACAAATAACTTCACTCTGTTTTAAAGAGACTTACTTATTTTAACACAAAATATCTTTCTCCTCATACAGTACACAGCTTCTATCAAGTGGATGCATGATCACTCACTGGTGACTTGAAGCCTCAAGTTTTGTCTTTATGCTTGACAGTGTTGGGTACACTAACATCTACATCTGGGTGATAAATTGTACCTCTGAATCTTAATATATTGGCCATAATATATAATAGCTGGAACAGCCATTGTCCAAGTGGTCACCAAGACACACATTAGGAGGACTGCTTGAATTTTGACAGCAATTTTATTGACTGACAACTTCTGAATAGAGATTTTTCCAGAGATTTGTTGGGACATGTCAGTGACAACGATACTATATCCCAAAGGCTAATTCTAGTTTATTCCAACTTGAGTTTTGTTTTCTTAGCTTCGTTTAGCCTCCATTTCTATCAGTAATAATAACAATAATACTCAATAACACTTTGCTTACCAAGTTCATTTTTGAGATCTGGGAATTAATAAGTACAACAAATTTTCAGCTACTTGACACCCATAGCACATAACATGGAGCCATACAGAGAGTATTTCATGTGAAAATGTTGTTTTCTTCAAGGTCAAAGCACTGACAGAATAATTTTACCAGTGCTTCACTGCTACATCTTGTATCAAACAAGTGAAGCTTAAACACTATGACATAACATGCAGTTTGTAAAACAAAATGTAAAAAGAAACCAGTGAAACCACAAATACAGTGCATACCTGTTATTTTACAGTTAGAGCTCCTCTCTACCAATTAAATTAAAAATATCAGTAACCAACACAACGATGTTAAGTTACAGATTATCACCTGAACAATGGTATTGCAGTATGGTATTTTATCTTATTAAATATTATTATTATCAATGATAATAATGACCATGGTAATTCTTTCTGTAGTGCCACTAAGGACACACTGGAACCTGTTCTTGGCAAATACTGTAATAGAAACAAACACTTATTAACTTAGGAAGGTAACTCAATTCCAAGGTTGACATATGACCATATCCACCGCATTGCCTGGTATTCAAAAGCACATTCAAATAGAGATTTGGGGGGTTACTAACCATGCACATAACTCCACTCATGGTGCCACATATACATTCTTCACAACAGTAATTGTAAACGACAACTACAACACATTGTAGAAAGAGCCAAAGAACCATAATAATCATATAATAATTGAAAACACAGTTTAACTTAAACTTGTGTCTACAACCACATTGTCTCAAAGCATGCTGGGAAGTTCTGCCCACATTCTCCCTAACACGCTACAAAATTATTGTGGATCGCCACAAGAGAAAAATCTGTTTGACTGATTTCACTAACCAGTCATTTCATTTATTACACATTATCAAAGTGATCACTCCCACCTAGTCAGCACACAGCAGGCAGCGTTTAAATTAACTATTTAGAAAACATATTTTACGGTTTATTACATACATTTTTTTTCTTTCCAAATAAACTAAAATGTCCTCAGAAATGTTAGTCAAATAAAAAACAAATAATGATTAAATGTGTCAAGAATTATGACACATTTCTGATTGGTAGAATGATGTAATTTTACAATTAAAGATTGTAAAATAAACATCAACACTGGTAAAAAAAATACCAATATTTTGCTGTGGATATCATTTTCAGTTTTGCTATGTTTTTTAATCAATGGCATGTAAATTTACACATTTTCATGTGTTTTTTTTTTACTAAATATTAAAAAAAATTGTTGATAATGTAATTGCAGTTTTTAAATGTGTGGTTGTTTTTTTTTACAGTGTAATTCTTCTCAGTGGCCATCTGCATCATGTTGCATTAGTATGTACAGTCTGATGTAGTCATTCTCAGGAGAAATGGGCTGATTTAATAAAGTTTAATGTTGTTGCTCCATAATTCAAAGAATGCTCAGATCCCTCACCACGTTTTCAACACGAAAACACAGACACTAACCTAATCACAGCACCCTTTACTGTTTCATTTCTGTGTGCCTGTAGGTGAGGTGTGAGTCCATGTATGGGGGTGCGAGTATATACATTCAGCTGTACTTATGTAAATGTTGGCTCTGTGGTGATCGCTTCTTGATTAATATGCAAAGCACATGTAACAGAAACAAACTCCATCTTTTCTCTGCCTCTACAGCGCTTGCCCCAAAGCACTTACCACATTTAACATTGAGTAACCATTCAGATAATGTCTGTTGAGGAATCATCCTGCATAAAGCACCATCTGTGCCATGTTGGCTGTCTTTTCACTGCCAGTGTAAACAGAGGAATGCTAGATCAAAGGCAAAATAATGGACAAAAAAGCTTACATCCGCAAAACAGGTCAGCTGTAATTAGCAATCAGTTCTCCTCCTGCAGAACCAAAGCTATGCCATAGGGGAAATATTTGCCAAATAATTTGCAAACATCAGTAACAGTCAGTGTGAGAGCTGATTGGAGAGGTGACATTGCTGATTAAAAAAAGCACTGGCTGATGGAGCTTGGACTATATGTGAAAGGTCACCTCATCCCTTTTTAGTAAATCAGGAAATAAGTGAAAGCCCAATGTCAAAAAGCTCTAGGATTCACAGGAACATCTTTAGCCTGTCTCCTCAGCTATGGCATTAGCACTCTGCCTTCCTCATCCTCCACTTGCTGTATTTAAATGTATTCAAATGAGGAAAAAAGGCTGGTGAGGGGTGGGATTCTGGCAAAGTAATCAGCAGATCCATGATAATGAGATATTAGTGGTGCAGCTCTCATGTTTCTGGCTGTGTGTGAACCTGACTGCAGCTCAGGCCCCCGTACTTCAGGGAAATAAAAATTATAACAAGTCTTTGCAGCAAGTATGAGCCATAACTGCTGTGAATCAGTATTCCATGTTATGTCATACAATCAACATCTTGACCCATGTTTTTGTGAACGCTTGCAAGTGCAAATTTGTGATTTTACCATGAAGCAGGAGCAGCACTGTACCGAAATCTGCGAGGATCTTGTCAATGGGCCCAGGGTGACCCAACTTTAATGTTGAAGATTATCACTGGTAATGAGAGTTGGGTCTACAACTTGTCTTTGCAGTGGAAGAGCTGCAGTCTCCAAGACCAAAGGAGGCATGTAATGCTTGTCTTTTCTTCAACAGTGGAATTGTTCCTTTGGCTCCCTTTCACCATTTAATGCAATGGAGGAGATCCAGTGCAACTTGCAAATGGTGCTTTATGCACTTACAAAATGGGACGTCAAGTGTGACAGGAGGGCTGGAAGATTTTGAAGGGGATGGCAGCCAAATTTAAATCAGACATGGTTTTATCATTATTTTTATGTGTGGGCTTATGGGTGCAAAGGTTAGCAATATTCAGTGAATGTTACAGTGCTTCAGAAAGTATTCAGACCCTTTCACTTTCTTCACATTTTGCTGCTGATGCTAAAATAAATAAATAAAATAAGATTTTCCATCATCAATCTGCACTCAGTGCCCAGTGTAGTGTCTCCCATCTCCACACAGGATCTCTGGAGCTCAGCCAGAGTGACCATCAGGTTATTGGTCACCTCTGATACCATGGTCCTTCTACCCTGATTGCTTTAAGCAGAGTCCTAGTTATTCTAACATACTTCCATGTAAGGATTATCGAGGCCACCGTGCTCTTGGGAACCTTCAACTGCATTAAAGGTTCCCAAGTTTTTTGTAGCCTTCCCCAGATCTGTACCTTGACACAATCTTGTCTCTGAGCTCTGCAGACAGTCCCTTCTTCTTCATGGCTTGGTTTTGGTTCTGATATGCATTTTCAGCTGTGAGACCTTATATAGATGGGTGTGTGCCTTTCCAATTCATTTCCAATACATGAACTGAATTTACCACAGGAGAACTCCAGTCCAGTGTGGAAAACATCTCAAAGACGATCCAGAGAAATTGGAGGAACCTGAGCCAAATTTCAAGTGTCACAGTAAAGGGTCTGAATACTTTTAGTTTCAACATTTTGAAAATCCTTTATTCGCTTTGTCATTATGGGGTATTGGGTGTAAATTGCAACATAACTAACAAAATGTGAAAAAGTGAAGGGGTCTGAGAAGGATTTCTAAGTCTGACTTCTTAACCTAAACAAAAAACAAGAGAAACAAAAACTGTGACTCACTCCATCGATCTGAACCAAACTGTACAGTGGGAGCACAATGTACAGGTGAGCATTGGAAGCAAAGCTAACCGTAACAGATAAGGGTTGTCTAGGTCACTGGATTTACACACACATTTAATAAAATTATCAAAACTATTTCAAAAGTGAGTGTCCTTTTGACACATATCCTCACAAGAAGTAAGAGTCTTGACTCTCAATACCGATTATAAAAAAACAAAAAAACATGCAATGTAAGTATGACTGGCGCTGTAACAATTATCATTATCTGTTAATGTTTTCAGTCTGTGAGATCCAAAATGCAGACACAGACATGGTGGGTTTGATGTAGAAGAGGGATTTAATGATGAGGCAGAAGGATGGGAGAACCTGGCTAGAGGAAGGCAGGCAGGCGAGTGGAGTGAATGGTGGAGTCTGGCTGGAGGCTAGGCAGCTTGAAGGTGGAGTAGCTGGATAATGAACTGAGGTGGTGTTGGTAGCAATTGCTGGCTTGTCGAATTGGCACTGGAGATCTAGGGACAGGAGAATCGGGATTAACAAAAATCACTAGAAACACTAGAATAAGATCAAGAGTGAATGGCCAAGAGAATATCAACCACTAGGTGCAGTTACATGAACACATTTTTTTTCATTCTGACTGAAAATATTCTGGATTAAGATTCTGGATCAACTGGCATAGAATGTGATTTACTCTGGTGCTTATATGCACCAGCACATTTAATAAAGCTGTCTGACATGCACATATGCGATCATATGGTATGCATTTGTCTTCCTCACTGGCTTCCTCATCTCTTTTTTGGGCTTGTTTTTTTTTTTTTTTTTTTCCTTTTTTAAATATTTTTTTGGGGGTTTTTCACCTTTATTGTGATAGGACAGTGGAGATAAGACAGGAAACAAGGAGAGAGAGCAGGGGAATGACACGCAGTAAAGGTCCGGCCAAACCGGGGACCAGCTGCTCAGGGCACTTAGGCCCATGTGGTACGCGCCCCAACCATTCGGCTACGGGGGCGCCCCTTTTGGGCTTGTTTGATCAGCTCCCTGAATATGGATATCCATTGTGTTTTCAGTGCAGCAGCTGCCATAATTGTGTTGCTGTTAATCAAGCATTAACTTGATAACAACGCATGTGTATTCTGGATGCATGCTGGAAGCAATGTAAGAGAGAAAGTGAGCACAGGAAGGCCTTTTTGGTGATGTAAGTTTGTGATGTCCTGGGCCACCTTGTAAGACTAGAAATCAGTGGATGAAGGTCAGCAGTAAGGATTGGTGGTAGAGAGTTTTCTGATGCTGAATAGAGGCAAAACTTTCAGATATACATGCCAGTCATTCATGAAGTTGTGTGGACTGATAAGGGGATTTATGGCTCCAGATGAAGTCACCGTCAGAGCTCCCATTCTCTTTATTATGTGTGTTGCAGTTGATTTGTACATAATGGTACAAAACATGGTAGCTGTGCAGAATACTGCCTTGTCTCCAATTAATTCAGTGTTCCTGAAAGCACAGTAAAAAAAAGTAGGATCGATGAAAGATCTGATCCAGATGCAAAATGTGCTCATTTTGCTACATTATAGCTGGAAAGACTTTGTTAACAGGAAAGGCTGGCCTTCCTGTGTCCTACAGGCTGTAGGGGATGACAAATATTGGTAAGATGTTTTATTTAACAAGATGTTACAGTAGTTGTTCTTTTCCTCGCCACTTTAGCCTGCTGCTCATGGTTGGAAATGTTGGGTCTCCTTTTGTAAATATAATAATATAAAGAGAATGGTCAATATGTGCTATACATTAAAAGTTCCTTGAGATAATATTTGTTTTAATTCGATGCTATATAAACAAAAACTGACCATTTATTGAATCTCAGTTGTGTTGTGTTTTGAAGTAGCCTTTGAAATGGGTCAGCCATTAGGACACATAGGTCTTGAAATGCGGACTTCAACGTGGCCCCAGGAATAAAGCCAGCTAGTGTAACCCTGTAAACTGATGGCATAGTTTGTTGAGGGTTGTAATGAAAAACTGGGCTCAGAGCAGATAATAACATGTTCCATCTTGGTAAGAAGGGTCATAACATCCAAGTGCGTGAGATTACTGCTTGAATTACAATGAGAAGATTTGAGGGCTCAGTAATTGACAGGAAGATATGTGAAAAGTCTGAGGAGACGTCTTTGAGAGAATGTGTATGTTTAATGTAGAACAAGTTCGAGAGACCCTTTGACAAGTATACTTATATTAATTAGGTTTTGAACATTTCACAACCAGAATAAAAAACATGGAGTCTGGCCTTGGACAGAGGTATATGGTAGCTTCAAAATCAGTGAAGGAAAAAAATGAATGTTTGATATCTTTATGTTATTGGTCAATAATGTAGCTTGGAAATAAAATCAGTAGGTATCATCTGTGTGCTCTTGAAGATGGAGAATCTCAGCCTCAGTCTCTAACTTTGACCATACTGTTTAAAAATCTGTTTCAATGATGAAAGTTCAGTCTGTGTGTCACCACAGACGCTCGGATGTTAGGTTTTATCTGCCTGACAGTTGAAGAGAGTGGTATCACTGTACTGTTTGTCATGTAGGTGACAACCTGTAAGACACCATTCATCTGAGGAAATATGTCACCGCAGCTTAACTTTATCTCCAGCAGGCTACTTCATCAAGTTTACCTCCAGAGAGAAGTGGCTTCTGACAGGTTGATTCAGGGCTGAATTAGCATCCATATCTCTCTACTTACTGTCTGATGAGGAAAATAAAGCAGGTAAGAATTATCTTTATAGTTCATGTGTGGTGAACATCTGAGGAAATAGTGACTGCCTGGTATTCATTCAGTCAGATTTGAACCTGTGTGTATTTGAAGTCGTGTGGTTGGGTGGGCTGAACCTTCAAGTGGTTGGGCCCAGGCCTAGACCCTCTGGTTGCTATACATTGTAACTGAAACACAACTTTTCACCTGACTATATAATAATAACGCCATGTCATAGAATACTGCTCTGTACCCAATAAATATTGTATTAACATGCTTTTTTAACAGCCACACAACCGCATCTCATTAGCACTGCTACATGTGCTGTTAGAACAAGTAGTTTTCTTTCAGCTCAGTGCCAAAATGGTACTTTCTACCATAAAACTGATCAGATATTTGCTGAGATGCAGACACAAGATGATCACAATTAGCAGACATCCACCTACACAACACAATAGTACTTTAGTGTTGCTGAAATAAGGTCAATACTAAATCACTTTCCCTTAAAGCTTCATTCCACAAATAGTGTTCTATATAGTGCCAAGGGAAAGCCAAACAGCATTCAGGTTCGAAGAACCTTTGCTGTAGTCAGAAGCAGCTGTCTGCCATAAGGGAATTCCTGAAGCCTGGTTTCAGCTGAGGCTCTGACTGATCTCTGTTAACTCGGAGGGATGGGCTGAGAGATGACTGTGCTATCTCACATCTGGAGGGCAGAGCAAACCCACAACATCCTTCATGTCAAACAAGCACACACAAATATCTCTGCTCAGATCAACAGACTCTACATCAATCTTAAATTCAAGTGAATATTAACACTTAATTCACTCCATATTTCTTGAGTTGTATGTTTGCCTGTAAGTGAATTGACTAAAAAAATCATCTGCTTACAGTAGCAATTAATTAATTGTATAATTAATTAGTTCAAACTGAACACTTATCACTGGTACCAAGCAGAATCTCAAATTTCCCACTTTTGATTTTACCTGTAAATAATTATTTATTTATTTTAGATAGTCCAACTGAACAGCCTGTCTAGTCTATATCTGACTCTGTAACTTTGATGATATTGTATTTTCTTTTTCTTTTCTTTTTTTACTTCCAACAGACCCCATGTGTAGAGCCAAACCCACAATCAATGTGTCCTATTAACAACTACTGTGAGTGTATCCATACTTAAAAAAAAAACATTAATGACGCACATGAACTGACATACACCTTCACCAAATGTCCATTATTTTGTAACCAACAAGTACACTGCTCCCTCCTGTTTACTAAAAATCATCTGAAAAAGAGATTTCTAATGTCTTCATGTCTTATGTCTTTAGTAGAAACTAAAAGGCTTGGGGATGAAATATTGACAAACACATTGTTGATTTTGGTCTTTTCATAGAATTGTTGACAATGAGCAAAATATATAACAACACCGGTCTTATTCTATAAAATAATGTATACCTGTCTATCTATTTATTATTGGCTACAAATGACATCAGTCATCTCTGTCATTAGTAACATTTTGCTACATACTTTCAGTACTTAATTTACAAAAGCTTTGTTGTGTTTGGAGGGGAACAGAGTGGACTGCTTCCACCCACAGCTCATCCCCCTAAAAAAATCCTTTCTCACAGAACCACGTCACAGTAGTCATGAGCAATTGAAGAAATCAAATTCTGTGTCATGGCTGCCAAGAGGGGTTTCACCACCATCAAAGCTGATGCACGCTATTGTCCTCTTTTTTTTTTTTTTTTTACACTTCACACCAAGTCCACTGCAAACAAAGTCAGCTTCTATTTTTACTCCTTTATTTATTTTTATTTTTTTTCACAAATTTAAGGCCACTCATGCTGATTTTGCTGCAGACATACAGTTTATAATAAAACTGAAATATGGCCTCATCATTACTTAAAATCACAGAATGCTACATATGCTTTGCAATGGTAGGAAACAAATATTTAGACCATGAATCCAAGAAACTATGACCATGAGACAAAAAAGGAGATATATAGGGTGCATACATTGTGCATGTTCTGGCATGTAATTTGCACAGGTACATCCTGAGAAAACCATATGAAGCAACAGCAAGGCCCTGAATTTTGACAGCTGGAAACAGTAGAGGAACACATGCTATGACTGCAAAAACCCCTTTACAAATAATCCAGATTCCATGACATGATTATGTGATTATATAGGAGTTAGGTTTAATTTACAGTGGCATGTAAACAAATAGCTCAGCCATGTCTGTATGTGTATTTCCTGCTCCCTACTTGGCAGAGTATAATTGAAGAGGATCATTGAAGCTTGTAGTACAATAATGATAACTGATTGTATTGTTGCTATCCAGTTCTGATACATGAGCAGCCCTAATGCGACACCTTGATGATCAGTTAGAGGAGCAGTGGAGCTCTGTGTAGCTCATCCCACACCGTCCAAAGGGACTCGGCATGATAGAGAGCTTAATAGCTCCAACTAGCTTCTCCGCCCTGAAGAGGTGAGGGGAGAAAACACTAAATCATGTTTCCTTCCTCCTCGCCTTCTCCTGTTCATTTAGGAGCAGCGACTAATTTATTTGCCTCTCTGTGGGTCTCTTGGCTTTTCTCCTCTCATTTCACTTCTTACTGGTGAAAGTGCAGAGAGCTCCATCCGTTTAAGGTGGCACGAACAACAATAAATCCTTGGTTGGCATCTACGAGGGCTTCCAGAAGACAACACTGGAGCCTCATCAAAATGCACCTGTCCCTGCAAACGCTTATACACATTTAATGGAATGAACATGAGCTTAAATGGGAGAACATGAGTGTACAGTGCTTGGGTGGGAATTTGCATTTCCATGCACAAACAATAGCCTATTTTGTGCAGAGCAAGTATTCATGCCCAAAACAGCCGTTTGTAGCACATTGCCTATTGTGAAACATAGCCAGTGATACATGATTTTAATCTCATTGTCCCTGTGTGGAAAGAATAAAGAGCAGTGTGTACTAACACTATTAGGATTGGTATGGTACAGCTAATTACCATAGTGTTTAGCAATGTTGTTGTGCTGGATCCATCACAAATTACGTTATTCCTCTGGTTCTGAGAGCTCAGTTGTACAACTAAT
The DNA here is from genome assembly GCA_033238685.1 of Lates japonicus. NCBI lineage: Eukaryota > Metazoa > Chordata > Actinopteri > Centropomidae > Lates > Lates japonicus. Next base: position 2,300,850 of record BRZM01000086.1, on the reverse strand, counting down.
ATCATCACCTTTTATTATACCACTGCAGCCCTTCATTATTAGTCCTAAAAGTGACTTACTCAATCACTTACTGAGAAGCCAACAAGTCTGCTGTTATAAATGTTAATGTCGTTCATAAAGCGGGATAACTATGTAGTTTAAATGTCAATAAGGTTTTAATGAAGGGTCAAAAGTCATTCATAAAAGGTAATAGGTATGAAGTCTGCAGTTGTTGAGTCAAGGCAGTTTTATTTATCTAGTAATTTATCTCAGGGCACTTTTCATACAGAGCAGGTCTAGACTCTTTATGGTGCTAAGAGTACTAGTACTATAGTACTCTCTATAATATTATTTACAGAGACCCAACAATTCCCACCATGAGCAGCATGGGGGAGAAGAAAAACTTCCATTTTAAAAGAGACACAGAGAGAGAGAGAGAACTCACACTTGTTTGCTGAACACTGGAAAAAAAAAAAAAAGTTTACTTACCTGCTATGTTGTCTTAAGCTGGACTCATGAGACATGGAGTCAGTGTGTGTGTGTGTGTATGTGTGTGTGTATATATCCCCTGAGACCCAGAGGGAAAAAGGTTTTGATGTAGATAATTTATGTATTACGGTTTAAAGAAACATGTTACAACAACAACCAAAAAAAAAAAACGTTATTTTTTATCATCTGTCCCTTGTAGTGGACATGAGGTCTTGTTTGATCACAAAAGGTAATGATGTAATGATATTGTATTCATTTTTGTCTGGATTTCTGTTGAAATTTCATAAAGCATAAAAAAAGGAAACACAACAAAACAACAAAACATTTTGAGAAATAACATCTCAGAGTGGAGTTTTTTTGATTAAACGGCATTCTGCACACTTGATAGTCAACTAAAGCGGGGTTGTTAGGTCACATCACACGCTGCACTGACAACAGATCATGCATGGTACAACAGGAAGCAGTCTTTTGTCTTTGAAAACACACAAAAACATGTTACATTTAATACACTTGACAAATGTTTCCTCTTTGCATCCTTCTCTCCTGCACCACGATGCATGTACCGCCTCGACCATCTTTTGCAAATGGAGCGCCCCTCATTTTCTGATTTGGTCATTGGGCTTTGGTCCAGCAGGCCTCCTCCTCTTTGTTGAAATTTACCCTATATCATCAGTGCTCACGTCATCATCATCACCAGCTACCTTGTCATCACCAGCCGCCTTGTTGACCTCGACCACCCTGTGCCTGAGTAATCATTTCTTCAGCCAGCAGCAGCTTGAAGTCAAAATACTGCAGCCTCTCCTTCTCTGGTCTACCAGAGACCTGGTGGTGTGCCTTGTACTCCATCCAGCTGTGTGTGGCAGCCAGGTCAAAGAGATACAGGACCATATGGACAGTCCATTTATTTGGGCGGCTTGACATCAGGTAAAAGCTGATCATGCAGTCACACATATTCAACTCCACCCATGTTTTTGTTGTACTCAGCCACAACAGCGGGACTGGGCGCAGTAACATGGCACTTCTCTTTCACTGACCATCTCATGCAGCTCTCCTGGGGCTCTATCCTGAGGACACTCAGAACTTTTTTATTGTCCTGCCACTTCCTGTGATGCCTGCAGAGGAGACTTTGGTGTCAGATGAGTGCATGTAGAGCAGCACCTCTTTGGCTCGTGTGACCTTGAATTCTTCAGTTAGGCTGGAGAAGGGGAGCTGAGTCTTGTTGTTGGTGAGGTCCAACCAGATAACTGCCAGGTCTCCTATGTTCTCCCTCGCCTCTTGGATCAGCAAGGTGACCACTCCTGTGTGCTCTATGCATCCCAGGATGCCTGGTATTCCTTCTCTCTGCACTGCAGTATCGATGTATTCCTCAGGAAGTAGTCTGTCAGGTGGTTGGCAAGGACCTTGAAAAAGACCTTGCCTTCCACACTGAGTAGTGTGAAACATGTCACTTGCCTTTTCCTCCTTTGGAATCCAGACTCCTTCAGCATATCTCCACAGCTTGGGTATGTTTCCCTTACGCGATAGAGTCCTGATGAGTCTCCAGAGCCGCTCCAGTGGTCTTGACAGTCTTATAAATCCTCCACCTCCGCCTCCACCTCAATACAACAGAAGTGAATGGTATTCCATATGGTGCTCACAGCACTGATATATGATATATAAAATATTCAAGAGTAACATCTCTTTCTGGTAACAGTGTCCCCACTGATAGAGTCCATAGACCTCATTCTAAACTCTATTGATTGGGAGAATTTTTCAGTAGAAAGTCATTTCAATGAAAACTGGTCAGAGTTAAACATTATCTGCATGAGTACTGACTACTCCACATAAGAGACTAAAGAAACAGAGAAAATCTGTGCTCTGGGTGAATATGTAAAAGTTGAACTGTAGTACATGTGACAGATGCCACACTGTCCTTTGCACCCATTTATGCACATCATAATTGATTCCTATCACCCTGCTGAGCTACTGGCATCATATAATCTCTTTGCAAAAACACAGCTGTGTCTCTCTGACACTTCTTCAGCTCTCACCACCTCAGGCCTCATAGAACAAAGAGAGGGACTTGGGTGACATAAGGCCACTGCTCTCTGTATGCACACACAGGGGAACGAAAGCTCTGCTCCTTCTCAAACATTATTACCCCACCCTGTGACTAAAGCCATCAGCAACAAATACACTGAAAATTATGCAACCATAAACAGCATCTTGACAGCAGCAGAGAGTGTTAGCCACGGTGTTCTTTCTCTTGCAGGGATACTCACATTAAAGATTTTGCATTATGTGTGAATTCATGTCAGATTCCATTTTGCTATGGGAGATTTAATAAAGAAAAAGGCTTCTGTATCACCTGGCATCCTTTGTCTTACCTCATGTCAGATGACAGCAAAAACATTATCACACTGTGCTGATTAGATCTGAGTTGTTGCGTCTCATCTGATAATATGCTGCTTTGATTATCAGAGGCATCTTATGACTGAAAAATAAAGGTGACCTTGAACATGATGTGTCTATGGAGGCATCCAATGGTTTAACTGTTGTCCTGAACATCTCCTAGTTATGTTGCTAAAGGCCTGGACTGCTGGGGGACTTCCCATGATGCACAAAGCTCAATTCTCCTTCTCTCTCTGTACATATTCATATCTCATAAATGCATGTTACTAACTCGATTTCCTCTTTCTCCTATCCCATAGTCTCTCTCCACCTCCTGTGACTTTCTGCAGCTGTAGAGTCTGGATCTGTGATCACAAACCACCTACTGCCCCCATGATCCTGCTCAACACACACCGCTATTATTATTATTATTATTATTATTATTATTATAAAACTTACATTACATCTGTATGTGGAATTTGCACTGTGCTATGTTCCCTTTCCTCTCTCTCTCTCTCTGCCTAGTGCTGCTCATGGTGCTCTTAAAAAAGTAAAGAGTAAGGTCTACACCTGTTCTGTATGAAAACTGCCCTGAGATATGTTGTGATTTGGCATTTTAAATTGTGACTGATTATTATTTTATCTCTTTATATTTCGCACCTTTCTGGTACTCAGTCCATATGGACTTACAAGACACTAAGCAAACACCATGATGGCTGCATGACAAATAAAAATAGACATTTCCAAAAATACTGGATACAAAGTCTTTGGTCTAAGCTGCCTTACCTTATTAAACAAAATACATAGATCAATGAAATACAAATTGAAATTCATCTTCAACAACCCGAAGATCACAAAAAAACACAAACGTTGTTTCTCTGGTGTTACTTTGTATCTACCGACCTCAACTGCCAGTGGTAATGTACCAGTTCTTAGTTGAGCACACAAAGATCTTTGGTTTCTCTTTAATATTTGATTTTATATATTGCTCTGTAAAATAATTGTTTTTAATTTGAATATAATTTCTAAACTTTGGCTTCATATAAATTTCTTGTTTCCAGTCTTGTGTATAAACGTATATAATTTTAGCTAAAATCAACAGTGGAAAGTACTGTCTCAGCCTCTCGTGACCAAGTACAGCCATGTGTGCAATCTCAGTTAAAGATCTTTTTGGTCAGTCTTTCCTCTGGGAGTTGAGCAAGGCAATTCCACAACCTCAACAATTCACCTCTCTCTGTTTTACAAGACAAGGCTCCCACCCCATATCCCCTTCAGTAGCTCATTTGGCAGTAGATTTATGCACCCCAAGAAAACATCTCACGATTTGATGCTGAACAGCATTAGTGACAGGGGAATTCTCAAAACCTCACACTCCTGCAACATATAAAGAAACAGAGCCTACCACTGACTTTTGTGAAAACAGATAAAATAAGATTAGGTAACAGTTTCATTTTATTCATCACTGACCCCAAAGCTCTACCAGCTGATTCTGCCAACATTTTGCTTCCCTCTGTAAAACTAATGTCTATCAAAGACCAATCCAAGATATTTATACGATTTTGTCCACTTCAAAGATGTTACACCGCACTTAAAAAATGACTTGCTTTCCTGACATAATAATTTGTACTCAAGGAGGTCTCTGTTGATCCAATCAAAGGCGTTCTTAAAGTCAACAAAACAAACAAATGTGTTTTTCCCCTCTTGTAGTCTTGCTTCCACTACAGATGATAGAACATAAATAAGGCCAATACAGGCTATCTACCAATAGTTCACGAGTCTCTAAATAATGGTTAAGTCTGTTATTGAAGATAAATTTATATATTGTATAATTTATACATTGTAGTAATCAAGCTAATCCCCCTAATTTGATGGAACTCTAGGATCTGCATATGTAGATTTAGGAGTAGGTTTTATTATGGATTTATTTCACATTGATGGAACAAAATCATTCTGAAAACATGTTTGAAACAGACAATGTAACATATTTGAACTTTTAAGGACCTCATTCGGGAGTTCCTCTACACCCACAACTTTATTGGCTTTAGCTTTGTCTACCACATTCTGCACCTCCTCAAAAGTGATTTCATCATTCAACATAGAATTTTGACTGAGTTTCAACTCATTATCAATTTGGTATTTTACTCATTATCAAATTTTACTGAACATTTCTCGTGTAAAAACCGATCATTGAATAAAGAGGAGTGATTAAATGCATTCAAGTGACTATAATCTGATCAGTCTTAGAGGAAGATTCACCATTTTCCATCAAAATCCCCACTGGAATCAACTTACTCTTTGGGGCCCTGCCTTATTTATTTCTCTCCAAAATACCTGTGGATTACTACATTGTAATTATTCTAGCAGCAGGTTTTCCCTTTTAAAGCATCTCTTGAAATACATCAACTTTCTATCAAAAAGAGATGACATTTTTTACACTTTTACATGGAAACATTTTCTCTGCTGAACGCAGGTCCACTGACAACTTGTTTAATCATCATTCCAATAAGGCTTTTGTTTAGGACATATATTTGCCCCAACTCTTTTAACCCTCTGATGCACAGATAGCCATGACAACACTCTTGACAACCCCCACACGAACAAGGGGACAGTGTTGTGGATAGTATATACCCTGAAGAGAGGCACATGGGTCGTCACTCAGCAATGTCACCAATAAATAGTTAAGTGCTCAAGCTAACCTCAGAACTTGTGAATAAAGAGTTTTCTCTACAGTTTGACTTAGAGTGAACCCCATATAACCTCTATGAAGCAATTTTCATTTGCAAATTGAGGCAGTTGTGGATTGAGAAGGCAATTCATGCAGCTTCTGTATCTGGTTCCAGCCATTTGTTTTACAAATTAAAACATTCTAATCCCTTAAGCTATTTGCCACCTCTCACAGATTGAATTTGTTTAGAATTATATTAATTTCAAAGGTTTTAAAGCACTCAGCAAATTCATTCCATTAGCTTTGAGTGGAAGCCTAAGAAAGCTGTCAACATGACACGTCTCTGTCTCTGTCTCTGTCCCTTCTCTTCGCTCCATTCCCAGATAAACTCAGTACAGAGAGCTGAGGGCCCCCTCACTACTCTCTCCCTCAGTGATGTGATCTCGCTTTGACTCAGGGGCCCTGCCACTGTCAACTGAAAAGCATCCGAGGTGGTGTCTGACCTCAAGGTTCTGAGGATATGGGGAGTCAAGTGGGTGGGAACTGTCAGAAATAAGAGAGTGCCCATAGAGAGAAGAAAATATATATAACACACACACACACGCATGCACTCACACACACCTACAGCATTTAGCCTTTACTAAGGCAGAAGTGTCAGCAAGAGCTGGGAGTGCTTGTATCTTATTTTAACCTCACTGTCATGAACATTATGAACATAAGTTTATATGAATACAGAAAATATATGAAATCCATCAGACTGAAGAAATGATATAAACTGAATGGTAAACTGAACATAAATTGAGATTAAGTATGACTGACATCCTAAGTGTGGTGATAGGATTTCCTTTCAACAAAATCCATTAACTCACTTAACAAAATAATCAGCTTATACATGGAGAGTAATGAAATCCTAGGTTCAAAATTCTAATATGACATTCAAGTGTGTGTGCTTGGAAAAAACATTTCTTTCTGGACTTCACTTTACCCAAACCACAGGTTAACCATAAGGTTCTTATCTGGCCATACACAGTATGCTGATCATGTCAAGAGACAGCTGAAGAGACTCCACTCAGGCAAGTCTGCAGGTCCGGATGGTGTGAGCCCCATGGTCCTCAAAGCCTGTGCCCCCCAGCTATGTGGAATGCTTCACCATGTCTTCAGCCTGAGCCTGAGTCTTCAGAGGGTCCCCGAGCTGTGGAAGACGTCATGCCTTGTTCCTGTGCCAAAGACGCCGCGTCCAAGTGGCTCCAAGGACTACAGACCTGTGGCACTGACGTCACACATCATGAAGACCCTGGAGATACTCATCCTGGATCAGCTCCGGCCCATGGTCAGACCACTACTAGACCCCCTCCAGTTCCCCTATCAGCCCAGACTAGGAGTTTAGGACGCCATCATCTATCTGCTCACTGAAGACTGTGAGGTGAAGTTATAGAGACATAATCCCACCATTATCATGTAGGTTGTGTGATTTACTCTTTAGTACAGGGCTGTGTAAAATCATGATAGGTACCTGGGGTGAAATAAATGCACTGACCTGAGGATGTAAGGTGACCAAAGTCTGGGCAGATGTTCCCTGCCAGACCTTAAGGCCCAGCTCTTTCCCCTTCAGGTCATAAACTATACATCAGCTGGCAACCATAAGTTCAAACAGGGACATAAAAGCAGAAATGGTATACTTTACATTCCAAAAACATCCTGTGTGTGTATTGGTGCTTTAGATGCAGAGATGTAGTGTGTGTTAGAGGAATATTGCTTCAGAGCACAAAGCGATGTTTTGTTCCATTTTATTTTCATTTGGCTGGATTTTGATCCAAGCAGGGAAAGCACTCTTGTGGGAAAACAGTTTGTTTCTCTGGCCAAAGGGAGACAATGCAGCATCATGGGAAGAATCAGTCGTCGGGCACCAGATGGGGTCTGGACATACAGTGTGCTCAGCGAGAGGGGGTGGGCGGAGGTGGTTCTGGGGAGTGTTCGGCACACAGATGATCTGCTAGTGAAAGTGAAAGTTGATGGTTTCTTTCCTCTCCATCGAGCTTGCCCAGCAGGCTTCTGAAAGCAATGGTCTATGCTCTGCCTCGGCCCCATCAACATCTGTAGGCCTCAGTTCTCCCTCTATCTAATGTGAATGCCACATTCTAGTTGAGTTTATTTTAATCAAAGCTCTGCAGTCTGCAGTCAGATTTTACCTGAGAGCCCCTGGGTACTAGATTGAACAGTTTATTGTGGTCCTGTGAACCTTATAACACAAACTGATATCAAGACAATTAGGCCAATTTTTGTAATAATTATTCACTGATCCTCAGGTAAAACTTAAATGCACTTCCACATAAACCTGTTAAAACCATTTCTGTGTGCATGAGAGCATTATGATGTTCAAACATGAAAGAGACAAAGACCAGACAAGAGAAAGTAAGTGAAGTCTTTGGAATGATCTCTGTCAATGTATAAATTTGTCTTAAAATATGGTCAGATCTTCATCTATGTTACAATTATGACACACAATCTGTTTTTATAGGACATCACTCATTACATCCATATTGAACACGTCATCCAAACATTCACAGTGTATTGTAGGAAAAAGTATGTGAATCCCTGGATGAATAATAGCAACAAAACCTAACTGGAACTGGAAAACATGTCCAATCAATCAAACGAGACTGGAGGTCTTTGTTAGATAAAAACATTTTTGTAATTCACAAGGACCATCTGCTGATGTGAACCATGCCTCAAAAAAAGAGATAATCTTAAAACCAACATTTGTTCATTTGCATAAAGCTGGAATGGGTCAAAATCTCAGCATTTAAATATTTATCAGTCCATATTTAGAAAAACTATCTATAAATGGAGACACTTAAGTACCATGTATCCTCTCTCTATTAGTGGGTGCCAGGCTAAGATGACTCCACAGACCCAACACATAATGCTCAGTTGGGTAAAAAAGAACCTCAGAGAAACAGCATATGTGAATAATGGTGCATTGTTAAAAAAAAAAAAAAAAAAAAAAAAAAAACATTGCCGTGTGCCTGAAGTCAAAGAACACCTTGACACTCCACAGTTCTGTGGACCAATGAAATTATAACTGCTTTCACACATGCACTCCAACCCTGACCTTTTCTGGACGTTACCTGGCAGAGTGGTATGTGTGAGCACAAATGCCCAAATCAGTTGGACCAGCAGACTTTATCCTGCCAGCTTTATAGTATAAGTCCATGTAATATGCTCCCATCAGAGGACCTTCAGTGGTAGACTGAGACCTCGGAGGAGCACCACAGAATGCCACAGGAAGTCTTTTATACCAGTGGCCATCAAGCTGTATAACTGCTCCCTCCTCTGCAGGAAGAACACTGAGAACAATATTACCAATATCATGTTCAGTATTACTTTTATCACATTTAATCATATATTATGTTCGTGATCATGTGTAATATTACTTTTCATTATTTCATACAAAATTACTTTATAATCATGTGGAATATTATGTTCACTATTATATCCAATATTACTTTTGATATGACTAGTGTTACTTTCAATGTCATTGTACTACATACATAGATGTACACTTTCTATTTTATCTTTCACTTATATTTAATATCTATAATAATATTTTTTTTATTCTGTCATTGTATTATATTGTTACTGTATTTTGGAGTTATATCTAGCACAAGAACTTCCTTAGGGATTTATAAAGTTCTATCATATCTTATCCTAACATCCAGTTGAGTCAATGTGTAGAGAAGGTAATTGTGTAGAGAAGGTAATTCACAGCATGTGACTGGGTGTGTTAATGACGTTTCTATCTTCTCTCCTGTAGCTCTGATGAACAGCACTGGTCACCTGCACGCTCTACCCAGACACTAACATTTACCTAAACCAGACAGTATTGTGACTAGTTGAGAACATGTCACACATTCTCCGACTGGAGACATCAACTGCCTGAACAGCTTGCAATCATCAAGGGGAAAATTAATACCCAAGTTTATCAAGGTGTCAGGGTGGCTATCCATCAGCTCAGTAGGAGCTGGGTGATGCAGAGGAACAATGACCCCAAACATCAAACCACATCTACTACAGAGTGACATCAAACAAAGACAATCCACTTTTTGAAAGGGACTGACCTTAACCCAATAGTGATGCTAGTGAATGACCTTAACACAGCAGTTCACACCAGACAACCTAAGATTATGGCTTAACTGAAGCAGTTCTTTAGGAAGAATGTTCCAAAATTCCTTCTGATCATTATAGAGGTCATGATCTGCACTTACAGAAAACTCTTGCTTCAGATTATCGCTGCCAAAGCAGGTTCGCCCAGTTATTAAAGCCTGGGGTTCACTACTTTTTCCACCAGCACTGTCAGTGTTCAATGGTGTTAAAAAATAAATAAATAATTGATTGTCAGTTATTAGCTTAATCACATTGTGTTTGTCTATGCTTAGTTGCATGACCAATAAATGCAGAAAATCATGGAATTCCAAAGGGTCCACATACTTTTTTTTGCCACTGTTGTAGTCATTTGTCTGAGACTGCTGAGTAATTCTTCTATTTATACAGGGTAATTAAGCTGTGGCAACCTTTCTTCACTACATACCCATCTACACTGTGTCATTTCTTACTGTAAAATTAAAGCAGAGCTTAAGTTCAGACTGAATGATCAGAGCACTTAAAAGTAGATTATAATCTCCAGCTCTGAAATAAGAGTTTAAAAAGAGATAGTATTCAATAAACTCTTGTGATATTTTCCCTTCTCAAATTTGAAGTGCTTTATTCAAATAAATTGTTTATTAGCCACCAGTAACTGGTTTTAATATTGTGGCTGATTGGTGTATATCATCTACAATATGTTTATGCCTAATTTGTTTGAATTACAAGTACAATGACTTTACAGTTACATACATATACACATACACATACAACATCCTCTATTTATACACACACACACGCACGCACACACACACACACACATATTTATATATATATACATACATACATATATATATATATATATATACACACATATACACATACATATACACACACAAACACACACACATATATATATATATATATATATATAGTGGACTGCCTTGGTAAATAGATGGTACTGTCTTCCAATCCACCAAGGAGTCCAAGTGAGGAGTCTGGCGGGCAGGTAGGAATGCTGACAAGAACATAGAAAATCCCTTGACATCTTATTTCAGGTGGAGCATCCCCACTGGAGCCCTCAGCAGGCCAGAGCTGCAGAGCCCTGGGGGCAGAGGGCCTGGTGATGAGGCCCCGGTGGTGGGTGATGTGTCCACATTTCCAGATCCACTCATTTCCCCAGCAGTATCTGTCTCTGTAGATGCTCGGGCCGGGTGCTCTCAGAGCAATCAGAGGATTAAAATAATTGGGTGTGGAGTGAAATAGTACACTGCATGAGAGCGGGAAGGGCATGCTGGGAATAATGAGGAGATACTTGAAGGGATTCACTCCACACTCTGGCCATATACACATAAGCAAACACACACTGGCCACTCAGAGCGCCTGCAGACACTGATGTAATGTGTAAGTGCTGACCACAAGATCCTTCATAACTGTCATTCATTTGATGCTGTGGGCTTGAAATAATCTCCATCCTGCTCTGCCATTTAGAGAAGATGCAGGAGTCCCATCGCCTCTGTGTTTGGGTAAAGTAATTAAAATAGCTTCATATGGTGTGACTTTAATTCCTGCCGGTTTCTAACAAATATCAAACATCAGTTTGATTCCAATCATATCCACTTGAGAGGCGTCCCTATGGCAGTTTAAAGCACATAATCAAAAGCAATTTGCATGATGTGCTGGAGCACATCGCTGTTGCCCCTAGTGAATATGTTTGAAATCATGCACATTCTGAAAAGAGGTCTAACACTCAGGAGTTCTTGTTTTATTTTCCAGAGACAATTCTTCTCTTCTAATGTGTATTTATTATTTCCCATGTACAGGAGCTTTCTTATAATGGATAAGGCTCATACTACAACTTTTCAAATCCCACATTAAAACCATCAGTTAGTCTGTCTCTCAGTACTCCCAAAAACAAAAAAAACAGCATACTAATATATCCTCATTACATTTCCCAGCAACAGGATCAGGACCAGGATCATCTTCTGCCAACATTTTATCTTTACCAACAGAAGAGAGTCATCATGTTGTTGTGTGACCACTGCCTGCATTCAACCTTGCGTTTTATAAAATTTTATAGTCTAATATAATTTAGGGGACTGCTATGACAATATCACACCACTGGGATCATTGTGTGTGTGTGTGTGTGTGTGTGTGTGTGTGTGTGTGTGTGTGTGTGTAAAAGACAAAAAGCAGAAATGGAACAAACCAAAAATAGACAGGCTGCAGCAGGGTCCAATGCTCAGTAATTTCCTAAAACAGCGGACACTGCAGTTTTCAGTCACTGTGAGGATTCTTGGACAGTGAGTTTTTGGAATATTTCTGATTAATTCATTTGGTGCTCTAGTAAGTATGTCTGGCAGCAGGAATGATTTATGTGGGGATTGAGTAAAAACAAACTACACTGTGTGTTCACAGTAATGAAGGAACATGTCATCAGTCCATGTGGCTCATTGATGTGTTTTAATAGTTTTTAAAAATGGAGCTCTACAGCATGGGGAATAAGATAAATGAGCCTTTGGATACACATAGTTGTTAGCAGAATGAATTTTGAGAAAATAAGATTTGTTGATAAGAAAAATGAGAACATCATCAGACTTATCCTTTCAAATTTTCAAACTGCTCCAGTGTCAACTAACATAGTTATACATAACTTGAGTATGTGAGAGCAGGTATGTTGTATACAATATGTGCACAGTTAAGTAAAGATATGGTTTTAAATCCACATGGTGAAGTGTAAATACTTCCGCGAGGCTTTAGATTTTAATGCTTGATCACTGTTTTGGCCTGGGTGAACAACCTCAAAGTGGTTTTTTGGCTCGGCGGGAGCATGCAAGCATGCAATCGCTCACCCTGAAAGACTCTAGTGTAGGGACTGATTGCTCTCTTCTCTACACAATGAAGCCCTCGCTAGTCCACAACATTTGTGTAAGGGCAGCCCTGATAAATTAATTCATCTCATTTAACCATCTGATGTCCAGCAACTGGCGACAGGTTACGAAGAAAGAAGAAGAAGACCTGTGTGTGTTCATACCTGTTTCCAAACAGCTACGCTCTGATGTGGCGCCAAAAGCCTGCTGACATCATCCTGCATCTGTGATTTCATCCAAAATTCTGTCTACGTATGTTGTTGTCTTGTCTAGATTAATCTTTCAAATGGGAAATTTATTTTGACATTCTCTTAACAAAAAAAGAATTCGATGTTCAGGCTGCCCTTACTTGCATCTTCAAATACCATGTCACAGTGAGTATGATTGCACTTGGAAGCATCTTGGTGGCTGGGCATAACGTGTGTCTGATGTGGAGAAATCTCGTATATTTAATCTCCTAACAGTAAATGTTTTGAGAGATGACCTACGGCCTTTTGTAACAAACAGCAGATCCAGCGTGTATAGTCTGTGACATAGGAGAGAACTTTTCACACGTCGGCTCTCCACCTCAATAACTGACTGTGTTTTTTCTTTTAATAGCAATTGTTTCTTAACCAATTTATTACCTAGACCAAATGGAAGGAGGTTACAGACTGTCCTGGATGATCAACATCCTTGGTTTGATGCATACTGAGGTCTTCAGAGAAATATGGTGGGTTTTTGTCTGATTTTCCCTTTGTTCAAACACACCCGACATGAGAATTGAGCATATATGAAAGTGTGAAGTGTCAATCTGCCTCCCCACCTCCTCTTTCTGTGGCGTCACACCACCATAGGCGTGGTTTGGAGTTACATGACACAGTAGGAGACATGACTGACAAACGGATGCTAAGCTAATCAGTGTCTGTGGACGGGTATCGATACTCACCGGTAGCAGGCGACCGGTATTCATTTTACTATATGTGCCTGATGATGGTAAGCTTTACCCAATATGATGTGGACACAGCGTTAGCCATCGTTAGCTAACGCTCACTCTCAAAGACACCTGCTCAGTCCTCCATTCATTTCTCCTTACACCATAACTCCAGAACTCATCTCCTGTGGCCTTTGTTCTCCAGACTCTCACCTGTTCCTGGTCTCTTAGACCCTGGTGATAATTATGCAGCTGTGTTCCATCCACATACATATGAGTATATTTTCCAACCTCTTCGGTTTCAAAACTGAAAACTTGCATTCTGATCTTTATTGATGATAGACTGTCATTTTTCTTGTTTGCCATTTTAAAAGATGCAGAAGGAGAATTCTCTCTAAAAACAGCTCAGGAGTCATTGTAGTGTATATATATTTTTTTTACATCCTACATGATGGTGGTCTCCAAACTCCAAACTGCAAGTTGTTCTTTAGGAGGAAGACAGACTACTCTTGTCTCTCTCACCAGTAGTAAATGTTTTTCTCCTGACTGTGATCGTGTTCTTTCTCTGATCTTAACCAAATAGATTTGGTGCCTAGATGTGACGAAACCATAGGAGATCAGCTGACGTTCTACTACGGTATTGACATGAAAGATTGCTGCTGAAATTTTCTACCAGTAGTCAGCAGTATTTAACAAACTGTTCCATAACCATGTCGATTTTTGCCAAAGCCAGTTTCCTTTGCTGTTTTAAGCATAAGCCTTTACTTAGGAAGTAAATGTTTCTACTACTGTTAGTAGCTTCTTGTTTTTCCAACTTTGTACAAAAACACCCCAAGGAAGGCAGGTCAGTGGAATGAGAAAATTCGTAAAGATTTCCTATGACATATACGTCTCTGTCTCCCCTCTCGACCATGAGGAGTCCTGCAGGGATGAGGTAATTGATTGTGCTTGATGGGCGATAATATCTCGTTATGGCCATATGCATGGAGAGTCCCCAGTGTTCTGTGTTCCCTTGCCTCCATGCCCTTGATAAAGTCTGCTGCATTATCTTCTTTAGGAGCGCGGAGTGGCGGGCCTTATCTCCAATGACCTCGCAGACCAGGCATTAATCACCAACTGTGAAGAAAGAAATTAGCCTCAGAGCAATCTCCACACAATCTCGTGATTAACTCTTGGCCACTCATCTGACATTGCTGAACAATGCCATACCATTCTGAAGAAAAAAAAAAGTGTGCTTCAAAGGGCAAAGAGACACACAACATCACCATTAACAATTTGCAAACAGTTGGGATGATACTGCCACTTATGCTGCTACGACTCTGCTGCCTGTATGTTGGTTTGTTTTAGCAGGAAATGTATTGAAACCACTGTCAAATTATTTAGTGCTCTACAGTACAGTGTTAATGAAATTACTACACACATCCTTCTCCTTCTCTCTTTCATTAATGAGTTATAACACAATTCATTATCAGATGTATGTCAAGTATTTGTAGTGTAAAGACAACAATTATGTCCATTAAGAATGAGGCAATTAATAGGATGGTTTGGAGTGCATCTGTTACTGCTTCCAACAACCAATTTGTATGAAGACTGGTAGTTTATCAGTGCACAACAAAAGGTGTGTGTTTAGGAGCAGGCAGTGGAGAGCTCACAGAGGAGGCCTGTGCTTTGGTGCTCTTTTCGTCTTCTTTCCTCTTCTTACTCTTTCTGCAGGTATTTCTGCCCAGAGCTGTAGTCTGATCCAGATGCATGCTCTGTTGCTGCCTCCCGCCATGATCCCAAGGTTGCTCACGCTACAGCATTTCTAAAATGTATGTCTTGGTTGGTCTTACCGCTATTACTGGTGCTACTAAGTTATAATTGTCATCATATTTTTTATATTACTGTCATTATTATTTATCTCTTCATGGAATCGGTATTATGCCAAGGTTCTCTTTCCTTTATATAATACATAAAAACAGCTTGACTACTGGGACTGGGTTCACTTCTTGACACATCGTCACCAAATAGTCCATCACATATAGAGACAAACTACCATTCACACTCACATTCACACCTACGGACAATCTAGAGTCACCTGTTAACCTGCATGTGTTAGGACTGTGGGAGTAAGAGTAAAATGTAAACAGATTTTTAAAAATTAAACACAATGTAACTAAAAGACAGCATGTTTGTGTCATTGAAAGCATTATGGGAAATGTATATAATAAAATGTACTCATCCCAAACAGAAATGACAGAAATACAAACAAGAAAAAAAAATCCATAAAAGTCAGATTGTTTTTGTTGGGGGCGGCATTTTGCCTTTATACAATCATCAGTGTAGATTTAGACAGAAAACATGGGGAGAGGGGGACTTACACAGCAAGACTGATCATGATCTTTAATGCCATGGCTCAATGCAACCATCCCACCACAGCAGAGAAACATGAAAAGGTCCCCAGGAGTTGATTGTAGACACTGCAGTGATGTGGTAAGCATCTTCACCATCAGGCTAACAGAACACAAGCTAACATAACTTATTCTGTAACTATCAATATATGACTATGGCATATGCCGGTAAATAAAGAGATTGGAAACAGAGGAAAAACACTGTAGGGTTCTCAGGGTTAAAGGATATTTGTTTGCAGAGGAGAAGTTGAAGGGAGGGGAAGCTCTTTGGTATTTCCGTTGGCTGTCTGCACATTTGGACAGTAGCATTCAGCTGTGTGCTCCTGACTGTAGTCCCTGAAGTACCACAGTGAGAGGAGGTGGGTGTATTATTGTGATGGTGTAAGAGGAGTGTGGCTCGGAGGCAGATGCAGTTTGACTTCTCCTCTCAGTCATGGCTCACATTCATCATGACCCAGTATCTGGCTCCGGTGCTCTCCTCTAGAGCGCCTGGGGTGGGGGGTGGTGGGATTGTGCATGCCAGCTTTCCTTTCTTCGCTCAGCAGATGCCCTGAACTCATGGTCCCCAGCAGGGCTGGTGTCTTACAGACCTGACTCTCCATCCATCAGCCACTCCCGCCGCTTCGGCAGCCTCACAACAGCTATGTGATCCATTTGGCGCCTGCAGATAACATGTCTGAAAATCTCCCCCTGAGAAGCCTGAGCCTTTTTTTAAAAAGAAAAGTCAAAGGTATGATGTTTAGTTATAGTATTATTACTATTATTATTATTCATCCATCTGTTATCTTTACCACTTATCCTTAAGGGTCACAGTGGGCTGGAGCCAATCCCAGCTGACAGTGGGGAGAGGCGGGGTGCACACCCTGGACAGATCACCAGTCTATCACAGGGCTGACACAGAGACAAACAACCATTCACACTTGCATTCACACCTATGGACAATTTAGAGTCACCTGCTAACCTGTTTGTCTTTGGACTGTGGGAGGAAGCTGGAGTACCCAAAGAGAACCTCTGCAGGCACAGAGAGAACATGTAAACTCACAGAAAAGGGGTTTGAACCCAGAACTGTTGGGATGCTGTAAGGCAACGGTGAGGCGACAGTGATAACCACTGCACCACCCTATTATTATTTATTATTTTACTAAGGGAGGAAACCTTCAATAGCTGTCCCTATTGATATTTATAAAAAATTCTAATCCATAGATATTTTCTTTTGCTATTCTTATATAACCTTAAGTACCCATCATGTGTAGGAACCAAATTCAATATCTAAGGTAGTATTTATGATATCAGTATATATTGTGTGTATGTGATGCATAAAAAAAAAAATCAAGTTATCATAAATGACTGATTACTAACTAATGTCCACATCATGCACAGAGAGTGTGACAAAAGCAGGCAGCCCCCTGTCCTGGTCCTTCAGTGCGTTAACCTGGTTAGGTGCAGTTTTGTACTAAATGGAGCTGGACTGATATCCAGTTTCATGCTGCAGAGATGTTCATTAGTCTATTGGTGCCTACTGTCCCTCTCAGTTCTACGAGTTGTACCAGTCAGCTGGAGGTGTATTCATCCAGCTGGAGCAGAAGCAAACCAATTTGCATTTGATTTTAAAGATTTTCACAACTTCCAACAAGATAATGACTTGGAACAAAATTGTGCAAACCAATCTGTCCTGCAGTTCAGTTATTTATTTCTCTAAACACTTATGAAAATATCTTATTTTCTATTGTTGCCCAACAACATTGAGCCTGTGCTTTGAGTCCCTGTGACCTGCTCTCCACCTCTTCCTGCCCACCAGCACCAGCACCACTCTAAATAAAAATGGATACATACATACACTACCACAGTGGTGAAAAATCTGGCACCCTGTGAGAGTTTCACACATCTGATTTATATTTATTGATTACTCTGATATAAATCATTTAACATATGGAAGACAACCTTGGCTGAGCAACGGCTGTCAGCTCTTCATTTCTAACAGTCCTGATCTCTGACACACACTCTATTGTATGTGAGAAAACATCATAAACAAGGTTAGATCCAATCAGCAATTCTATTAACACAGAAATGTTTGATCAAAATACATACATCTGTTGTCGGTCTGTTTAACACTCTGAATACACAAATAACATTTCACATTGTGTTATTTTCCTCCATCTTGGTGCATCGAAACTCACACAGACAGAAGGATAAACAGAACAAATCACTGTTGACCCAAATCTCAACATGTGTTTGTTATTTCTAACAATTTGTCATGTTGTTTCATACAAAAACAGCTTTTGGCTGCATAATATATACCAAATACCATGATCGAATATTATATAAAGTATGACCTAAATTCCAAATATATTAGGGATATCATTTATATTATCATTACTGTATTGTAAATTGTTGTATTTTCATATCCACAATGCAATTTTTGAATGAGACATGAGTGGCTGAAGCAAGTTAAGTATCAGGACATAAAAAAAATCATGTAGTCCTTTAGCAGGTCTTAAAATTAGCTAAATACAACAACACACACACACAAAATTGCCTAATTACAAAGTGGTTTTTCATAATTAGAAAGTGGTTTTTCATAATAGAACAAGTAAAGCCATGACCATGTCCCCAGTTGTGTCAATAGCCATGATAGATTATGATCAGTATCATGAGTAAGGAGATGAAGGAGAGTTTATCTTAAAGAAATGAGAATGTATCTGACTTCAGAACAAGTATAAGGTCATATCTACAAAGTCAAACAACATGCCTGTGCAAAGATAGTGGAAATAATAATTTTAAAAAATCATAAAGAGGTAGAAAGAATGTTAACAGCTTAATCATCTCTTAAAACACCAAATCCCCAGAGATAAAATATCTCACTGGAAGTTATTCAGAGTTCTCTCTGCCCTGAATGCTCTGCTTTCACCTCCGGTGTGAGGGAGATTAGAATAATTTGCAGGAAGCCTTTCTTTCATTGTGTGTCATATCAGGGACTGCAGCCATATGAAAGGCAAATACTACACACTTCCATATAATCAGTTAGATCAAATCATTTAAACTCTGTATTGCAGATAAATTATTCTTACATACACTTTGTCTGGCTTCCTTTTTTTGAACTAATACAGTACCCTCCTCCTCCTCATTCTGATATCCCACATACATATGGTGATTTAAGCTTGTTATCATACATATCCAGTTACACTATAATGGAATTTCCCAACATGAAAAAACTGTTTTTTGTTTCTGACTGTGTGTAGACACACTGTAGAGAATTAATATTTGTCCTCTTTGGACTGGGTTGGTTTGTACAGGCCTATTCTAACTGTATGCCTCCTGTATAGCTGTTTATTGTATCAATGACAAAGATGCACACTCGTCATTTCGACTACTTTCTTCCATTTTTCTTTTTTTTATTCTTATGATTTCCTGCTGCTTCCTTTCTTACTCTGTTTTCCCTCAAGCCCCTTCGATTGCCTCCATCTTCCTCTCAGACAAAGCCTTTTTTTTTATCCCTGCTCTGTCTGGTGCCCACCTGTTGGCTCTGCTTTCCATCACCCAGCCCGCAGTCAGGAGACACCGGTGGCTCTGGGCCGCCCCGCTGTGTCTTTGATCATTCATGTGACCTGCAGCAGACATGCACTTGCCTCAGGGAGAGGAAAGCATGTATGTGGTAAGTCTTTATCCACAGCAGAGTGGAGGGGGGCGCTGCTCGTCCTCCTGCAGGTTTTATCAAAATGCCTGCCCAGCCACCGTGAGGTCACTCTGTCTGCTCTCTATGAAATGGCCCATGATGGCAGAGAACTGTCTCTACCTCTGAAACTCACCACTGGGAAATGAGATACCTCCAGTAGGTGACCTGTTGTGAGCAGTGACACTGCTCATACACATACAGCATGATCTTGTCTGACACCGTGGGCTGCGTGATGCCATTCACTTCCTTTTACTGGGAAGAAGTGACAAATGATGGAGTGTGATTTGAGTAGTTTTGTGGACAGCTGGCACACAAACTTGTAAAGCCTGGAGGAGATGGATGACACACACACTGGATTACAGTACATTTACTCCTTCACAAGCCATTGGCTGTAACAGGCCGTGCAATGTGAAATGTCTAATAGTGAGGAAAATCACATCTCACATTATTCATAATTTTATGGGTGTGCTTGTTCCCAAATTATGGGTGAGTGATATAAAAGTCAATTTCTGCTCTGCTTTCAGGTCTTCACTTTCTTTTTCAAAGCCATTACATGCCTGACGTGCTCAGATTTATTACATGGCGCTCATTGGAAAATATGAGCTTTATTTCAACTTAATTGAGATGGCAGATATGTAAGCTTGTTTAAATTACACTTCCTCAAAGGTGAACATGCTAAATCAAAAGTAGTCTTTAAAATTACTTTGCTGCTTTTGTCTTCTTACTTACCATCTTGTACTAAATTAAGGCTGCATATGAAGGACTGCAAGGCAACAGAGACCCGTCTTAATATTTTCTAAAGGCTAGTGGCTAATTAAGGCATCCACAGAGCAGCATTTCTCTAACGATGAGTCAGGATTCAGAGGGGTCATCAGCTGGTTTCTTTGTGTCTCTGGGTGATTACCATTATTATTTAATAAGGTTGGGTCTCAGGATGACATTACCTTTATTTTATTTAGGTCTAACACTGACAGCAGAACAGGTTTCACAAATATAAGACAATGTTCAAGGGAGATGAGCAACCCCAGACTGCAGACGGGATGTGGTTGAAATATTGTTGTCATACAATGTTTCATCGACCTAAAATTTTGGCAAGAATTATTTTAGCAGCAACCTATTAATCTGCAACAGTTTGACCAGCCAGCAGGAAAACTTAAAAATAAATAAATAAGTAACATTAAATCTATCACATTTCAATCAATCAATTCTTGGCAATACCTTACTTTCTCAACAAAGACAAAATGCAACAATTAACAGACATTTTCAGTAAAAAAATTGTGTTAAGGCCACAATCTGAGTCACTATGCTCTAACTTGATCATGATTTTGCTCAAGCGAATATGATTTTCAGTTTCTTATTCCACACGAATGAGGCAGTGGCTAAATGCAAACTTCCTGCTAAAATGTAAACAGCCATTGTTAGCTGAGTATGACTATCCCAGTTTACCAGAGTAGCAGAAAACATTCAAAATTCACATTTTGTGTAGTTATTGCCTTCTCTCTTACATTCTCAGAAACAATCCTTTCACTACCATATTTTACATTCAAACATCACTTTAAAGACAGATTTTGGGATAAAGACTGCAGTAATTGCTGCTTGAGATCAGACAAGTAAAAATCAGAATCAAGTCAGAATTTAAATAATGAACAAAATCATAACACATCACATATGAAAATATCTTTATTAAAGTGGAACATGTCAAACCAAAACACACTTACTGTAATGTGCCTGTTTTTAAAGAACTCATATTGTCTTATAACTGTAAACACTGCTTTTGCTCACGCTAAAAGAGGAGAGGAGGAGTGCTTTGGCAGTCGTTCTCTCTTTCTTTGCAAAAGTCTGATGACATTTATTCTATCTAACACTGGTAGGATGCTGTGATAAAATGTGCCAAACTGTTGTTTATGTCCTGTCCAAACATTCTTGTTGTTTGTGTTGTTTCTTTTTCTTTCTTTTTTTTTTTTTTTTTTGCCAGGACTCTGCCACAGCTTTAGTGGGAGGTGATGGTGATTATTGGCCACAGCCAACCTACATATTCTTACAAATCTGGGTCCGTAAAATAAAAGTTCAGAACTGTGCCTGGAGACTTTGTGTTTGAGAAAAGTAGCTGCTGCAAAAGGAGGACACATCAAAGAACAAACTATGTGAAGAGTTACGGGTAATTCATTGTTTCATCAAATGATAAATGGGATAATATGAACTTCAAAAATATTGAGGGGTGTTTAGGCTCTGTGTTCTTTCCCATGAAGAAGAGAAATTGCAGAAAAAAAACATAAAAAAGCCACATTACATGAAAATGGGATGAGCTGTGTAACTGTAAATGCAGCTCCTTCCTGATAGTGAAGCCTCCCTCCTGTGTGGGAAGGTTTAAGATCAAAGAAAGAGGGTAGTGTCGCTCAGCAGTTTCTCTCCCATCAGCCACTGGGGGAGACGTGTGTAATGGACGGTTCTAGACTAGATCTCGTGTGATGAATTATTCAGCTGCTCCGATGTGGTGACAAAATGCACAGTGTCAGAAAACCCAACCCGACAGAAGACACAACTTCATCAGCAAAATGCTCGGGCTCCTCACACCCCTCCTCCTCCTCCTCCTCCTCCTTCTCTGCCTTCTCCACCAGTTTCTCCACTCTGCAGTAATTTCATTTTCACCTCCATTCAGGATCCCATGAGAGAAAGTGTGGTTCTGGGTGGGCGGACGGAGGAGGCCAAGAATGCTGGGTGTCCCTTTTGTCCTTGCTGGCTGTGGAGCCTCAGACCATCCATCTCTGTCAGAGGCGAGCATCTCAGGAACTCCGTTTCCCTTCCTCCCCCTCCACTCACTCTGTCTCATAAGCACATCAGTGCTAAATGGAGCCTTTACACAGTATTGACTGGCCCCACAAGTCTATCCACTGGCCGTGCTGGGTAGAGTTGGACATATCCTATAAACATTTTCTCCCCTGCTTCCCAGGTTGTGGATGCAGCAAACAAATGAAGAGATGATTAGAAAAAGCTGGAGGAGGCTGTGATGAAAATAAAATGGGGTTCTGTTTCTTGACTTTCTATCACCTTGTGTGAGTCAATTATCAAGGCATTGAACCAGTGTGACAATGTCTGTCCACTCCTCAATATTTCTAGCACAATGCTGCTGGCAAGTGGATCCATAGTCGGCAAGGACAAAAGACTTAAAAGGCATTCATGCAGTCTTTATTTATCTCATCGGCTGGGAGAAGCCAGCCTTTATTTGGAACAGCCAATGGGCTTTTTTTTCTGGTTTCCACCACGTTCAAATGGAAGAAAAGGGGACAAGGTCAAAACTTTCTCCACGTTTGCCTATTGTTTTGATAAATTCAGTAGAATGTATATTTCCCCAGAAACACTGTGTTAACCTGTTTAACCTGTAACTGGACACCTGCATTTTTGTGCTGTTTTTGTTCCAAAAATAATTTCAGTTCAACTCAACACTTCCTGTACATGTTTCACATGTTGAGTCTCAGAAGTGGTGATTCTCACTGAATTTTCCATCTGGGATATAGACCTTTTTACAGTTGATATTTTGAGTTGTTTTAAAAGGAAAACCACATTAAGCAATTGATTTACATATTTATTGTCATTAACCAAACTTCTCTTCCTCTCTGAGCATTTACTGTACTATAATAATTAAGAATAACAATAGTAGAAACTCCCAAAGGACATGGCCATATTTTGTCATTTTGTGTCTCATGAGACATTTCAATGAGACGAGGAGATGACATGAGATGATGCAAATAAATAATTAAATTTAAAAAAATCCAGTTTCTTTCACACTGTAAAGACTAGAAAAATCTATGCACCATGCGTTTTATAGAAACTATTCAATGCATGTTGGTTTGACAAGCAACAATAATAAAAGTGTCAAAAACCAAAGCAAATACACATCCAACAATGTACAGCAATGCTGTATGCTTTGGAAGATGTTTGGAAGTAGTGTAAAGAATATGATTTATGTGGATATATGTGCAAACAACTGGTTCATGTACAGTGTGTTCTCAGGCCTGGCATTAGTGTCTTCATCTGTGTCCAGCTGCACTGAGGGAAATCCATCCCTCTTCCTCATTGTCCCTCTCCTGGAGCTCCCTCTGTAAGTCCTCTGTCATGAAAGCTAAAGTCCCCCTTTTTCCCAAAGGGAGCGGAAATCAAAACCTACCATTGGTATTCCCAGCACAGAGTTGCATCCATCAATCATCTCATCTAACACTGGCTGAGGCTCAAAAGCAGCCATTCTCTTTCATGAGTACCTCTATATGTATTGAAGGGATGTGTCTTAGAACAAAAGGAGAGGAGTGCCGATAAATCCCCTAAGATTGAATGACATTAACCTGTTAGAAGAAAATGGATCTGGCAACAGGGGCACTTTGAAAACTTCTGCCTCAACTTGGACAGAATTAAAAATTAAGATATATGCCTTTCTTAATAAATATAATAAATATTCAGTTGAGTAATGGGGGAGGCAAACTGTTGGAGAGATGTATGGAGGACAGTGTGAAAAGAATTAATGTTAGAGAATGTGATTAAGATCAGTCTTCACTCTAACAACATGACAGCCTCTCATTACTGCAGGAGACATGTTTGGACCATTAGAGAGCCTCAAGTGCAGTCCTGCTGTGAATTCATATTTAAAAGAGAAAAATGTTTAGTTCACCATCTTTCCATTGTTTTCTAGTGTGTCTTTTATTTCACAAATATACATTATGAATATAACAGTGGCGGGCCATGCATTTCACCAACGTCCTGCCTGAATCAACCCACCTCTTAATACTGTCATTATGATGTCATGGCTATAGAAACCATCAACAACATACAGAAACACAGTATAACAGAACTTTGCATCACAGACAGACATGTCATGTAGCCAGAATAAATGCCATTACTGAAGCAATGCTATAAAAACCCAATGAACACAATTAAACAGGTCTCCAAACACTGCAGCCACAGCTGCTCCACACACATCATCTCCAGCAGAAGCAGCAATATTAACTCATAAAATGACGAATTAAAACTTTAAACATTTGCTTCCACTGTGATAGAAAAGTAGTTATTGTTGGAACTGAGACGCACAGATAATCTGTACAACAAAGCCATTAAACTCTTCCTCCTCCTTAAGTCATTGTGGGTTGAAGAAACAGCTATTAAATCTATACTAACACATTTTAGCTTGCGCTAGTAGCTATAGAAGTTTATCCCACCCGGACAGAACTGAGTAACATACTACTCTGACTCCCCCTCTCAGGCCACTGTTTCGAAGTTGTCCATGGAAAACAGATAAACATTATTTAACAATTGTTCTGCCATACACATAACACACACAGTCTAGTGTGATGCTTTGTGCTTAAATTGTCGACAATTATGCATGATACAATGTGCATAAATAACACACCTAAAGGGTCTATATAATAACTCTAATTACCTGGTTATCTAAATTTTTTAGTACTACTTTTGAACATTATAGGGAGGGAAAGCAAAATAGTTTTGGACCACAAGTTTTCACAAATATCTATTTTTGAGGCAGCATGGTGGTATTGTGGTTAGCACTGTCACCTCAAAGGATCCGAGTTTGTACCCCGGTTCACCCAGGGCTTTTCTGTGTGCTTGGACTAGTCACTGGGAACCTCAGGTTGAGGCTTGGATGAGAAGCTGGGAACCTGACTCTGAAGCTTGCTGGAGCTGTTGCTTGGGCTAGACACTGGAAGCCTGAAACTGAAGCTTGAACTGGTCACTGGAAACCTGGAGCTGAGGCTTGAGCTGGTTGCTGAAAACCTGGGATTGAGGCTGGGGCTCTGGCTGGGAGCCAGAAACCTGGAGCTGATCCTAGGAGGATTGACATCTCACATTTCTCCATTGCTGCCCATGTGGGCGTTAAAGTCCCCCCTGTAAAACTAAAGAGCCCTCAGGAAGAATTGTAGTACACCACCTAGAAACTCCAAGAAGGTTAGGTACCCTGAGCTTCAGTTTGGTACGCAGGCACACACAACAGCCAAAGCTTCACATCTTCCTGGTGCCTGTCACCCTGGACAACTCCAGAAAGGAGAGTCCAGCCCCTTTCCAGAAGTTTGGTTCCAGCTTCCAGCTTCCCACCTTTGTCTTCCACCCTTCCTGCAAAGCACTCAACCTAATACCCATTCCAACAGGTGATTGGCCCATAGGGCAGTAGCAATCATAATGACAATGAATATATGGAATATCAATAATGAATTAATGAATTTCATCAACTATGATTTTATCATTTCATTTTCATTTTCAACCCTAATACATCAAAGTCTTTCCAAGTAGGAGCATGCAGAGCAGTGTTCTCCATCACTGACCTTTGTGATTCTAAATAGAAGAAAATAATGCTCTGAATGAGAAAGGAGGCACTTGCTTTATTGCAGCACTGTGAAGTGGCAAGGGAAGAGCTTTTTAGCCACGAGTTGAAACAGATGCAATTTGAGAATATTCAATGTGTCAGTGCCAACAACAAAGCAGTGCATGGAGGCCACTGCTCTCCTTCAGCTCACCTCAAGGGGAGAAATATGGAGAGAGCTGTCAGTGAGTGAGAGGTGTCCTTTGCCTTTGCAGTAGTTATTTTATGACCATGTTGACAGTTTGACTGCTTCTCTCATCTCCTCCTATATCCAGTTTTTCTTCTCTTTAATCAGTGGCCCCCAGTCCTGTTGAGGAGGCTGACAGGACATCTCACATTCTAAGAAGCACTACAGAGGCCACTTGTGGCAAAGACCCCCTTTTGCTGTGCATTTTTGCTTGATGGCCATTCTGATTCGTAGTTATTTGTATGAAAATGGGGCTGTTGTTGCAGCAGTTCTGATCACCAGTCCACAGAACTGGTGAAGCAAACTGAATCAGGTCAAGGAATTAAGATGTGTCACTTAGAGCTGCAGACAGATTTTGGCACATTGGCCACAGTTCCTACTTCTGCTGGTGCACGGTTATCAGGTTCCACCACTGCATTTGACTTTACAGTTACATATTTCTCTAGTTCTGTCGTTTTGCAAATGTTAGGTTGAGTCCTACTCACACTGGCCAAAAGATTTGTGAGTAATCCTTTTGCAGTGCAAGTTAACTGGTAAGGCTCAGGATGCTTGCTCCTCTCCGTCTGTTGAAGATAGCCTTGTGTATAATACACTTAAAGGTGCTAGTGTATGAGTTAGTGGCATAGGCTTATAGATATTTCAGCAGCCTTAAAAACATTCAGACAGACTGACATTGACTTTGCTAGGAAGACAGTGATCCTCTGACTGATGATGTTCAGCATGTAAGGCTGAAGACCTGGCCTCCATACATGAGTTGGTGTTGAAGTACTTAAAAATCTCTGTGCCTGAGCATACTGTAGATTATTTAATTGAGTAAGTGCAATTCTTCCCATTGATTTCTTCCCATAAAGCTGCGGAGATGCGTGTGACTAGTGCCAGTGTTCTTTGTTGGGTCCTATGCAGGAGAAAGTGTTTCTTTTGCCACAAGCCTGACCATCTAGATGCAACATTGAAGCATAAGCAGCACGGATCAGCTTCAAAGTAGCCCAAGAGTGTGGGGTTAATCAAAACAGTGTGTTCCAGTGGCTGGTCCACTGCTTCAAAGGTGCCTAAGGACTGTTGACTGACATTTCACTCAACAATTTTGTTTCTCTTTAAGGAAAAGCTGAGGACCAGCACCTAGTTTCAGGGTTGCGAGACAGTGGCGGCTTGCAGTGACCTGGCCTTGAAACATTTCCTCTCATTAGGTTTGAAAGCTGACGGTGCACCTCTGTAAAACTTGCTGCAGATTGCCAGATTGTGGCTGAACCAAACCAGGTAGTGCCTCCATTCCTTCTTCACCCCTTTCTTGCTGTTGCTGTGTTGGTCCACTGCCAAGAACAATGTGTGCTTCCACTCTTTTTCCTGAGGAAATTTCCCTGTGAAAAATCACTGCACCAGCCATCACTAAAGCTCTG
Organism: Lates japonicus; assembly: GCA_033238685.1. Lineage (NCBI taxonomy): Eukaryota > Metazoa > Chordata > Actinopteri > Centropomidae > Lates > Lates japonicus. The sequence goes on along the minus strand of BRZM01000086.1, from coordinate 2,273,419 downwards.
ATCAAGTTCTTCACCACCTTTGGGCTACCAAGAATTGAGCAGACTGATCAGGGAACCAACCTTTAAACAGACTTTGCAGTCATTAGGTGTCTGTCATGCAGTGTCAAGTGCCTGTCATTCAGAGTCACAAAGTGCCCTTGAATGCTAGCATCAGACACTAAAATGAATGTTAAGAAAGTACAGTAATGACACAGGTAAAGACTGGGATGAAGGCATGCCTTTTGTTCTGTCTGCCATTCATGATGGAAAAACAGGATTTCTTTGACTTTGGCCTGGCTGAAGTTGTGTTTGGTCACAATGTGTGTGGCCCACTGTTAAGGGAACAGTTCATGTCTGCTTCCTCTTCAAAAACTAACTTACTGGATTGTTTTTTAACAGTATAGGAAACATTTGCATTGAGTCCCTTCCTCTTCTCAGGACAGTATGAAAAAGCACATGAAAACTGACATGAAAACTGTTGAGTGCCAGTTCAAGCCTGGTGATTAAATTTTAGTTTCACTGTCAATGTTCACTGTCAATCTGCTCTCACTGCTTGTTTTTCAGGTCACTTTGATGGAAAGCAAAGTGTCTGACACTGATTTTGTCATCTGCACTCCTGAATGAAAATGGAAAGTATAGTTGTGCCGTATTAACATAGTTAACAGCCCTATCATTCCCAAGCTGCGTAAGGCAAGCGGGAAAACACTACAGAGACTCCTGTTCCCAACTTGATATCTGCTGCTTCCTTGGGTTTGTGGGGAAACTGTGAGTCTCTTAGTTTCTGGTCTTACCTTTCTGAAGATCAGCGAGAGGATATACCCTGTACAGACTTATTTCCACTGCCTTGTATGAAGACTGTGCCGACAGCATTGTCCCAGCAGTTTTTGAGTGTTTTCATACCTGAACCAGACCAAGGTCCAAAACACGGTTCATGTTTTTGTTATGTTGCATATGTTGATCTGGTTAGTATTGGTTCCACATTTGTAAGTGCGCTAAAGTTTGTATGAAATACCTATATCCTGTTGTCAACACCTATGTGTGCTGCTTCTCCCAGTACTTGACAATGATTGGTTTATAGAGGAATGTGCGTCTGAAATTGTTATGTTGTCAACTTTCCTGTCCTCTCATATCCTCCTCTCTCATCCTCAAATGTGCAACCACGACTTATTTTCACTTCTCTCGTTACTTTTCTTCTCTGTTGTTAATGGGTGATGAGCCTGCCTCAGGTTCTTGTGATTGATTCCCTTACTGATGCTGCCAAATCCCCTCTGCAGTGTTCCTGTTCTATAGCTGCTCTTAACTTTTCTCTTCCCTTCAAGCATGAAGTTGATGCTAGTGCTTCTGAAACTACAGGATGGTGAGGGGGTGTGTGCCATCATGTGTGCTACCTTTCAGCAAAATTTAAATTTAATTTAAAGCTATTTCAAGTTATGGGTCCACCTTATATCCAAACAGTAGTTTGTTCCTATGATATGTGGTGTCACTGTAGTGCTGTGTGTTTTTTGCTCTCTGTGTTCCTCCAGGTTCTGTCCTCCTACAGCAGCTGGTTGAGTGGACTTAAGTCCATCAGGGTCGAGAGTATAAAGACTGAGGGTGGATGTGCAGCCAGTGCCAGTGGGCCATTTGTCAGCTTCCAGGCTGTGTGTGTGTTGGTGTCAGCTCAAATGTGTTGCAACCAGATCGCTAGTTTCACTCTTTATCGTTTGTTTTCCTGATTAGATTAGATTTCTCTTTGTTTATAAGAAGCTAGTTTTCCATTGTTGTTAGGGGATTTGTTGTGAGTATTTTTCCTTTTGAATCTAATTAGCTAATAAATATCTTTATTTGTGAATATACCTTTGTTTCCCATGACTCTCTTTCCCTGGCTTAATTTTAATTGTTACTCCCTATTCATCCCCCTGGCCCTAACACTAATCATCTCATTTTGATCCAGCAAATTACTATGTCAGATCAATGTCCTTTTTTAAAACTATCTGCACACAGTAGATACTGTAATTAGTCAGGCCTGGTGGCAAACTGGCCATCTGGATTAGTGGGAGTTTTCCCAGTGGGCTGGTCGACCTGTAGGCCAGCGATGAGTCCAGTAACACCAATGAGATAAAAACAGAGTCCCATGCTGTTTGCAGTGGGCTGGCCAGCTGGCTTCAAAGGAGTATGCGTGTGTGGGGGTCAGAAGTTTATTAGATCTCATGAGTCTATCTTTACTTAATATGCTGAGCTATTAACACAAACATAATGGCTGTGCTGTGCAATAACTGCAGCTGAACTACCCTCAGTAATGAACATGGAAATACAGGTGAATGAGAGAACAAAAGTAAGGCTGACAGGGCTCATGGCAGAAGAAACGAATTGCCACATATAGCAAACATATATGAATTTGTTTTGTCAGACCAGGACTAATGGGGCAACATCAGTGTGCAGCTGCATTATGCTGCTTGGATTATAAGTTGGGGCTTTCTTTGATTGTGACATTACGACAGGAGACATTTGTAGGAAAAATGCATAACCACACTACACTGTCAGCAATCAAGTGTAAAAATACAGATACACATTGGATTCATTATATGAAAAAGAATTTTGAGTCACTTATTGGCAATTACTGCAATCCACTTGTTATGACTTAATGTCTTATAGTAATTGTGAGAAATGGTTTGTAGTTATTTGTTGGTCGTTGGCTTCTGTGACTGGAGAAAGGGTCTAGAAGGAAATGAATCTCACTTCAACACTGACAATTTTTCAAGAATCCAGGTGGATGGGAGCCAGTTTCTTTAATCATCATATGACAGGACAGGAAACCAAGTCAGTGATAGTGGTTGGGATGCGAATAGCTTAAAAATATCCAGTTTTAGTATGTATAAATGCTATTTTCTTTATTGTGAACTTAATGCTGTTTTGTTTTTGTTTGTTTTTTTCCCCCTGCTGTCTGCTGGTTGGTTGCAGGCAGCCACCTCACCTGTGCATGACTTGTCTGGATTGACAATGTTGTAGTCAACAACAAAAAAAATCTCAACCTATGGGAAACTCTGCACACTGACACAGCTGTCAGGCAAATCTTTAGTCATTTAAATTTTAAAGGAGTTCAAGTCCTTGTATGACATAATGGGGTAAAAGTAATGTAGTATTGCAGTCCTATAAGGTTCAGGGACTCACAATAGTCAAATTTTAAAAAGGTCAAAATGAGAGCAGTGGAAGTAGGTCTGGATTTTTAAAATGTAGACTTTTATAGTCCAGACCTGCAAACTCTTGATTACAGGAATAGGTGTCAGGATACAAAACTAAATACAGGTAGGGTGTCTGGGCCAATGTTTTATGATTTTAATGAAGCCTTTTGGAGTGTTTTGAGATAAGAGTGCAGTGAAAACACAACATCTTGTTTGGATAAATAGTTACGTTTTACTGTATTACTATTATTTTTATCACAATGTCTAACAACAGGAAAGATGGGCCTCAGGAAAAGCTGGCACCCTGGTAGGCAGAGAAAAAGGAACAAAGGGGCAGTCTTGTGCTTCACATGCACATTGACAAGCAGTAACACTACACTGTGGAAATACAAGTAAAAATCTTACTTTATACTTAAATTATCAAAAGTAAAAGTACTTGTTATGCAGAATGGCCTATTTCAGGATATGTATGATATTAATGGATTATAATTATTGATGCATTATTGTGTTCATCACTTTAATATAAATAAAATCCTTATTGTATAATAATATTCTGAGGAAGTTAGCTGATGCTAGCTAGTTTAGCTAACATTAAATATCAGGGAGGTGGCTTTAAACAGTTGTTCTGTAAGGCAGTGGGTCCTGTGCCATTACCTGTACTTTATCTGCTTAAACATGATTCACAGCAAACTCTCAAGTCACAGACATTTATTCCCACTTAATTCACTTTAGCCTGAGCAAGCAAAACATGGCACTTTAGCCTCTAAACACAGCAAGACCAAGTATGACGTAGAGTAACATAGTTAGTATGAATGTTCACTTTAAGCTGGCAGCAAAGGTAGTCATGTCTGTATAAAACAGAAGAACTGGCACAGTAGAACAGACACAGACGCCGACTGATGTTGCTGTGTTACTCGTCACACCTCTGATTCCAGAACACCATCGTGCGATCTAAAATCACACACTGGGGTGGCATTATGCTGGCTTTGTTTGGAAAAAATATTCTCAAAACAGATGGAGTGCAGACTAAGTGCAGTAAACTGTTCTTCCAGAAACAAAATGGAGAGGCAGTGATATCTTAACCAAGTTACTGAATGCCCTCCACCACAAGTTGTAGTTTGACTGACATCAGATGTCACATTTGTTCTTTTATTTCACCCCATATAATTTTGATCTCCTTATGATTTATTTAATGAAGAGAAACTGGGCCCCCCTCCTGGAGCCAGACCTGAGAGGGGGGCTTGCCAGCAAAGCATCCAGTGGCCAGGTGTTCAACCAAGAGCTTAGCCTGAAAGAGAGACATAGAGCCACTGCTCCATAGACCCACGACACATGGGGGTGGGCAGTGAGGAAAAAAAAGGAAATTGTGAAATTGTTACCCACATTCTGCATGGTAAAACATCTTCACAGTTTATAGACCTAGTGTTCAAATGACAGAGGAACACAGTGGAGCTTAGCTCCACCTTTTCTCCAGCATAGGTGTTTCATTTAGAAACATGTCCATGTTTTTTGTAATTGTTTGAAATATGGGACTAAGTTATTCCCAGCATGCACTGAGGCCGTGTGTCCGTAGACACAGGTTAGAGTTAAAATTCATTCTGAATCAACACACACTCAGTACATAGATATTAGTGTTACTGTTTTTATATTGTTTCTGCAGTGTTTCTGGTAGTTTGCAGTCGCTGTTGTAAAAGAATGCATTTTGTACCATGAGTGAAGTATGGGTATGAGGGATAGGACAATATTAGAGCTATGCCTACTGCAACTACTAAAATCATGCAGTATCTCATGAGATCATGTCTTGAATTCTAGTCTCAGTGAACCCAGCCTGCTACAGTATATTAGATGCATTTCATTTCATTTCTACACAACAATACAGTGTGGTTTATTATAAATTTCAAGTAATGCCGACTTTTGGCAGAGTATATTAAGTTGAGTCATAGTTGTAGAGTTGTAACAGTTTGATTACATTTGACTATACTGAGATGCATTAAATGCTCACATCTCAAAAAAGTACAGATTAATCAAAGAATGAATGTTCATTCTAAACACATAATCATGTCACACAACTTAAGACACAGTTAACTTCTTTGACTTTTTTTCCCCCAGTTATCAGTTTCAACATTTTAAGTATGTGTGAAGGTGGAGATACTTTAGCCCTCAGCACACCTGGGTCTGTGTACAGTGGGAATTATGACATCCCAAGATAATTTTTGGTTTTATCTTCAAACACAGTTGTTCAGATCAGTGCCAAAGCCAAGAATACAGAGATCATGAGGCCAAGTCCACCCCAGTGCCACTCCCTTCAAAATATTTTTTAGGTAGGATTTGTAAGATTGTAGATTTCTCATATTTCAAATATCACGTTCTGCACATTTACTGCAACTTTAGACTATATTTATTTTGGCAGTGTTTTTTTTTTTTTTTTCAACTGCATTGATCAACTGCATTGATCAGTTTTGATGTGTTAAATTCTATAAAAACCTCAAGAAAATCATTGTGTTCCAATGTTCCTTTCAAACTTTCCATTTAGTGTGTGTTTTCAGGAGATGATCTTCGGGATTAGTAGACACATGTCACTTTTTGTTCATTTTCTATCTAAATCAGAAAATTTTAATGTTTTCTTTCTGTACAGATCAATAGTCAAACATCAACATCCAAAAATCTAGAGAGACTGATAGAGAAAGGACAGGACATTTAGAGCTCCACTTGTATTGCAGTTTGCAAAGCAGGCTGAGTGATATGAATAAATAATGGTGCCTGCTGGTGCCAACAGCAGGCATTTCTTAATTTGAAGGGGTTTTTAAGCTCACTATTCAATGCGGTTCAGTAGATTTCTAAGATACCACACCATGAAAATATAAAAGTGACAGATGAGTCTACTTGCAATATCCTGTCTTGAATTACATGTAATACAGGAAGAGAAATCACACACACACACACACACACACACACACACACACACACACACACACACATGCACATACACCACTCCCTTCACATTTTTTTCTTGCTCCCTATCTGAATTACAATTTTTCCCCTTGGAACATTCCTCTGGTACAGAAATGAAGACATCTTGAGCTCAACTTCAAACACACTCCTCAGTAAACAACCACTGTGGAGAAAGTGTTTCATCTGTGCCTCTGGGATATTATTAAGCCTCTCTGGTAGCTCAGGCTGCAGAGGAGTACAGGATAAGAGCTAGCTCCTGTCTTTCCACCTCCTGTCCCACACTGACAACCCTGCAACCGGCTTGTGGATAACCACACTATCTGAATGGTGGAACATGTCCTGAGAGAGAAATATGTTGCCACAAAAATAAGAAAAAGAGTTTCAAAAATTTTTCCCCCATCAAACTTCATAACTGCCCCATTATACTGTGTCTAAACAGCACAGATTTTGGGATCATCTGGGCAACTTGTTGGCTCTGACCTCTCCCTCACCTGTGTCCTCTGCATGACTTGCACAAGCTGTAACAGCCACTAAAATAATAACTAAAAAAAAACTGCTGTATTCATGTGTAACCACTGCTGTTTGTCTTCCACACTCAGCACTGCTCAGCACTGCTTTACATCCCTGATGAGGTAATGCAGGAAGGATGTTAAATTTGAATGATGTCGGCAACTCTGATAACATAAAGAAATATTCTCATCTGCCCATCATCTATACCAAACAACCCATTATTTAATGGGGCTGTAATGTAGCTCAGGATGTAATGTAATGTAGCTTAGTTCGATCCCCGGCTTCTCCAGTCCGTGCCGAAGTATCCTTAAGCAAGATACTGAAGTCCATTCACCATTTAATTTATAATGGTATTCGGACCCTTCACTCTAGAGCAAATTGTGGTCAGGTGCATTCTGTTTACTTTAATTGTCCTTTAGATGTGTTTACTATCCACATGTGGCAAATTTTCAGTGATCGGACATAATTTAGGAAGGCACAGGCAGGATTTTGAGAAAAAAAATTCTCTAGCCTAATGAGAGACTTAACCACAAAAACTGAAGCTGCAACCAAGTGTTGCCAAAGAAGCTTCTACAAAGTACTGAATTAAGGGTCTGAATACCTTTGTAGATGAGAGATTTTGGTGTTTGACTATAAATAATAAATTTGCAGACTATGATTTGTATCAGTCAGCCAGACAAAACAGAGAGAGACATTGACCTATGTGACTTTACATCATGTGAATATCTTGCTCTTGAGCTGAAAGCAGCATTATCAGTGCTTATCATAACCTTATATCAGCCACCAATATATTCATCACCATTTCTGATCTCACTTGGTATCCCTAAACATCATAGATTAATCCTGAATGGAGACTTGAATATTTCTATTAATAAAAACAATGACTCCAAAGCAGACATAAACACAGATGAACTCAGCAAGCAGAGCAAAAAAGATATAGCTCTTGGAAAATTCACCTGTACTACATTACCTGAGTTTTGCAAGACTGTTGCAAGTGTAACTCCTCCACCCCATAATTTGACCCTCTATCTACAGCATTTAACTAGGTCTCTGACAAGTCATTTCCTGAAATGTATACATTTCACTCTCCAAACAGCATTTTCTCAGGTGCCCTCAAAACAGCAACTCAGAAACAGAAACCCAAACTACACAGTAGTCCACTGACCAGCTATAGGCCAATATCCAACCCTTCATTCACCAGTAAGATTCATGAACATATAATTTCAGTACAAATACTAAATTCAGTCTGGCTTTAGAACTTACTACAGTACTCAAACTGCTGTCACTACTATAATCAGCAGCCTTGGGTCAAATTCTGATGGAAAAAATAATAAGTTTTGTCCTCTTAGACCATAAGTACAACTTTTGGTACGATGTACCATGATATCCTAATCAATCATCTTGAAAAGCTGGCCAGTCTTTCTGACTGTGTGTTAAATTGGTTTGGTTCAAAGCATACATCAAAGAGAGAGAGAGAGAGTTTTCAGTCTTGGAGATCATGTGTCTGAGAAACATGACATCTTCCTTAGGGGCTGCACAGGGAAGCTGGTCCATTGTTATCCTCTATCACATATGTTTCCATAGTTATACTGATGGTGCTGATTCCACCACCTGTTGTCACACTGCGGTGGTTTGTCTTGTCTTGGGATTTTACAGTGTATTGTCATTTCCTGTTTTATTTTGAAGGATTTACTCCTCTCGTTTTAGAACACTTGCCCTTCCTACATGTCACTGTGTCTGATTACTCATTGTCTCCACCTGTTTCCATTACCTCTGCATGTTTAAATAGTCTGTGTCTCCTTTGCTCTTGTGTAGAGTGCTCTTTCTCATTCACAGAGCTTACCTCCAACCTTGAATCCACAGCCACAATTATTTCCTCCAGTAAGCCATTGTTCCTCTGTAGAGTGATTTTTGTTTGTAAATTTTTGATATCTCAGTTTCTTGCCTTAGCCTTAGAGTGTAGTTATTTGATTTCTAGCACTCCTTGCAGACGATTTTTGTTTACTCGTTTATGTTCATGTAGCATTTCTTGGGTCCTCCGTTTTTTAGGAGAGAGTTTTGTTAGAGCTTTTCTGGTTTCCTCTATTGAGTGTTTTTCAAATCTTTTCACCATAGCCTTTTTGTTTGCACTCTTTGAGAGTGACTTTTTGTTTTTTGTTGTATCTTATCCTTTGGGAAGTTTCAACTCTGTTTCTTTGTCACTCAAGTGAAGACTTGTTGTTTAATAAAGTCTGTTTTATTTACGATCATCTCGTCTGGGTCTGCCTTTTAGTCTCGGCCTGACGGTACACTCTGGCCAGTATGGACTCAGCAGAGACTGGCCAACTGACAGCCGAGCTGCAGCGCAGGAAGTCGCCTCTCCCAGCAAGGAGGGTTTCAGACGGCGATGGCTGTAGCTAGGCCAGCTGTCGTTCCAAGTGCAGGACTTGATCAACCACCTCGTGACAGACTACCAGCCCATCCCAGCCTGCCTCCAGATACACTTGGCGGCTGCAGTTTCAGGCCGTTCCCTTCACGGGCGGGAATTAAATTGGGCGCCCCAGAGCGTTTCTCTGGGGAACCAGGGCAATGCAAAGCCTTCCTGATTGACTGCTCTATACATTTGAACATTCCCCCCATGCTTTTACACAGACAGGTCAAGATGGCCTTTATGGTCTCCCATCAGCAGGCAGAGCTAGAGCTTGGGCCATGGCGGAAGTGGGCTCGAGAGTCCCCACTTTGGAACCCTCGAGGGACTTTAAGGCACCATGAGAACTTTTGACCTGTGTCACAGATAGGAAAAGGCTAGGGAGCTGAGCAGGCTGACACAGGGCAGTGGCTCGGTTTGTGATGTGCCATCCACTTCCGCACCCTGGCGGCGGAGAGTGGAGTGGAACCTAACCTTATATAATGACAGTTTCCTGAAGGGTCAGCGGCTTCCATACAGGAACTGCTGGTTCCCTTGGGCCTACCTCGGACCTGGACTCCTGTCGCCCTCGCCATCCCGGACTGACCCAACCCGAGATCCGACTCAGCGCCTTGGGGAAGCAGGCGCCATCAGGAGAACACCCTGCACACCTGCACCTGACTGGCTGGAGTCCCGTCGCACTCCTCTGAGCAACGTCCTCCCTTTCCCCCACGGCTGGGAGAAGCCCATGCAGCTCGGCGGGGCGGCTTGACACCAGGAGGCAGGCGAAGGCAGCAGGAGGCGGTGCTTTTACTGGGGGAGTCAGACCACCTCGTCGCTACCTGTCTACTAAAAAGGCCCAGGTGGTAGGTCAACTCAGTTCCCAACCATGTTCGCGTACCCTCCGCCCATCAAGGTAAGCATCATGACATCACAATTTCACTTGGGGTGCCCAGCTGATTCAAGGGGCTGATGAAAGTCTCATGGACTGGGATCTTGCTTAGCTCAAGTTGAAAACTGAACAATTATCCAAGCATTAAAGGCCAGCGCCTGGGCGGACCTTAATATTCAATGTGACTCACAAGACTGATCGAGATTATTGTAGATGATCACCATGAACTCATGCATTTTTCATTTGTTTTAGTTTCCACCAGCACTCACTCATTTCGACTTCCCGTGGTTAAAAGACATAACCCCACATAAACTGGAGAACAGGGAAATCTTGGGATGGGGAAGGACTGTCACCGAACCACTGTGGGTTCAACGCTTCGTTTCAGGGAGAAAATGAAGCAACTATTAACCATGTCTCTCAATGTTACACAGACCCTGAGACCTCTGACCTGAGAATCCGTACCCTCCTGCACCACCACCACCATCTCCGGGAGGTTTAGTAAGACCAAGACCATGTCCTCCCTTCTCACGAACCCGTACGACTGTGCCATAGAACGTCCCTGGTTTCCTGTCCCAAGGGTCGTTTATACTCCATCTCTGGTCCGGAGAAAGCAGCCATGACAGAGTACATAGAGACCTCACTGAAAAGGCGGGGCTTAAGCCTCCTCATCCAACTACCCGGGGCGGGTTTCTTTATTAGCTAAGAAGGGCGGATCTCTAAGGCCCTAATATCGATTACAGCCCTCTGTGATATTACCATTAAAAACCGATATCCGTACTCTCATATCATCTGTCTTTGATCTGGCTCCAGCAGGCAAGATTTTCACCAAACTAGATCTCGGCAGCTTACCACCTAGTCAGGATCAGGGAGGGGATGAGTGGAAGACAGGATTCAACACACCTAGTGGTCACTATGAATATTTGGTCATGCCATTCGGACTCACCAACGCTCCAGCTGTCTTTTTCAGGCCATAGTCCGTGACTTGTCCTGAGACTTCTAGACTGTTTGTATGCGTCATAGATGACATTCTCATATGCTAAGCCTGACCTAGAAACCCACAACAGAAACACGTGGCCACTGTCCTAGAGCATTACTAGAACACAAAACTCTATGTTAAAGCAGAAAAGAGCGGGATTGTACAACACCATCTCCTTCTAGGCCATAGTAGCCCCTGGGAAGAGTGCAGATGGATCGGCAGAAATCAGCGCGCTGTAATAATTGGCCCGCATACGATAACCATAAGAAGGTTCAACAGTTCCTCAGTTTTCTGCTTTACAGGCGGTTTACATCAGAGGCTTCGCGCCCAATAACAGCCCACTTCATGCTCTAACCTCCTCGAAGGTGCAGTTTTCCTGGTCCCCAGAAGCAGAGGCGCTGACCTCAAGCCCGCTTCACCGTCTCTACTATGCCAGACCATAGCGGCAGTTCGTGGTTGAGTGGATACCTCCAGCAGAGGATGAGGCGGTCCTCTCTCAGCGGTCGGAGCAGGATGGGAAGATGCATCCTGTGCCTTCCTGTCGGCGGCTGTCCCGGCAGGCGGAACTATGATGTCGTGTCCAGAGCTGCTAAGCGGTCAAGGTGGCCCTGGAATGGAGGCACTGGTTGGAGGGGCTGGTGCCATTTATCGTCTGGACTGATCACAAGGAACCTAGAGTATATCGTAAAGCCAAGAGACTAAATTCGTCAGGCCAGGTGGGGCGCTGTTCTTTAACCCGTTTGCCTTTACTCTTTCTTACAGGCGGGGTCCCGGAGCGTCAAACCAAGCCTGTCACGACTCGACCCTAGGCTGTGCCAAGGAACCCAGGCCTATCCTTCCACTGACCTGTGGTGGGCGGTTACTTAGCAGATAAAAATGAGGTTAAGCAGCGAATGGTGAGGCTCCTCCACCTGATGGGTGCCCTGAATGGAATTGTTTGTCCCTGTTGATCTCGCCCACAGGTGATTCACTAGGCCACACGCCAGCTGCTCTCCTGTCATCCGGAGTTCGGCTATGGCCATACCATCTCCCGGAGGTTCTGAAGTGGCCATCCAGAACCGCAGGTCGGGAGTACGTCGAGGCATGTTCGGTCTCGCCAGGAATAGGCGTCCTCCAGGTCACAGCATTACAGTTCTGCAGCCGCTTCCCATCCCCTCAGACCGTGGGCGACATGTCATGGACTTTGTCACAGGGCTCGGTCTCCCAAACCAGCACCACCACCGTCCTCACTGTGGTGGACAGGTTTCTCAGATGGTCAGATTCATAGCTTTACCTAAACTGCCTTCAGCCAAGGAAACGGCTGAAATTATGATTAACCATGTCTTCAAAGTTCACGGTTTCCCAGACGCCGTCTCCGACCGGGGAGCTGATTACGTGTCGTGCTGGAGGGAATTCTGGCCGTCCTTCGAACTCGAAGCCAGCCTGACTTCAGGTTACCACCCGAGGTGTGAACCGAACGCCTCAATCAACAGCTGGAAACCGGCCTTGATGTCTAGTGTCCCAGAACCCCTCAACATGGAGCAAACACCTGGTCTGGGTTGAGTATGCCCTGACTCTTTGCCCACCTCAGCCACAGGTTTCTCACCCTTCAAGTGTGTTCTGACTCACGAGCCCCCTGTTTCGTGACCAGGAACCCAGTGTCAGTGCCCTCCGCCCTCCATGATCACCGGTGCAGCATCTGGTCAGCCCTTGACAGGTTCTCATCCGCCAGGAGATCGGGTCAAAAGGCGGCAGACCGCGGGAGGCAACCCCCACCGGCCAGGTCAGAGGTGTGGCTCGACAGAACCTCCACCTCAGAGGTCCCTTCAGGAAGCTGTGGCACGGCAGCTTAGTAGGTCCGTTCCATCACCAAGATCATCGGGTCCTGCGTATTGGCCTTGGCCTGCGGTCCTCCGGCGTCCACCCGCTTTCCTTGCCGGTCAGGTGAGGCAGTCAAGGTGAGCCCATGGTCGACCCCCGCCCTCCTCCTCCAGAGGTGGTTGGCCCAGGCCCCGTCTACAAAGTCAAAGAAGCTGCTGGCAGTACGCGGCGGGGCAGGGGCAAGCAATACTTAGTGGACGCTGGAGGTTATGGACGGAGGAGAAACGATGAGTTCCCTCACGGTCACATCTTGGACCACAGTCTCATTGAGGCCGACCATGACCATCCTGGACAGTCTGGACAAATCTGGTGGCCGGTCCTAGAAGAGTTCTGTCACACTCACGGTGAGAGTTTGTCTTGTCTTGGGATTTTAGTCATCATTTCCTGTTTTATTTAGAGGATTACTCTCCCTCGTTTCAGAACACCCTTCCTCATGTGTCACCTGTGTGTCCTGATTACTCATTGTCTCCACCTGTTTCCCATTACCTCTGCATGTTTAAATAGTCTGTGTCTCCTTTGTCTCTTGTGCCAGAGTGTCTTTGTCCAGGTCCGCGCGACTTACCTCCAGCCTTGAATCCACAGCCACAGTGTTGCCTCAGTAAGCCATTGTTCCTCTGTAAGTGATTTTTTTGTTTATGAAATTTTGATATCTCAGTTTCTTGCCTTAGCCTTAAGTACTTTCTTAGTTGTTGATTTCCTCCTTTTGGAAGCGATTTTGTTTACTCGTTTATGTTCATGTTTCTTTGGTCCTCCGTTTTTTGGGAGAAGTTTATTTAAAACTTTTCTGGTTTTCCTCTATTGAGTGTTTTATTAAATCTTTTCTTAGCCTTTTGTTTGCCTCTTTGAGAGTGACTTTTTGTTTTGTTATCTTATCCGCCTGAGTTTCTAGCCTCTATTTCTTTGTCACTCAAGTAGAGAACTTTGTTGTTTAATAAAGTCTGTTTTATTTACGTCATCTCTGCGTCTGAGTCCTGCCTTTAGTCTCGGCCTGACACCTGTAGTACAAAAGTGGATGAGCAATAATTCCTAAAGTTAGACATGGGCAAATCAAAACAAGTATTGAAAATACTATTGGTCTGCTCAACTTAATTGAACAAATATTCATTTGATGGCAGATCAAAGATATGTGAACAGTTATACATAACAACTATGATGCATTATAACTCACAAAAAAAAAAAAAAAATCCCTGCCATGAGATTTCACTTCTGCCCCACTCACCACACCCTCAGAGTTAGATTGATCTATCTCCTGTGTGCATACACTCAGCTGGCACTCTATTAGGAACACCTAGATAAAACTAACACAGTCTAATACAGCTGGCCCACAGTAAATTTCAATGTTCAGGTTTTGTTGAGAATGTTACACAGAGGTGGTGATTAAACTTCATGGTCATTTTGAAGACAGTAAGTACAATTGATCTGTGTTTTCATTATTTTGTCCACCACATTTATACCAATGAGGGTAGGTAAATAACCTAAACACCTTTCTGCATACTGCAATACAGTTTAACAGGACCATGAACTGCATCCTCCAAGACAACCATGTAGCTGTCTAAAACAACTAGAAAAAAAAAAAATAATAAAATTCTGAGCTTGAAGGGCTGCTGTACTGTGTTAGTTTTGGCTTACAGCAAGATGTATATATTTATCATATATACTGTGCATCTTTGGCTGAAAAATGTAAATGAACACATCCTTTTAAATATCCATATGGCAGCACTGTGGTGGATTTTCTGTGTTTCATGTTCTCCCTGTTCCTGTGTGGTTCTCTCCAGGTTCTCCAGCTTCCTCCCACAGTCCAAGACATGCAGGTTAACTGGTGACTCTAAACTGGGGTAGGTGTGAATGTGAATGGTCGTTTGTCTCTCTATGTCAGCCCTGTGGTGGACTGGTGATCTATCCAAATTGTAAAGCAGGTGTACCCCGCCTCTCACCCAGTGTCAGTTTGGACCCATAAGGATAAGCAGTATAGATAATGAATGAATGAATGAAAATATCCTTCGCAATCACAAGTGTCCAGCTATTCCAACAATCATCTCTGTAGCTTCTGGCATACTGAATCAGTATGTTCTCTATGATAAGCAGCTCATCCATAAATGACTCAAAACGTGGCACCTAAGTGGGTGGATCTACCCTACACTACCTCCGTGTATTGAGCTGAAACCATTATGGCAGCCTTTGCATTTGACTGAAAGCAAAGGAACAGAGAATATTTAAGATATTTATCACAGATATTTTCACACTGTCTGCCTGTAAATCAGGACTCAAAAAGCAATTCAGAGAAACGGTTAATAATAGATGGTGAAAATGGAAAATGCCTGGAGTGTGACTGATATGATTTCAAGACTTACAGCACGTACAGTATGGGCCTACATGACAAATTATTTATCCAGGAACAAAGATCATAAATCCTCTTGTTGTTCCATACGAGTAATTCTGTGTGGAAAAAACCCTGGTGCACTGCAATAAGCACTGCACCTGCTCAGGACAGCTTCATTAAGAGCTTATCATCATTATTAGCCATGATATTGATGCCTGTGCCACTGTCAATCAGGTCTCAGCGTTAAAGCATCAGAGTATGCCTGTTCTGCTCATCCCTAACAACTACATCATTGATTGTAGCTGCTTGCTATCCATTAGATTAATGAGTGGGAACAGGAGACAGCAAGTGGGAGACGTGGCAGACTTCGTAAGGGGGCCCTAACCTAGACACACAAGCTGCATAATGTATTCCCTTTAACACATCTGTGAATGTGTTTGCATTGCAACAGATGTCACTCTCTCAGTCCTCCTGTCAGTAGAAGATCTTCATTAAGAGTTTCAAAGGTGAGCCCCTCTGGCAAAGCACAAACAGCCAGCAGCACTAGCGGAGGCACTCAAACAGTGAGGTTTAAACAAGATAACCCCTTGTTCCCTAGCATCATATTAGCATATCCTCTATTATACATGCAGTACCCAGTTCAGAAATTGCCATTTTAAAATTGTTTTAGGGAATGGATGTGTCCTGTGCAGGTGTGTGAACTCACTGAATAAAATATTTTTCCTAGTTTTTGGGGAAACATTGGATTGTTTCATGTACAGAGGTTTTCATGATGAAAAATGGATTGAAAATAAGGAATATGCTCAAAGAACCAAATCCAGCTTTGTGATATGTAAAGTACCTGTCCTCACAATCGGCAGTGCTGAAGGAAATCCTGTCTATACAGAGGAATCAATGGCTCCCTAAAGAATATACCATATACTTCGCCTTTCTATGCTTGAGTGTGTGCATATGTGGACACATTTGGATGTGTGTGTGTGTGTGTGTGTGTGTGTGTGAGATTCATTTTGGTGAGCATCAAAAACTTTTGGAAACATAAACTAAGAGTGCTTTGAATTAAATGCTAATGTCAGAATTTTTAAATGCTTACAATGATAATGCCATACTGCAAATTAGGTATAATGTTTATCATGTTCACTAACATAGTGGACAGTCAATACCATCCCTAGCAGCATGCTGTTAGCATGACTAAAAAAGGTTTTGCTCACATCTCTAGTCAAACAGAATAGCTCTAATACAGTTGTTTTTGTGATTCCACAAATTATCTGTTAAGTGTCAGGGGTTGGAGTCAAGTCTGTCTTAATACTCAACAATAGCCTTCGTGGTAAAGAACACAGGCAACACACAAGAAACATATAAATGTAAGTAAAATTTACAGTGATAGGTACTCTAACCCTAACCCTGTAAGTTATTTTACAAAGAAGTACATTACAAAGATTTCACTGCAAAATAGTATACAATAATAAATACATAATATGTACTCAAACCAGTGTTACCTCATTCCTCCTTTAGTACTCTTTGGCCATGTCAGGCCACTGCTAATCTGTCTGCTCAATTAGTCAGCACCATCCTTTGCTTTGATGGCCGGGCCACTGCCAAGCCTAATTATATAAGCTTCATTTTTGAGGCTTATGTCAAAGAGCTTGTCATTTCTTGCACTTTGCCCAGAGAACAATTTCATCATGCTTTCAGAAAGGACCACTGTATAGATTTATTAGGTGACTGCAGATTGTGCAACACTTAATCTTGCATTTAGCTGTATTTAATTTATATCTCTATTAATTCTAAGCACACTTAAAGAGTTTGGCTGTCCATCTTACTGGCAGATATTTTATGACACTGGAGACGCATTGCAAGATTATGCTACAGAATGTAGAATGGCCTTTGTCAGTTAACACCTAAACATTACTGGCTTATTTTGGCAGAGACTGCACTACGAAAAGACATTCCAGAACCAAGGCTGTTTGTGGCATGTCAATCTGCAGCCACTTCGGTGATTTCATCAGCAAGAGCAAACTAAATACACTGAGCAGCAATGATGGTTCTTAAAAAAAAAAAAAAAAGAGTCACTTCCCAGCCAGTAGGGGCATTTAAATTGTTAGAACCATTTCTGTGTCAAGCAGGAATGTCATTTACAAATGGGGGTCATTCAAAATGACTGCATCTCTGCCTAGAAGTGGATGGCCATCAAAACTATCACCAGGAAAATAATGAATCAGATAAAGGCCGACCCAGACATCACCTCTAGAGAGTTGCAGACCTCTCTGGCAGTGTCTACAATTATACAAACGTTGAATAGACATGACATTCATGGGAGGGTTGCTAAAAGGAAGCCTCTGCTCTCAAGAAAGAACAAAAATGCCTGTTAGAGAGCACTTGGACAAACCTGAGGTCAAACCAGAAAAGCCAAAGAACCTCCTCCCAACAGTGAAGCATGGTGGAGGAAATGTGAAGGTCTGGGGCTTCTTTTCTGTCTCCAGACCTGGACGACTCATATTATCAAGGGAACCATGAATTCTCAGGCCTATCAACAAATTCTTGACAAGAATCTCCTGCCATCAGTCAGGGAGTTGAAGCTAGGCCAAAAATGGGTTATGCAACAAGACAACAACCCCAAAACATTCCAGCAAAACTACCAAGGAATGGCTTAGAGCCAGGCTATTCAATTGGCGGCCCTCGGGCCGGGTCCGGCCCCTAAGGAATTTTGTACCGGCCCTTAGAGTGTAGTGTAATTATTTCATATGGATAGTCTCATACAGCGCATGACTATGGCTAATTATACATTCTCTTGTGCAGTCGGAGGTGGTATGCACACGTTTAAGTCATGGTGGAAAAACAGGTAGAATTTCTACCTATTTTAGCCAGACATATATTTTGAGGAACTGAACATGACCAATCAAAATCGCCATTCGCGCGCTTGTGCAATGCTCTGCCTCTTCTTTCAAGCATGAAGGTTGGCTAACAGGACAAAATGTCGCTCTCTACCTTAAAAAAAAGAAAAGTTGACTCAGAGAACAGGCAATTCAACAATGAATGGACAGAGAAATACGTGTTTATTGCTGTTGATGCGAATCCTGTGTGCTTAATCTGCAATGAGCGCCTCGCTGTGTGTAAAGAGTATAATTTGAGAAGGCATTTCAACACAACACATGCTAACTTTAATGCTACTTTCCCACCGGGCTCTGCCGCTGGGAGGCAGAAGATATCGGGGCTTACATTTTGTTATGAGCAAAGACGTCGCATATTGTTCCGGGCTTGTACGGATCAAGAGAGAGCAACGGCGGCATCGTTACGAGTGGCATGGATATTGGGAAAAAAGAAAAAGCTGTTTACAGACTCCGAGACAGTCAAGGAGTGTATGCTGGCATCCATTGATGAGGTGGTAACAGATGAGAAAACCCGAAAAAGCGTTATGGATTCAATCAAGCAAATTCCGATATCTGACACATCAAATATGAGGAGAATAGAGTCCCTTGCATCGGACGTTTTCGAGATGCTTTTGGACAAGCTGAGGAAGGCCGAGGTGATGTCTTTGGCTGTGGATGAGTTGACAGACAACAGTGATGTTGCACAGATGTGCCTCTATGTGCGATTTTTTGATGGAGACTGTTTTCGCAAGGATCTGCTTGGACTAATTCCCCTGGAGGGGCACACCACCGGTGAGATTCTATTCACCAAAATTACTTCATTCTTTGAGGAGAACAACTTGGATTTGGCGCACGTTAACATGTTGGTGACGGATGGTGTGCCCTCCATGGTGAGCAGTAGTCAGGGGCTTGCTGCGAGGATGGCAGCCGTGGCTCTGCAGATGAGATCGCTACATTGCGTCATTCACCAAAGCCTCCTGTGTGCCAAACTCAGTGGTGAGTTAAAAGAAACCATGGACTCTGTCATGACAATTATAAACTTTATCCGTTGCACCTCCAGTTTACAACACCGCCTTTTTCGCAAGCTTAGAGGATTCATATTCTGGACTGGCCCAGTCAAAGTCCAGACCTCAGTCTGATAGAACTATTGTGGCTAGATATGAAGCGGGCAGAACATGCCAGATGTCCCTCCACCCTCTCTCAACGGGCTGAGTTCTGCAAGGAGGAATGGGCAAAAATCCCTGAAAGCAGATGCAAGGGACTGGTTAGTGGTTACAGCAGGTACAGGAAGGCATGCTTTACAATTTGGAATTTTGATGTTCATTTATTAAAGTTATTTTATTTCTTTATTTATTTGCAAAAATAATGACCATGTCTGGAGGGTTCACAAACTTCCAAGCAGAACTGTAGCAGGGGACATTTGATGTACATGTGCTTTGAGAAGTGCCACCGCAGAGTACAGTACCATGGGTGTCCACTGTGTTTAACATAATGAAATTACATATAAATTACACCAGGCTGCTACTAAATATCCACATACAATACTACACATATAAGACTGATCTGTATTCTGCTGTTTAAGTGGGAAATGTCAGATTACAGTGGCTCATTAATCCTGTGGGTCATTGCCTCCTTTCCAATTTAAAAAAAAAACTTTTTTTCAAAATTAGCATTTTATGTTTATTCATGACATGCATTACGGTGCAAATGCTGTTGTGTCACATTTCACTGAGGCAACCATTTATGATGCGAGATACAGTAAAAACTGAAAGAGCATCAGATTGATGTGGTCACATAAATGGCTTCATCAACATCTTTATCATTTATTTCCATTATTATTGTACGAGATCAATAAAAACCCACAACATCTGCCTCTGGCTCCCGATTTGAGCTGCTGTGTGTTCAGATCATGCTGCTCTGCACCACCCAGAAGCCTTTTCATTTGTTGAGCTATTGTCACCATATCTGCATACCATTAAGGGTTTGAAAGGAAAGGAAAAACAAACTTTTGGATTTAAAATGAGTATAAAATGTATTAAGACCAATAAGTTTTACTTTAACTTCTCTTCTATTGAATATGAAATCATAGTAAAGGTACGATCCATTTCAGTGGGATATTTTGGCATTATTTCCATCCCCAACAGTAAGTATTGTGAAATGTAATGCTGACACAGCACAGTGTGTTTCATAGTTGTACAGAGGCGCTCCCACTAGAGTTTATACTGCAAGAGAAGACAGTGAGAGTATTGATTTGAACTGGGGGAGAGGGGTGGCAGGCTGAAAAAAGTGAGCAAACGGAGGTAGGGAGGTGCTCAGCTGGTGATGTGCAAAAACAGGAAGACAAGTGATTGGATAAGGGTTTTAAGCGTTGTTCATTAAAGTTGTAAAAGTAAGGATATAAACTTTGCATTAGCTCATGTGGCCCAGCATTTTCCCCTGGTTTCGACATTCCTGCATTTGGCATTCCACTGTCTACTGCTCCCTCCTGGCCCTGTTTTCCCACTGCATTGGAGCTGACAGCAGTCCTTGTGACTTTTTCACCTGCTGAGAGCTGTTCTCTGAGCCTCAGGTGAGCTAAAGTCTGTCACTCCCCAATGAAAACATTTGACTGACTATACCTCAAGTGTACCAAGTTTTATTTCACTTTAGAAAGTCAGTGGATGGCACAGCACATACAATGACCCATTACTTTGAATATGATACAGCAAGGCCATGCACCCTGCAGTATTCAGGGCTCTCACCTCTGAGTAGAGGTCTTCATTAGTTCCTATCCAGCAGGCCCATCTGTACCCTCAGCACCAGACAAGTAAGTCACTGTGCTGATTTGAATAATTTCATTCAGTTTAGTTCAAAGATGTGTAGTAACTGGCTGCACTGTGTAGTTTGTTCACTTTTTCCCCAAAGCTAAGTAATTGCATCCCTGTTCACTTCAGGATGTACGTACTGCTACAACGCTCACTGGCTTTTACATGCGCTGTACATAAGGGTCATAATTCAGAATAGTGACAGTAATCAAATTATGAGTTTTGTTACTTTCACTGTCTTTTAACAAGATTTAAGGAGTAAGTTAAATGTTTTATGTTATGGCTGAGCTGAACACATCGCTCTCACTCACCAGTGAGGAGCTCCACTGTTAAAAGCTCCAGCTCCTTGTTCAATGGAAACGGTGATTCAGTACAATCAGTCGCATTTGAAGAATAAAGCCAGGCCTGGTAACACTGTGTTTATTTTGGTCCGTTAGGATCCCCACTGAATTGCTGAGGATTTTCTGGTCTGTGTGTCAAGACTTCTAAGAGCAAAATGGCTCAAGGTTGACTCAATATAATCTCTGATCGCATGGTGTGTTATAATCATCACAAGAGAAAAATGTGTTTTTTGAAGGCAAGATGGGCAGTGATTTTAACAAATAGAGGTATCCTTTAAAGTCTTTGACCACTAGTTGACAGTTTCACGCTGTCTCAGATTTATACTTGATGGTGGTAAAACAAGAAAAGGAAGACATTTATCTGTCCATATGGTCATTTTGACAAAAATGCTGCCGTCCCATTTGCAAATGCGGTATACTGCATCCTACAGTTGTTGACAGTGTAGGTTACTGTTTGTGTACTGAGTAAGACATCAGGATTACCCTCCTATGTGCTACTACTATGAATCACATTTCTGATGTTCTAATAGGTCATGTGGTGAAAACCTAAAGTAACTGAGGACTGTTGAAAAAGAAAAAATGAAATCACTGTGTACATATGTGGTTAATCACAGTGTGTATATGTCTTTATCTATATATTTTTTCTCATTATATGAATACAATTTGTTTTTTCACCAATTCCCAAATGCGCCTTACATTCAGACATTCCTGATTTTTTAGCACACCAGGAGTGGCACAAGCACCAACCTATTTGGGAGTAGAGTGCTGCTTTAAGTGTGATGTCAGATAATGAGAAGATTAATCATCTAGAAAGAGCAGGCCCACTGCACCTGTCTCTGGAGGAAGTGGAGCTGTAGAGGGCTATAAAGAGAAAGCTGGATTCTACAGGGTGCTCTGTGCTCTCTGGGAAAGAGATACTTCTCCATCCAGGCCATGCAACAAAAGAGTCCTGAGACCCGTCCACTACTCAAAAGGAGTGTTGAGAGAAACCAATGTCATTACTGGCGATGCAAAAGTATGTGTCCTGAAAAGGCCAGCCAGTGAATGGAGCCCGATTGGGTTTTCACTGAGGTCACAAGGGGCAGCGCTGTAACTACACTGGCAGACTGCAGATGGTGGCGTCTCTTTGTTTTAACCAGACTCTCATAACATTGTGTGGATGAGTGCTGTCTCTTCTTCAGAGCTGTTTGTCTACATGAATATCTGGCTGTGGATAGCGTTGTTTGAAAGCAGGCTATTCACAGTCTTTATCTTCCCACATCAAGTGTAATAATGTGGAAATGGGAACAATGAATAAAGGTAGGATATTGTTATTAATATTAATAATAATTAATAATAATTGTAATAATATTTATCATCATCACTAGTCATATTTCTGTTTTGTTCAGCTGTGGCCTGGGGAAGCATTAGTATTATAGGCAGAATTATAAATGAAGATGTCATTTTTCTACATAGCACAAGACAGACACATAAACATGGACACAAAATTGGCCACAACAGTGAATCAGATGAACGTAACTGTACAGATTTTTCACCCTCAGAAATAAATAAATAATAAATTAATTGGCCTATTTCCTATTTGTGATGTGTGAACAGTTAAGAGGACCAACAATACATTTTTGGTCAGCATCCTCAGCTATGCTTTTATAGAAACTATTTCCACACTGTTAAGTTTGGAGTAAGCACAGAATGTTTTCAGCAGATTGCAGTAAGATAAAATTTAAGTTAATTAAAGCATATGGAGCAACATCAGCATTACTAGCAAACAGGGCTGCACAATTAATCGAATTGTCGATCACAATCACAATTTTGTCCTCCCACAGTTAAATGAGCCTGATCATCTGCGATACTAATGTCTTGTGTCCACCACTAGAACACTCTGCTGTATATCAAATCAAGTGCTCCCTAAACAACAAACAGTCAGCCACCGCTGCTGAGCGAAACAACAGAGAGCAGACGGACAAAACCAAAATCAAATGTCTGGAGCAGGAGTTGAAGAGCTAAGTCCCTCACAACTGATTAGGAACTGTTGTGAGGGACTTAGCTCAAAGTATTTTGGATTCAGGGCGAGTGATGTTAAATGAGAACAAATCATATGCAGAGTGACTGAAACTTGTGTTTGCACTGCAAAGCAACACAACCAACCTGTTCAACCACCTGAAAAAACACAACAACCTGTGGTAAGATGAATCCAGGATGGCCAGGAGGAATAACATTGCTAATGTTACCTCACAGAGCATCAACTCCTCTATAACAGTGACGTTTTTATGGCACGTCAGCTTATCCATCAGGTTCCTATAGACAGACTGAAATAATGCAGTCGTATTTCATTGTGTCCAATAAACACTGAGTGACTCTGTTGTTTTAATGTTTTATATAAAGTTTTGGTGTGATTGGGATTGAGATGAACTGTGAATATGAACCAGTCATATTAGAAAGAGTTGAACACAACATGGAAGTGATAGCAGTGCTCTCTTTAATGTGAAAGTGCAATAAAAATATTTTGGCCCTAAAATCAGTGAATAATCATGAGAAATAATTGTGATCTCAAAATAATCCTGATTATTGTTTTAGCCATAATCATGCAGCTTTGTTAGCAACCTGATGAATGTAAGCTCTGCTTTGGTCCTCACCAACTCTTGAGAAAAACATCTGGCTGCTAAACACTGCACTGTGTTCACCGGCTTGTTGCTAATTTTGTCGAGGTTTATTATGTAAAAGGAACACTGATTACACATGTGGAGAATCACAACTTTAACAATGATCCCTTTAGAACTCAAACAAGACAAAGTGTGTATGTGGGGGGACACTGCCAGCCCTGTTCATTGGATCATAATTGCCAGATAAGTTCTCTGTCCTCACGCCTTGGACTGTCAATCCTGATGAGCGCAGAGTCACTGTTCTATTACTGCACTCAAACAAACTGGTTATAACAGCAAATGCACTGTGAGTCACACAAAGTCTGTGGCAGACAGAACTTTCTTTTGAAATGAAGATCAAAGCTGCGTCGGCAGCGTCAGGGCCTGGCGGTGCACAGAATATTCATGAATACGAGACATCTGTCAGCTACTAGACAGCGTTGCAGGCGAGGAGGGAGGGAGGTGACATTTGTCTCCCAACAATGAGGGATGGGTTTCAAATAGGGAAGTAAGTAAATACCCAAGAGCAAATGCATGGATGCTTTAAGTTGGCTCAGAAGGTGTTTTGTCTTATCATGGGTTGGAAACAAACAAAAAAAAGAGGGAAAAAAAAAATGCACCTGCCAGGCTTCTCTGTTCCATCTCCTATGTGTTCTGTGAATCATGACAGTTTTGCATAATATCTATTTCACTGTGTGATTCTATCATTATTTATATGACCTCTTTTTTCTAAAATGTTCATCTCCATGAGTCTGCAGAACACTGTCCTTCCTCTAGGCACTGTGAGTTGAATTTAAAGTCACGAGCAATGTCATCACAGATTAAATTTTCATATTAATAAAGACCTCTTGCATACCATCCTCAGCTGTGCCTCGCTTTATAGCCTGGAATAAGGGGCAAACCGCACAGGGGAAATAACAACAATGATCACATGCTCCGGTTACCATGGCACTTTGGTCTGAGGCTGCTGACTGTAATTTATAGTGGGGGGTGGTCAGAGAAAGCTGCTACGAAGTGAAACACACACACCTGCTGGGAGGCTGCTGGTCTGGGGATGCCAGGAGGTCTGAAGAGGTCACATCTGGAGCAGTATGACATCCAGCAGTGACCATCCTATTCCAAACAGTAGTGTAAAAAGAGAAATATCAGCAAAATGGAACTGTATTATGTCTCATTCTCTTTTCAAATATTTTCTCCTCCTGGGTGCCTAGCATCCCAGGTTGTTAATTTTACAACTTCAGTAAATTTGTGCTGATAGTTAGTGATCATTATATACCTTTTAAAATAAAGTGCACACTTTATCTAAGCTTGAAATGTAGAAAATATCATATGTATACCCAGACTCTGTCATTTAGAGCCGAGTCTTTGATGTGAACTGTGCTGCTCTCAGAGCCACTGAAAAACAGATAACCACTCTGTACAACTGTGGTGAACAGGAAAACATCAGAATGAACAACACCTCCAACCTTGAGGTGGATGGACTACAACAGTGTCAGACCATGTCAGGTTCCACTCTTGTCAGACAGGAACAGGAATCTGAGGCTGCAGTGGACACAGGCTCACCACAACTGGTCAGTTGAAGACTGGAAACACGTAGCCTGGTCAGATGGATCTGGATTTCTGCTGAGGCAGCAGATGGCAGGGTCAGAATTTGGATGAATCTATGGAGCCAACCTGCCTTGTGTAATTTGCCAGATGACACAGTCTTGCTCAACTGGTATATGCTCTGTCTGTCTCTCTTGTGTTTTGTCTTGCAGTTGCTGACGTGCGCCTTTGACGTTTTTTCGCGTTCACTGTCAGGGTAATTGACAGTGACAGTATCAAGAGACCTGAGACCAAACAAAATCACATCACACCAAAGTAATAGTTGCCAAACTGCCTTGTCATGGTATAAATATTTCATAGGCATATACAAACAGCATGACGCAGGGGTACACAATACTTTTTCACAGGTTAATTAGTCCCAGTTAGAAATTCTGATTAGGTAAACAATAAACATGAAATGAGTTTCCCTGCCCAAGCCTTTGCATTCCCAACATATCTGTCTCCACTGAGCTAAAAATAGAGTAAATTGTGTATGTTTTGCCTCCATATAAAGGCCTCAGGTGGGTCATGTTTAGCGTCTCTGTCAGTGAAACAAACACTATTCAAACTAATGTTGTAAAAGAAGTGCAGGGGTGATGATGAGGAGAGATGTAATCATCCCGTCTTCTCATCCCGTCTACTCATTGCAGGATGGCTTAATTTATGCAAATTCCAACAAAGCACAGAGGATAATTGAGGCCAATGTGCTCTCTCAGCCATCCATTTGCGTGGAAAACATTTCTGCTGCTAAGTGGTCATTGGTGTGGTGTTTAGCACAGCAAGGTTGGGACAGTGGGGCTGGTATTGTCTTCATCTTTTTTATGTGTGTGTATCATCATGGCAAAATGTGGTCCTGGATGCACCTACTATAGTGGGAGCTACCACTGAGGTGGTTTTGGCAGGTGCAACTTGGGTGTGTAGTTGAAAAATGAAGGTCCAATGATGGGTGTGGTCTGACCGGTGAGTACTGAATAATAATATAGCAATGATTTCTGAGTACTCATGGGTCACAACATAAACACCTTCTTGGGCATCACGGCTGGAATGATCCCACTGCACAAGTGGACATGCCTACAATAAAAGAATGTTAGTTGCTTGTATGAACGAGGTGGAAGTTAGCACATTTTTGTATTAAAGTGCTGTATATGAAGTATAACAAGACTAGTAGTCTACAGCCATGCTACTGTAACTCTGGCAAAAGCCATTTGGTAAAAGTAAGTTTTGAGAGTTGATTTAAAGAGAGAAATTGAGGTTTTCTGGTCTAAGTTTCTCAGGTTAGCTGTTTCAGAGGGTTGGGACTCTTATAGCAAAAGCCGTGTCACACTTTTGGTTTTCAGCCTTGCCCAGGGGACAACTAACAGGGCCTTATTGGAAGATGTTAAAATTATAAGTTGGTGAGTACTGATTTAGAAGTTCATCCAGGTAGCCTGGTGCCATACTGCGTAGATCCTTAAAAGTCAAGGAAAGGTGGAGGTGAAATGTTTATCTACAACCAGTTGCCCTTAATTCAATCCTTCTTGGATAACCATAATATTGATGACTGAGAATCTCTACAGACAACTGACTTTACACAAATCTCATCAGTAAAACATCCAACCTCTTTGTTACGCTTCTTCTACCTGTCCACCATATGTGCTGCGCTTTGCAAAAAAATACACAGCGAGTGCATCCAAATAACGACTGGCAAGGCAAGTAATTCACAAAAAGCTTCAACACAGTATTTCCACAACCTTTTTGGGGTGGCTTAGCCTGCATTACCCACTTATTAGCACTGAACTACACAGGAAGATGGTCACAGTACATCCACCTTCTCTCAGCAGTGTGCCCACCTCCTAAACACCTGTTTAAACACCACACAGTGTGATTTCTCACAGGAAGGAGAATGCTGTCTCTTTAATTCCATGGCTGCAGATTTCTATGCTGTTCTTGCTTCTTATTTCCTTATTGGACTGATGTATATGCATGAGAAAGCATTGCATCAACATCAGTGGCAAAATTACCCATAGAGGACTAAGGTCTTATATGACAGGTCACCTATCACATTTGTATTCATGAGCAGATAAATGAATGAATTGATGAATAAATGCATAACAAGAATCTGCTAAATTGTTGCATAAATGTCAAAGGATGCACGGGCCACCACAGCTTTGTGATTTCAATTTGTGAGAGAGGGAGTGGGCTGATTGGCTGTGGAATGGTAGAATGGAAAACAACTACATCTAAAAAAAAACAAACAAAAATGCACTGCGCTTCCTGGCATGATGTATGTGAAGAATGTAAAAGGGCAGATTTCTACGGGGTCCAACCTGCAGCCAACTGTCAAGGGAGCAGTTTGATATTGTAGACGTATTGTATTCTATGGATCTGTTATTCTATAGAGCTAGAACAGTGACATTGACATTTTAACACTGCAAAAAAAATGTGGTATTGAAAACAAAACCTGAACTGAAGAAGGAAATACTGGCATTGAAATATTTGTATTGGCACTGAAATAAGTATTGGCATTGAAAAAAGTTTCACTGAAAAATAAAACACAGACAAAATCAAAAAATCTGATCAAAATATTACAAATATTGTTATCTTACTTTACTATAGTATCTTTTGTATTATGATTAGGGCTGGGCAATACAGGAAAAAAATCATGATATGATTTTTCATATTGGTTGATACTGATATATATTACGATATAAATCAAATCACTATTTCTGTCAAACTTAGAGGTTCCTTTTTACTCCTGAGTGAGATGTGAAGATACCATAAGGTCAATTTTAGGGCTGCCCCCTAAATGTCGACTATTTGATGCATCAGTTGGAAGATTCTGAAATTAGATCTTTAAGGTATGATGATGCCTGACCATTAAGGGCTTTGTAAGTGAGGAGGAGGATTTTGAATTCTATTCTGGATTTGACTGGGAGCCAATGTAGAGAGGCTAGCACAGGAGAAATATGATCTCTTTTCCTAGTTCCTGTCAGTAATCATGCTGCAGCATTTTGGATCAACTGCAGAGTCTTGAGAGACTTGTTGGGGCAGCCTGATAATAGTGAATTACAATAGTGCAGCCTAGAAGTAACAACAACATCCTTTGAGACAGAAAATTTCTAATTTTGGCGATATTACGCAGGTGAAAGAAGGCAGTCCTAGAAGTTTGTTTTATGTGTGAGTTTACAGTGGAGCTGGGAACATCATTAGAAAATGTATTTCTGACTGAAAATCCTCAAATAACCTATTATCCTGTAGAAAGTCGCACAACTGTTTTGCAACTGCTTTCTCTGGGACTTTGGAAAGAAAGGGGAGGTTAGATATGGGTCTGTAATTGGCTAATACGTCTGGATCTAGAGTGGGCTTTTTTAGAAGAGGTTTGATTATGGTTACTTTGTACGACTGTGGCACATAACCTGTTACCAAGGACAGATTTGACATATCTAATACAGAGCTGCAAATTAAGGGCAGAGCTTTCTTAAGCAGCCTAGTTGGGATGGGATGGATCCTCTATTAATGACGAGTAATAGGCGCCTCTTGCATTACAGAGGGCCGTTTTATATCTTTTGAGACTATCTTGCCAGGCTGAGCAGGATTCTTCCAGTTTACTGAAACGCCACACTCTTTCGAGCCTACGTGCTATTTGTTTCAGTGTATGAGTTTGAGAATTGAACCATGGAGCTTGCCTCTTTCTCTTTACTGTTCTCGTTTTTAGGGTGGCGATGGAGTCTAGAGTAGTACGCAGTGAGTCTGCAACACTGTCTACAAGATGATCAAGCTGGGAGGGAGTAACTTCTGCTAAATTAAGATGAGGCACTGGACTTAAGTTAGTGGGAATCATTTCCTTGAATTTAGCTACTGTATTATTGGAAATATTTCTAGTCAGGATGTTTTTTTTCTGATTGTAGATAATCCAGCAATATGAATTCAAAAGTGATTAAAAAGTGGTCTGATAGAAGGGGATTCTGTGGGAAGACTATTACATGTTCAATATCAATACCATAGGCTAAAAGTAAGCAGGAGAAGTTTGAATTCAATACACTGTTTAACTGGGAGCCAGTGGAGTTGCTGAAGGATGGGGGTGATGTGATGGTAAGAGGGGGTTGTGGTGATAATGCGAGCAGCAGAGTTCTGGACCAGTTGTGAAGCTTATGGAGGGACTTTTGAGGGAGGCCAAAGAGGAGAGAGTTGCAGTAGTCAATGTGGGAGGTGACAAGGCTGTGGACAAGGATGGAAGCAGCATGGGGGGTGAGGGAGGGGCGGAGTCGGAAGTATGCAGACCAGGTGGTGTTATTAATATGAGATTGGAATGATAGCGTGCTGTCGAGGATGACACCCTTAATTTGAGGGGAAGGGGAAACTGGGGAACTGTCGATAGTGAGGGAGAAGCTGTCAACGTTCGATAGAGTGGATTTGGTGCTAGAAGGATCTCAGTTTTATTGCTGTTGAATTTTAGAAAGTTTGAATTGAACCAGGATTTTATTTCCAATAAACAGGGAGCGAGGGAGGAGGGTGGGAAAGTGGAGTTCGGCTTGCTAGAGAGGTAGAACTGGGTGTCATCTGCGAAGCAGTGAAAATGGATGTTGAATTTACAGAAGATATTGCCAAGGGGGAGAAGGTAAGTGATAAAGAGAAGGGGCGCACCTGTAGTGACTGGGGAGGGGTCAGATTTGAAGGATTTTAGTTGTATGAAATGAGTGCGGCCTGATAGAGAAGAGTGAAACCAATCAAGGGGGGTGTGAGTGATGCCAAAGGAGGAGAGTCTACTGAGAAGGATGGAGTGTGAGATGGTGTTAAAGGTCGCACTCAGGTCAACAAGGGTGAGGATGGAGAGTAAACTGGTGTCAGCTGCAATGAGGAAATCATTGGTGATTTTAATGAGGGCGGTCTCTGTACTATGTTGAGAGCGGAAGCCAGACTGGAAAGGTTCATAGAGGCTATTTGGAGTTAAATGCAGGTGAAGTTGGGAGGCAACTATTTTTTTCAATTTTGGAGATGAAAGGTAAGTTCAAGATGGGGTGAAGGTTATTATAGTTGTTGGTATCTGAGCCTGAGTATTGGGGCAATGACTGCAGTTTTGAGTAGTGAGTGAAGAGTGAATGATAGTAGATATGAGGGGAAGAAGGGAGGAAAGGCAGGATTTGACCAAGGTTGTGGGGAGGGGATCAAGCTGGCATGTGGAGGGCTTGGATTTTGCAGATGAGGTCTGAGATTACAGAAGCATCTGGGAGTTGAAAACAAGAGAAGGGCTGGCAGTGTGGGAGAAATTCAGATGGGTAAGGTGGAAGAGCGTCTGAGTGTAGGTGCTGGTGAATATTGCAGATTCTTTCATTAAAGAACATCATTACGGAATTACAGGTGTCAGTTGAGTACAGATGGGGGGGGGGGGGGGGGGGGGAGTCAGGAGGATGGAGAATTTTGTTGAGCAGTGCGAACAGTGACTTCGTGTTTCCCTCATTAGAGCTGATAAGACCAGAGTAAAAGTTTGATTTGGTTTTAGCAACTGTGTCCTTGTATTGTAACCTATGGGTTTTGTGCATTTCTTTGTGAACAGTAAGTTGTCAACCTTTCGCTTTCATTGTCCGGAGTTCAGGAGTATGTCCCTTGCTCGTGAGTGAGTGGATGTTAAGCAGACTGAAGTTGACAGCGGTGTTGTCATGTTTGGTAGAGGCATTCGCCAACTTGGCTAAGCTGGCTAATGCTTGGTGGTCAACAGCCCAGGCCAGTGTTTGACGAGAGGTGGACCAGAAGGATTTTATTGTTTTGGAGTTGTCATGATGAAAATTCCTGCGGGACCCACGATGGATGTATCTCCAACGAGGGAGGACAGCGATGTCCGGGTGATGGTGCAGCACTGGCAGTGGAGGTTCAGGCAGGTGACCGCTGAGCCAGAGAAGCTCAGCGGCTGTATACCGAAAAAGCCCAGCCACAGGGTGATGGCAGAACCACAGGAAGATCCAGATGAGTGCAGACCAGGTATACAACTTGCTGGTCCAGATAATGCCTGCAGCTGCAAGGTGGAACAGTAATAGCCAGGTGGACAGCCAGGTGCAGTGTTCTAGCAGGTAGGCTAATGTTGGCCCGCTTGCACACAAAAACAATTGTGCAATCGTTACTTATGCGAAGAAAAGTGGGTGCTTTGACTCAGACAGGATGCAATTACACCGTCCATACCAGCAATAAAACCATAAAACAGGTGAAGTTAAAAATAGACTACCGGCGAGCAGCGGCAGCAAGTTGCGCCAGCGTCCACTCACTTCCGGGTTCAACGGCAAAGTCAAACGATTTATCTCTATTTATCTTTTTTTAAATTTATTTTAGTGTCAAAATTGTCACTGTTTTGGCTCCATATTACTCAGTGAGTTATATCCCTGTTTAGTTCTTTGTGTCAGTGAGGAAGGAGGCATAAAAGCTGTGTGAAACACTGAAAAACAATCTGCTTTGACAAGATGGCTCAGTTTGTATACATGCTTATCATCAGGCCAGGCAGCAGGATCAGTGTTTGACTGTTATTATTCAGGATACAAGATGCCTTTGATCTGGGCTCTGGCACTCTGTAGAACCCTTCCTGACTAACTTACAGCAACATGTGCACCCATGTTGCCATGGCCACTTCTTTAACAAGATGTGAGCTTTCATGTTATTTGAGCTAACTGCTGTGCTGAAGTCCAACCAAAAGTCATCCCTTTTTAAAATCAAAATCCATTGTCAAAATCAAGTGATTTTCACATTTTTCCAGTTTGTCAGCACTGAAACGAAGACATTCATCAGAAATGCTCTTTTTAAGGGACTGATTGGATGGGCCAGGTATATACATGTTTAATTGACAGCTGAACTGAGAGGGGCATGGAGCAATATGTCTCAAAGGAAATGTAACTGCAACTGGATTACATTTTCTATTAGCATAATGAGGAAATGTTAATTTACATATTTTGCAGGTCACAAAAATACTGAACATATAAGTATAATGTTCACAAACATATTTCTCTTCCACCAAAATATCTGATCTTGCAATACAACATCTATTTGTAGTGACTACAGCATTAAGGTTGGAGAAAGATAATGGCCTGGTTTAACACAGAATAATTTCACAGTGATTTCAGACACATAATAAAAAATCTTTCAAAGTATTTTCCTTGTTGCCTAAACCTGAAGCCTTGTCTCTGGTGTGACAGTCCTGTCCTTTGTATGAACCCACATCTTGCAGTGATGATTAATGCAGGGTTGGTTTAAGACTTGTTCTGTGATAATGAAAGTAAAATCTATATGATATATACATGTATTTTTATTATCAAAGCTGAGCTCTGGAGACATGGATCAAACAGTTCCTGGAAGTCTAGAAGATATTCCCAAACATTAGCCAAATATTTGACATGAGGACCCTCGCATCAGAACTGGGACAAAAATCTGGACACACACTGATAAAAGTGACTGCTGTACTATAGATTCATCCCATGTCCTGTAATTGGTCACAGCAGACAGGCCAGGTGTTGTGTGAGTGAATGTCTGTACATGTGTGGCTGTACACATCTGTTCAATCAATAGCAATTATTAAGTCACATGACTGATTGCTGACCTCTCTAACAGAGTGTGTATCGATGTGCATCATGTTTCTCCCTGGGTCAATGCACCATCACAGTTTGTTTAGGCCAGGCTCGAGTGGTGTGGGGATCAGTGATAAAGGTAGAGCTTGTCTCAGCAGTTCAACAGAGCTTTACAGATTAGCATCAGATGGAGATGAAAAATTCATTGAAACACCTCTTCAGTACAAGTGTTTACTAAAAAGGCAGAACAGACAGCTCCTTGATGTTACGCTGCACTTTGCAGAGGCTCATTTGTTGAAGTAAAGCAGATAAGTCAGTTAGTGAGACTGATGACATACATACACACACACACACACAAACATACAGTGTCAGGAAGATAAAAACAGCATTGAACCCATACTGCTGGATCAATTGAGTGGAATTACAGTGATAATGTGTAGTTTTGTGATATCAATACATGTCCATTATGTTACACTCCAAGACTGATACACAGTTGTTAACTTAGAGCCAGTTCATTAAAACGTTCTAAACACCAAGCACTGGTTTTCTGGATGTATCTTAGGCCTGTATTCTTGGACCCAACTAAAACTCCAACAAAAAAATGTGTTTATTTATTTTCCAACACTTCACTTTAACATTGTGTGTATCCTCTGCCTGTTCAACAAATGTGTTGAACCCATTTCCTATCTTAAAAAACACAAATTTAGTAAAAGTACTGTTTACGTTACACAGGAAAAAATACATAATACAATAGATTTGCAAACACACTGAGAACAATATCACATTAAATTATCATCATCAAAATGGATAATACACTCCTGGACCAGAGTTGTCTCAACACTTACCTTGTATAGTGTGCATACACAAACAACAAGACACAGAGAGAGAAATAGTAACAATAATACTACTAGTGCTGACCCTTTCACTTTCATCTAAAGCCATTACGGCTAGCAAGATCTGCTAACAAGGCTGCAGAATTTTGTGTATTTTCTCATATGACATGACATCACAGGCGTAAGGTAGTTTAAATAATCTGGATGAGCTGCTTGTTAAAATCAGTCTGATTGTCTGATTGCTTGTGTTTTTTTCTCCATTGATCCTATTGTAAGCAACTCGACACCATTTTGAGATCCTAGCAATGACTTTGGTTGGTATGATGCTATCGTAACTGATAGAGAAAATCAGACCCAGGTCACACCATTATACAGCAACTGGCCACTTCTCTGTAATCATTTATTTTGTGTTTCATTTTAGTTGACCACTCAGTCTGTGTGCATCTGACAACTGCAACAGGAAGCTGTGTAAAAGACAGTGACATATCTTTCAACACCTCCATCATCTGTGTTCTAACACACATTAAGTGATCACAAACCTGCTAAGACCAAGTGTTGTGAAAACAGCCAGTCCATCCAGTCACACTTTTTACTTGACCTGCACTCATAAAATCATTAATATGGCTTGTTACGGAGTTCAGAAAGACATATAAGACCATTTGATGTGTATACTATCTGATTACTTATGTTAATTCTTAAGTTAATGTAATGCAGGAACTTTCACTTTCTCTAAATAGTCCTTCATTTTGTTAAATTTTATGAATGTTAATATGAACAGCACATTGTGTGGAGTGTCAAGCTACCTCGTTTGAACTGGTTGATCGAACACATGTCAAAACACAGAAGAAAACAAGACTCTACAGCCACATTGCAGCTCTGCGACGCTGTACTGAAAACAGAGTTTTGCACTAAATGCTAATGTCATACCTGCTAACATTGTGATGTTTAACAGGTGTAATATTTATCATGTTACGCATGTTAGCATACTAACATTAGCTTAGCATTAAACACAAAGTCCAGCTGAGTCCAATGGGACTGTCATTAGTATTGTAGGTATCTGGTCATAAACCAAGTGACACAAAATTAAATAGTGACCTGATGGCAGCGTTAGAAGAAAAGTCGGAGGATCAACCAAAGCTATTAAAATTTCTCCTGAGGGAAACATGAATGTTTGAACCACATTTTATGATTATCCTTCCAGTAATTGTTGAGATATTTCAGTCTGAACCAAAGTGGTGCATGACTGATATTGTCATGCTGCTAGCATGACTAAAAATTGAGACTAATACAAAATGTTAAACCAAGTAAACGTATGAAAACCTGTTACTGTCTACAAAGGACACTCCTCTCAAGATTGAGCAGAAACATGTTTTTGCCTTCGATCTTTTGGAGCTAATTTTCTAGCCTCAGTTACAACATTGTGTGTGTAAGCTCATTTTTATCCTGACAGGCCAATCAGAACCAGTCAACAGAATAAAACCAGTCATAACAACAAAGACACATTCCTATTTCATGTCTGTGCAATTATATGCATACGTGAAAGTATCAGGATCATAGCGACCTGCAAACATAATCTTTGTAACAGTGTCTTCAATTTCACAAATAATTGAAGGGAAAGTCAAAGAGTAAAAGAGAATGTATCCAGTATTTTAGACAACTCAAAAGCACAGCATAACCAGATGATTTAATTCAAAGGCACAACTAGTCTTGAGATAATGCTTTAAGTATTTTGAGTATTTTGTTCATAAATATAGTAAATGCACAGAGACAGTAAACTTTCATTGCAGTTTTTACAAGCAGTTTTTATGTAGCTGTGTCCAGGGAGGAACCTCCATCATTTTGATGTGTCAATGACATTTACTGGTCATTAGCTGTTCTTAACATGAGTAACACACTGACAAACCAATTTATCAGCTTGAATCATATAGGCTGCAGCAGTTTGATTGTTTTCGGTCTGCACAGGCAGAGGCTGTGTGGGGTCTGTATGTACATGGTAAATACTGCAGATCAGACCACACTCAACCACCTCAGATGTGGTCAGTCAGCCTGTGTGTAGGTGGTCAGGGTTTTTCTTGAGTGTGTTGCAGTGGTACACACTGTTAAGCCCTGGGGAGACACACAACCTGCTATGCATCAGTCCCAGCCCCCCTCAGCTGTCTTTCTTCAGCCTTAGTGGACATGGCAGTCTGCTCACAAGCATTTTCCTCCACAGGGACATTTTACCCCCCCCCCCACACACACACACACTTTCCCTGCCCCCGCTCGGATCAAAGCCATCCACACAGTAAATAAACATATCAAAATGGCCAACAAAATGGCTGGTAAAAGAAAAAAAAAAGAGAGTGAGAGAGCGAGTAAAAAGAACGTGAAGAACAACAAAGTCAGGGCTCTTGGCTATCGGATCACAGGCAAGAGGAATCTGATGGGTGTGGTGTGAAGATATGGATGTAAACATGCAGGGAGAGGCTTCTGTATTGAAGGCCGTCAACAATGATGTTATATAGACTAGGAATAAACTATATGATGCAAAATATAGATGTGTGAGAGGACGCTTTGAAATGTACCCTGAAGTCAACTTCAAAGAACCCACAAGCAGCTTTTAGTGCAAAATCAGCAGGTAGATTTGATGGACAGGTAGAGCAGGGCAGGGTGGTATATACAGAGATCTTTTATCAGATACAGCCTGTGACTGTTGAATGTATCTGTATTTATAGACTTGGATTAAATGCGGTAGATATAATTTACTGACATCTTTAAACCTGTCTTGTGGGTAACAATTTTTGTTTTTTATCACATATTTTTGAACCTGTATTCTTGTACAAAGATTTTTAATGGCAACATAAATTTTCCTTTTGTTTGAAATTCTAATGAAAACAGTGATTTATTAAATTTTTTTTGAGTCCAGTTCCTGTTATCAATCATTTAAAATATGACTAGCTGTTACATAATAATATTTCAAATAAGCGTCGTCCAACAAACACATTAGCTAAACCCGGTAACCCTCTGTCCTATGAAAATGACTCTATAGGTTGTCTATGTGATCATGTGTTTAATATTTCTACCATGACGACAAAGGTCCAGTAGACCTGCCGCTGGTATGGTCAAATAAGTCGTATCCGAGGGTAGAGACAAATGGCCTGCGTTGTGATGCTGTTAGATTAACATGAACACTGCAACATACATTAGGGATAATACTCAACTAGGTAGGCCTCTTTGGAATCCAGTAGAACTTGCAATTTAAAGGATATTATCCTGCATAATGGCCTCTAGCCAACAAACTGCTATATCTTAACAATATCACTCAGGAATGTATATACCATATATCTAATTGTTATATGCATATCATGAAATATAATACTTAATAATATCTACATTAGGCATCCTGGTTAAACATTAAACATCTGATGGCATATGAACAAGAAACATGTTAATCTAAGCTCACATATTAAAATCAGGTGTAATCACAGTTAGTTACTGGTTGAGTTACTAGTTCCAGGCTTGAAATTAAATTTGCGTAGTTATATTCTTTAAACTATTTGCTTACTTTTTTAAATCAAAGCATCTTCATTAAGCCACTGAGGCCTCTATTGCAACCTGTAATTTAATATTGTCACATGTGAACATGTGCATCAAATGTGTCCTGTCACACTCTCCATTCAGACACATCAATAGACACCTGCCAGTATTTGATGTCCACCTCTGCTGTGGTTTTACTGGGACTCCAGGCTGGGGCTCTATGACAACCTGCAAGATTTTGGGGAAAACTTGTGCTAGTCATATTCTGAAAAAAACTTTTATCCCATTCTCTCTACAGCATGCCAACTGACTTAGGTAAACCCTTTGCTGTTTGACAGTCACATATATATACTGCCAAAGCTGACTCAGTGTTGTTTTCTCCTCAAATTACATGAGGATCATATTCTGCAGATCTACTGTAAAACCACGGTCTGATCAATATTGTAAATGATGTAACATATAGAAGAGTATTACATGTTGCTTTTTCATTACATGCACTTATGATGCCAATAACCTGGACTCTTCCATTTCATCATAACATAAATGAATTATGGTTACTGGGAGAAGTAATGACTTTCAATAGAGGATCTAGAATCTCTGTGTTCAGCACTTCATTTCACTATGAGAGCAAATCAATTTATGACCAGCATTTATTAATGGGGAGTAATTGTACATTGTTTCTGTGTGTGTCTCTTGTAGACAGCCAAATATTGAAAGAAAGTGGTTCAGTGGAGCAGGATGAAATACTTGTAGATGTATATTTATCAGGGTGGAGGTGGAGAGTGGGGATTCACAGTGATGTTTAAGAACCAAAGCACTGCATGTGGTTGTCCAAGCCTTCAAAATTCCAACAGTCTGATCCATTGTTCAGAGCATCGTGTTGGGTTCCCTTTTAATATGCCAATGAAATCTGGTTGATTTAATTCAAACGCGGCCCCATACCGAGCCCGTGGCAAAGACCAGGGGTTGCTTTAATAGTTTCTGACAGGGAAATCAAAGATCAAGATGGAGAGCTGCACTAAATGGCAGGTCTTTATAATTACAGGGCAGGTGGGCTTCAACCAGGCAGAAATAGTGGCTTGACTTGTAGCTGCACGGAATTTGGCTTAATAATTAATGAAGCAGAACCCGCTCCCTGCAGAGGAGGGACTAACAGTTAGCAAATGCACTTCACTTATGATGAAATACCACCATAGTTTGAAGACATATTTCCATCTACTACAAGTGAGATCCTCCTCCAGGGCTGCAAGTGATCAGGATTCTCCCAGACTACTGAAAAGCTTTGTTACTGTAAAATATTCGACAAAAGAGTTTTGGTAAGACCTCCACCTGCAGTGATCAATTAACACTCACTACTGATGTCATAACAAACTGAACTACAGCTCAGGTTTTTGTCACTCCTGTCCTGTAGGACACTTGGTTTAACAAGTGGTATACTTCCATGAAATTTCTGTAAAAGCTCTCTGGGGGTAAATACTACAATAAATGAAAATGACCAACTGATGTTAGGGCATTTCCCTCTTTGAAGTGCAGCACTTGTTGTGACACAAGTGGAAATACCACATCTGTCCTTTGAGGGAAGTCCACCATTAGACTTATGTGTAACATGAAAAAAAAAACAACAACAACAAAAAAACATGCTGTTGCTCTACCTGTGTTAGACTGGAGGATAAAAGGGAACTGTGTGTTTTCAATTGAAGTGATGCAAATGAAGCTTGATATGTGCTGCACATTTTCATCTGCTTCAGATCAACTATCCCAGGTGGCTTTACTTTCACTTATGTAATGAATCCATCAAATTAAGTCAGACAAATTAATAAGCTGTGTAAATGTTCATCAAACAACAACAATGGAACAATGGAATTAAAACATTACAAACAAACAAAAAACATGTCATATCTTAAAGGGAAATTAATGTTTCCCTCAGTTGGTGGGGTGTGGGTGTTGGAGGGTGGAGGAAGCATCCTCACTTTTCACTACTGCATGAAACCTCTGCACAGTACTGTATATAGCTACAATTTGTCTATATACAGTGTGCACATTAAATATCTATGTATGTATGTAGAGAATAGCGAGAGAAGAACACAGCATAACACGGGTTCCATATAAAATGTAAGGTGCAGCAGTAGTAATGATAGTAGTGATAATTAAAGTATTAACTGCTAACATAGCACTACAACTAATAGCAGTATAAGTAATTTCTAATTATAGCAGCAGGTGTTGAGTGGAGTTGTAGGAGCAGCAGGAGACTTGTCATCACAGATCAGACTCTACAGCTCCAGAGGCAGAAATACCTGCAGAAAGAGACAGAAGAGGAGAGAGAGATGCAAGAGCACAATACTACAGGAAAGGGAAGATATTGAGTTAGCAACATGTTTATGGGATATGAATCCATACTGTGGAGAGAGAGAGAGAGAGAGAGAGAGAGAAAGAGAGAGAAGCTCAGCGCATCATGGGAGATTTCCCGGCCTATAGCAGCATAACTAAGGGATGGTTCAAGCCTGAGCCAACCCTAACTATAAGCTTTATCAAAGAGGAAAGTTTTAAGCCGACTCTTAAAGGTACAGAGGGTATCTGCCTCCCGGACCCAAACTGGGAGAAGGTTCCACAGTAGAGGAGCCTGATAGCCAAAGGCTCTGCTTCCCATTCGACTCTTGGAGACTCTGGGAACCACCAGTAAACCAGCATTCTGGGAGCGCAGAGTCCTAGTGGGATTATAGGGGACTATGAGATCTTTAAGGTATGATGGAGCCTGACCATTAAGGGCTTTGTAATTGAGGAGGAGGATTTTGAATTCTATTCTGGATTTGACTGGGAGCCAATGTAGAGAGGCTAACACAGGAGAAATATGGTCTCTTTTCCTAGTTCCTGTCAGTAATCGTGCTGCAGCATTTTGAATCAGCTGCACAGTCTTTAGAGACTTGTTGGGGCAGCCTGATAATAATGAATTACAGTAGTCCAGCCTAGAAGTAACAAATGCATGGACTAGTTTTTCTGCATCTTTTTGAGACAGAAAATGTCTAATTTTGGTGATATTACGCAGGTGAAAGAAGGCAGTCAAGGCAGTCAAGTTTGTTTTATATGTGAGTTAAAGGACATATCCTGATCAAAGAGACTTCCAGATTCTTTACAGTGGAGCTGGGAGCCAGGGAAATGCTGTCTAGTGGAACTACATCATTAGAACATTTAGTTCTGATGTGTTCAGGACCAATTATAATGACTTCAGTTTTATCTGAGTTCAGTAGTAAAAAATTGCTTGTCATCCAAGTTTTAATGTCCCTAAGACAAGCCTGGAGTTTGGCTAGATGATTGGTTTCGTTAGGCTCCATTGACAGACAAAGCTGTGTATCATCTGCATAACAATGCAATGTATGTGTGTACATGCATAACTAAGTTTTATTTATTCTTCAAACTAGAGATAG
The DNA here is from genome assembly GCA_033238685.1 of Lates japonicus. Classification (NCBI taxonomy): domain Eukaryota; kingdom Metazoa; phylum Chordata; class Actinopteri; family Centropomidae; genus Lates; species Lates japonicus. The sequence continues at coordinate 2,232,854 of BRZM01000086.1, read as the reverse complement.
ACCGATATGTTTTTTTCAGGGCCGATACCGATACCGATTATTAGTAGTCAAGGAGGCTGGTAACCGATATTTGGAGCCGATATTCATTCGCAGTAAAAGCGAAAATATTGGCGTCAAAATTTTGAATAATACAACCTCCAATACTTAACTTCATTTAAATGCCTTTAAGCATATGTTTATTAAACAGCTTTTCACATTTGCAACATGTTAAAGGTTTTTTTATCTTAGACAATAGACATCTTTGTTTTGAAATTCTAACAAAAAGTGCAGGGAGCTCCCAGGCTCAGTAGCATGTCTTATAAAGTTAAATCAAAACTTAAACAAATAAATAGCTCCCTAAAGTTTTCTACAGTAAATAAAGTTTTCCAAAATTTCAATATAACTGAAATGTTATTTTATCTTTCACTTTTCTATGTTTTAAGTTCAAACAAAAACAAAAAGTGCAGGGAGTTCCCAGGGTCAGCAGCACCTCTTATAAAGTTAACTAAAATTTTAAATAAATAAATAAATAAATAGCTTCCTGGAGTTTTATAAAGTAAATAAAACAAAGTTAAATAAAATTTGCACAGAAATGTGAGTCTCAAATCAATTAGTAGTCCCAGTTGAGCAGCACCAGATTGTGGTTCAAAAAGCAGAGTTGTTCAGTGTGTGTGAGACCTGTGTAAGCACTTGAAACATTTCTGGTTGCAGTTTTGGTTATTATTTACGTACGTATGTTACATTGCCAACATTAGCACTAACAGCAGTTTATCTACCAAGAGCATCAGCCATCATTGCATTTACAAATAAAGAGGTTAGAATAACAACCTGATTTCTGAATGAAATTAAGTTTGCTTTCAGCATCAAACCAGTCATGAGCAGCGTCTATAGCAAGCAACTTCCACACAAAAAATCAGGTGGAGCTCCCAAAGCCTCCTGTCATTGCTTGGCAAATATTTCACTGGTGTTCAGCCTTTGGAAGTCAGACACTTGCTTTCAGCACTTTGTTAAGCTCTTGGTTAGGAGTTCTTTAGCAGAGCAGCCTGACTGAATTTCATGCCAGTTGATTTATTAAATGAAATAAGTTCAACAATTACATTAGAAAAACTTGGCATTGGCTAAATGACACAAAAAAATCCACACACAAATCATCAAGGCAAAAATGCTGAAATATTAAAAAATAAACAAGAAAAAAGTATATTCAGACAATTTTCTTCTTGTAGCTTAATTTGTTGTTGTTTCACTTCATAAAGGAAACCACTTGTGCATCTAGACAAAAGAAAAGATTGTAGGCTCATAGGAAAACACAACCAAAGACCCAGAAACTCAGGAACTTTACTTTTCTTGATAAAAGCAACAGTCAAATGTCCAATGTAGAGATGAAGTCTTGGTGCGTAGAAGGAAATTGTTTCCATTGTCATCATCTTACTTTTTAGCCTCATACAGTCTCACAGAAGTGATAGAAATGCAAGAAAAACAAGAGTTAACATCAGTGCTGTTTTCCACCTCCTGGCTATGTAGCGATAGCAAAAATGTACATAAAACTCCTTCAGGGACGAAAAGAAAGTGCAAACAATCACCTCAACATGAGGTCAGGCTATGTTTTACCACAACCTCTACATGGCAAGTACACTGATATGTAGGCTACTTTCTATTTTGTAAGAAGTACATATGAAGTTATATAAAGTAAGTAAATATTAATTTATTGTTGGAGACTTTATTCTCAATATTATTTAATTCGTATGCTTCCCTGTAGATAAATTGTACATTTTTGTATGTACAACTAACCTGCACTAACTAAAATATTGGATACCTGAGCAGTTAAAGGACATGTACCGATTTGTACACTGTCTCCATTTTCCCTAAATACTGTGGCACCGCGTAGAATTTTTCAGTGATATATCAATGTCTTTATAAGCAAAACTGTGACCTGTAAAGACAGCGTTACCATCTTAACCCATATTTTTTTTCTATATCTTACAGTAACAAATATTCTGCCATAACAAAACACTCGAAAATTAGAGAGTAAGGAAATAAATGTTTTAGACATGATACTGATGATATTATCCTAAATCTATATTGCTCCAAGTCCACTCAATGGTTTCTGCCTCTTAAAAAGCAGTTTTTTGTCTACACTGTTGCCTAGTGATTGCTTGTAGTGAGAGTTGTTGGGTGTGTCTTTGTAAAGGCAGTGAGGCAGTTTTTTGCTGATTTGCTGGAAGCGGAGGACACATTGACCCAGTAGCTTTTCTTCTCAGCGCTGCGCTGCACCTTCCTGACTGATTAGTGCGATCTGAAGGAAAGCAGACCAACCTTTCTCTCAAACATAAACACATGTGGTGTGGATTTGTGTCACATAAAGGCATGCATTCTTCGCTGCCTAACTGTCTTGGAGACGGTCGTATACTCCACTGATAATGTATTTATGTGTGGTGTGCCAAAGCCACAGAGGAGCCAATGAAATGACAAAGCACTTCAAACCGTTTCTATCCCGCAAGTGACTCCAGCAGACAGAATGGCTGCTACCTCAGTGGCTTTTTATTGTGAGCCATTTTAAGAAAGAAACTATTACTATTACATCTTCACCTGTGGGCCGTGGGGAGAGCGGGAGATGAGGAGTGATGTGGCTGTCGGTTGTGTTGGCAGACCGCTTCCTGTTTGTCTCATGCTCACCGTCCACTGAGAACAGCACACGATTTACTCTCGCTCAAGCTGAGGTGCCCATTTACTGTGTCTCAAGGAGAGATGTCAAAGGTGTGACAGGTGAGAAAAGACCTAATATTTCCTCTGGCTGATGACCAGTCAGCCAACACATACACTAACTGTTCTGCTCACATCCTCCATGTTTCCATTCTCTTGTCATTCGGAGTGTTAATGAGATTCTCAAGCTTGTTATTAATTTTCAGGTGTTATCGCATGTAGGCTAGGGGAAGGGGAAATAATATAAAGAAACCAGGCAAGCAATCAGATGTTGAGTGTTACATACTGTCCCTAATGCTGTTTTGGGATATATGTATGTTTTCATTACCACATCATTACAAGTGTATTAACTGGATTAAAATGCAGATTTTATTCAATATGCAACTAAATGAAAATGTTTCCCATAAATATCAGTAAGCTGATATTTTTCTTTTCACTAAAGCCCCAGGAATGATAAAACCAAAGCCAGGAGAAATGATTAACAGGTATTCTCTTGAAATTTAAAGCTGCATAATCAATATTAACAATGGATCACATGACTGTGAGTGTAATGTGTTGCTTATAATGACAAACCCCTATGTAAGGCAAGTTTATTTATGTAGCATCATAGACATATATATTTGAAAATAAGACATTAAGAAGACAAACCAAAAACAAAGCATTTAAAACAGAATAGTAACAAGGGAATTCAGAGTGCTTTACAGAGGCATAGAATCATTGAACACACTGAATTAAAAATGATAAGACAATAAAATTGTATTTACAAGACAATAAAAACAAACAAGAGCAAAAAGCAAGAAAGTAAATAGTTAATTCTCTGTTCATCCAGAGTTTGGCTGTGGTGGCAGTCAGGTCCAACAGTGGCCCCTGACCCAATATACCATGGTGGAGAGGGTCATAATCCTCCTCCAAGTCCACAGTCCCCCTCAGCACACCTGAAATGGTAAAGAGCTGGTCCACTGTTCAGGACAGCATCTGCACTGATCCTTGAGAACCTGAGGTTTGATAATGGGTCAGAGCCTCCCTTCCAGCACCCGGGAGTAAACTTTCCCAGGGAACCACCACCCTGGTCTGCTATTCCACAGGTATTGTCCCCAGCCTCAATGAGACACTGGGGAGGGAATAGGGACGATTATTCTAACAGGAGATTTATTTGTCTTTTTTTATTCTCTGTTGATATTTTGGTAATTGAATATACTTGGGGTTTGGACGGTTGGTCAGATTAAGAAGCAATTTGAAGATCAGTGTCTGTAAAGTTATGTGCATTTTCAAACATTTTATAGACTAAATGATTGAGAATGTAATAAAACAATCAGTAAATAAAATAATTGTCAGGCCTAGCCTTCTCCCTCAGAAGTCTTCTTTATATGTAAATTAGTGTACAACATAATCTAGTGACTTGGACAACCTTTTTGAGCAAGCAATTATTCCTTAAGATGATGTTAAACATGTTCATATTCATAAAAGTGAATAAAAAGCGTACAATACCAGAGAGATTTTATGTGTTTTTGTTGTAGGACAGGATGACTGAACAAATATTTAACCATGAACAGCTCACTGCAAAAGGCTGAAACCAGAGAGCCAAGACTGTTTTCATTTGTGTTTTCATACGGACCTAATGCACAGCTTGGATCTGCTCCACTGACATGAACAGCAGACAGATCCTGCTAGAAAACATGCAAAACAAACCAGATCCCTATAACGTTTTTATTGGGACTGTATCAGTCGTGTTAACCTGTAAATCTTTCCTGATGTTTTTAAAAAATGTTGTCTGTGTTATTATTGTGTTTGTTTGTTTTTTTTCCCCAGTACTGATTTAAAATGCTAACTATGTCCTTGGCAAACAAAATCAAAAACTTTTCTTTATATCACCCTAATTTTCAGTTTTTCTTATAATAATATGAAATATTCTTCAAATGTCTAAGATGTAAGTTTAAAATACTCAAAACATGTATTTATGTAAATGGGTGATACTTCTTCATTGTATCTGTTTCACAGATTATATCCCTGCCTTGTTTGCTGCCACGCATGGTTCCTTTTGTCATACATTTAATACATATTTTAACATATACAGTAACACATTTGCCACTTGAATGTTGAACTTTATATGGCACCTCTGTTAACAAGCTGAATTCTTGTCTTTCCCTTCAGCAACAGGTCGATGTCTCCATAAGTGTCGCAGTATTTGTATTTGAAAAGGAGCTATGTTAGTCATGATACAGTGTGTTATGTGGAAAGACAAACATGTTCTAAACAATTCTATTTTTAATTTAATCTTATTTGAATTCAAGTCACCCGAGTTTCATGTTTTTGGAGTATGGGAGGAAACCGGAGGTCCCGGAGAAAACCCAGGCAGGCACGAAGAGAACATGTTCACTCCACCCAGAAAGAACAAGAAATCGAGAATACGTCAGCATCTTTTTTCTGTGGGGCCACAGTGCTAATCACAGAGCCACCGTGCTGCCCATGAAGGGTGGGGGTGTGTGTGCGTGCGTGCGTGTGTGTGTGTGTGGCTACGAGGAAAAGGAAGGATAGGACGGGGTGGGGATGTAAAGAAAAGAAGATGAAAAACAGTAGAGGTGGAGGAAGGAGGAGGAGTGGTAAAGTATAGGAGAGGTGGATGGTTAAAGGAAGGACAATGAAGATGGATGGGAAACAGCCATGAATGATAGAAGGATGGAAATGTAAAGAAGAACAGCAGATGGTAGAGGGGAGAAAGTTGAAAGGGGTATGGGGTAAGGAAAGGAAGAATGGATAGGTAAAGGAAAAAGGAATTGTGGATTGTACAGGAAAGAAACTGAAAGACCAGTGTCCTGTGGAAAAAGGTAGAGCTGTAAAAGGAAGAAGATGAAGGACAGAAAGATGGAGAGATAACAGAGAGAAGATGGAATGATAAGAAATTGAAAAGAAAAGAGTTAGGATGGAGAGGTAAAGAATAAATAGAAAGATCCGGGTGATAAAAGATGGAAAGAATGTGTGGGTAAAGGAAAGAGAGGAAAGTTTAAGGCAGATGAAATGAGGTTAATAGGATACTAAGAGAAAGTGAATGTCTTAGGTATAAAGTCAAAATCCTGTACCTATTGTATATATTGTATGTTAATCCAAATATTTCCTAGTTATTTCTCAGTGTGTTTTAAGTTGAAAGCAGGCACTTACACAGACTGACCAGCTGGATGTGAAATAATATTTTAAACTGTGATACATTAACTAATTATGTTGAAAATACAGTTTCTAGAAAGAGGAAGGACTTTGTTGATTTCAGGATTTTGTTGATGTCAGTTTGAGAGGGACTAAAGTTAGCATTGGAGTTATATTGAAAGAAGGCAATAAATTAAGTGCTGACAGAATCACTCTCTTCAGTTTAGTTAACTGCATAATCAGATAGGCATTTAGTAAAGCCTTTTTTGCTTAAGGGCATGTAGTCCAATAATAAGATATCAAATATAACTAACAGTGGTCTGATAAAAGAGGATTTAAAAAGAATAGTGAATGTTCAGTATCAATGCCATGAGCCAGTACAAGGTCGAGAGTGTGGTTGAAACAGTGAGTGACCACTCTGAGAGAAGCCAATAGAGTCCAATGATGAGATAAATGCAGAGCTAAAGCTATCGTTGTTGACGTCCACATGAATATTAAAATCACCTACTATGATGACTTTATCTGTTCTAAGGACTGACCTTGACTAAGACTCTGAGAATTCAGATAAAACATCAGAGTATAGGCCAGGAACATGGTACACTATAACAAATTGAATTGGCTGTAGTGTTTAATAGTGTTTAATAAACTGGAGTCAAACATAGCTGCAACTCCACCTCCTCTACTGGTGTCTCAAGGAATGTGAGTATTGGGGTGAGTACTGACTGGAGGGAGCAGAATCATTTAAACTTTTTTTGTTTTTCGTGTGTTTCATGTATTTAGCTACAAAAAGCATTCAGTATAATATAAATGTCAGCAGGGGTTGCTGAATGCTAGAAAGTAAAACAAAGTTTTCAAAATGATGCACACTCACTTCAGGGAGTTGTGAGTTTTGGAGCTCTGCACTAGGCCAAGGTTGCTTTTTTCCTCTCATTTGAAGTAGCTGATCAATACCAGTGACTCAGCACCTGCTCTAGTGCCAGAAATATCAGGTACTGAGATGTCTACCTTTCAGAGCTAGCTGTCCAGCTGGAGTTCTGCCACAATAAAAGCTTCAATTTCAAGCTTTTACCTCATATACACCTATTTGTATTTAATGTGCCCAGTAGAAGATGACATACACAAGATTGTTGTGTATGTCATCCTATGTTTCTCTTTCCCAAGTGAGGTTGTCTGTGATGATTCATAACGGTCAAACATTCTAAAAAAAAACCCATTAATACTTGTATATGAAATTGTTAAAAATGTTTTTAAAAATCTGTCTTTTACTGTGTGCCTCTAGTGGAATTCTGTTCTCGGTTGAGTAGACAGTCTTAAAAAAAATAAAAAAATAAAAATAAAAAACAGGATTTAATCACACAGGACAGAAAATCAGTGTTGCATTGTTTTCCGTGGGTTAGAGTCTTTGACATCACTGATTGAGCGTTCAACCCACAGAATGTAGTGCAGCAGTGTTTTTATTCTGACATTGGTAATTTGATTATATCCAGATTAAACCTGTGTTGCCAGTATTACAGGTGTTATGTAAACACCTTAACAAGGTTATATTAATCATATAAAGTTTGCACACTGAGATTAACTGTCAATCTTTCACATTAAAGTGGCATGTCCACAAGGTGTATATAATATATGACCACCTGGACATTTTAATGAATTAATATAACCCCCTTGCAATTAGTATAGAAGTGGTCATAATATTCAGATTGAATTTTCATCGAGATTATTTATACAGAGCTTTAGGAATGTTGTTTTTGATCTTTTTTTAAAAAAATCTTACACGTTTTCTGTATTCTGTTTAAACTGTTGTACTGTTCTGTTGTATATAAATATGGAACAGTCTAATTCATTCTCTTTAACAGACAAGCATAAATTCTTGTGTATGTGACATGGCTGCTGCCTGTGACTGATCTGTCTATATGTAACAGACATGTGCAGTCATATACTATACATACATTACCATATACATGTATCTACACCCCCTGAGCATCGCTTACCTCAGCTTTCACTACTAATGCCTAACATTAGGACCTTGGACAAGTCCAAATGCACATATAACTCTAAACCAAAATCCTTTAAAAACTTTAAAGGATGATTCCACTGCATTTCAGCCTGGTGTATTTCCCATAAATGTGGCTATCGTGGCTATATGACCCCATTTCCACCAGATATTAAATGTATGCAGATACATTATCCAGATAATAAACAATCTGATCTTGTCTTTGTGTTTACACCTGGTGTTTGTAAATGTACTTGTTATTCTCCCTGAGATCAGATCTCTGTCCTCCGGGAACAAAACCTGCATGAGTAATTTTAGGTAGAGGCAAATCAGCTGTAGGTCTCAAAATGGCGGGTGTAAGTTTGCCAGAGATGCTATTACTTCACCTTTTTTTTTCTTCTTTTTTTTTCTTTTTTCCTGTCAAGGAGGGAGTCATTTCTAATGTTTTTCTCTTAGGAACAAACAGAAAAGAAGACCAGCCCTGTTTGCAGCAATTGCATTTGCAGCTACTGTTAATGCCACAACCTCTTTCTGTGGATGAGAGAATGAAGTAATGAGTGGTGGTAACATATTGTCTTGGACTCTCTTGGTGAAGATGTAGAAAAGATGATGAAAGATGAAGGAGATGAAGAAATATTCTGCTGTGGTCTGTGTCTGTGGAGAAATGAGTGGCAGCCTCTGATAGTGCTGTCACCCCAAAACACCAATAAGCATCTGGTTTTCTGAGGCTCCCAGTACTGTCCTCTGTCCTCTCTTTCAGACTGTGATTTGACAACACAACTCAAACATTTCCCATAGTAAACAACATGGTGCGTCGTGACAGAGACACAGAAATGCCAGACAGGAACCACGACCTCAACAACTTCCAATTGTACTTGTATTAATCAACTGACTGAATTCTTGGCTATATATTTCTCTCTGATAACAGCTCTAGCTGACAGGACTCTTCTGATAAAATGATGCATGGTATTCACCAAATAAATAAATGAATAAATAAAGAAGTTGGACAAGCTGTTTCCAATTTACCCAAATTCTGCTCCTCATACCCCCTTTTTTTGATGAGATGAGACAGTTTGAGCTCTGTAAAATGTAAAAATTCTATGTATTTATTTATAAAATTGTTTTACATTTCCCCAAATTGTTTTGTATTTGTTTGTGGATTGTGCGTTTGTGAACACTATAAATAACCCACAGATTGTCATACACATCTGTAAATCTTATTTGCATTTGTAGATTGTGTAACAACTCTCCATACCCTTCCCCAAATAATTTGAGTTGAAAACAATGGCTCAATCACTTATTACCATGGTAAGGATCTCATGGAATATAAATCTCCCCCTCCACTAAGCATCATTCTTATAACTTAACCCTGTGACTCAACCCCCGGACCCTGACCTGGGCTATTCAGATACTGGAGGCTGGATAAAGATTCATGTTCTGTTTCTTCATCTTGTTTTTCTTCAGATTCTTGTTTTGATTTTCCTTGACTGTTTGTGTCCTCTATTTTTATTTTATTTTATTTTATTTATTTTTTTAATAAATAAAGCACCCAGTGACACCCCTGCTTGTAAAGATGCTCTGTATAAATAATCTCGATCTGACAGCATCCTGGACTTTGCCATATTACAGATGGATGCATGCTGACTGAACATAGAGGATAACAATATATCTGCCTCTCTCTCTGACAGGAATGGCATTAAGAGTTTGCTGCCAAATGCACCTTGTACATGATTAACCATCTTCTGTATTAAAACACACTTGCGTAGCCATCTGCCAAGTACGATTGTGTTCAACCACTGAAACCATTTCATGAGAAAACTCATTTTCAGCCTCTTAATTATTTTTCATTACAGTGGCGCTGAGGAGTAGATTGGAATTGGACAGTAATTGCCAGGTCTGGGCAGTGAAACAATTCTGATGGATCAGTCTAGATGAAGTGTGACAGGGAGACATCTCACCACTGTGCAGTGCCTATTAGCCTGTTTCCTCCTTTCTGATCACCTAAAAACCCCTCCAATTGTGGTCGGTGCAAGGTCAGTGCTGCGGCCTCTTAGGGAGGCAAAGTGTCTGCAGCAGTCTGCATGAGATGTTGATAACCTTGTCACCAGCATTGCAACTGCTCCTGAGCGCGTCTGATTGTGAGTTGCTGTCACACTGTGGTGAACTTTACCATTCTCCTGGAGCTGCCACTGGAACTAAATGGGGCAGCTCGTGCAGGTTTAAGAAAGATGTGTTCAGCACAGCTCGTGAGACTGCTGTTAGGATTATCTTTTTTTTTCTGTGTGATAGAAAAGCTTCTCCAAATATACTATCATGAGGTGCCAATCAACACAGCTCACTCTGCAAGAGGTAAAGAAGGGGTCTCTGCTGTCATTCCAGCTTCAGTCCCCTTGCCTCTTCCAAATTCTGGGTTTATCCTCCTTGTGTTGGCCAGTTTCATGTTGGATTTTGAAACTAAGAACATACTGTGTGTCCAAGAGCTCAGCATACAAATATACAGATGTAAGACAGTTGCTCTAGCGACATCATCATCAGGTGATCTGAGGAGGGAGAGTGGAATGGGACAATGAGGAAACAAATTCCTAGTGGTACAGTGTTCTTGTTCATTTGTTTCACTTGTTCATTTCTGGGGAAAAAAAAGCTCTATGACAACATTAGCTGCTGGTCATACCAGACCAAGAGAGGCCAAACCAACAAGTACCAACAAAACCCCTGAATGTTCTGAAATGAGCAAGCATGAGCTTTATTACCGATTAATTCAACTGTGTATTTGTAAGAGTTTTTATTTGTTTGTATGTTTAATTTTAAGTTAAATAGTCTCACTTTAGAGTGTAACTTAAGTCTAAGCTCAGTCTATAGTGATCATTGATCTCTGAGAGTAGTTATTCAAATTTCCAAAGACAACTCTGAATTGCCTGTAGGTGTGAATGTGAGTGTGAATGGTTGTTTGGGTCTGTATGTCAGTCCTGTGATGGACTAGTGATCTGTACAAGGTGTACCCCGCCTCTCGCCCAATGTCAGCTGGGATAGGCTCCAGCCCCCCCTCGACCCTTAACAGATAAGCGCTATAGATAATGGATGGATATTTCAGTTTTCCCATTTTTAATACATTTGCAATACTTTTTTTTTTTTTTTTTTTTAGCATATGACTGCAACATAACAAAATGTGAAAAAAGTGACAGGGTCTGAATACTTTCTGAATGCACTCTAGCTCTCTCCACAATGGCCCACAAGTAGGTATGCTGCTTGTTTAAATGGAATGGCATGAAAAGGTCCTCATGCTTAAACAGAGTGAGCTGTGGCCTTGCTGAGTGGTGGACGGCCTGTTTTTTATCTTGATGACTTTGCACCTGCAGTCGGGTTTCACACATGGGCGGACAATGACCATGGACGTTAAACCAAATTGTTCAGCCACACCTGAGTGCTCGGACAGTAAGGGAGATCTTGCATGTCTTCATTCTTCACCTTAACCCAGCTGTATCAAGGTCAGCCTTTGCACTGTGAAACAAGGACACGCAGGTTTTTCCTCAGGGTGTCACTGCAGCAGCTCTGCTCCAACACTCTGCTGTCTCAGACAGTTCAGTAAAAGCTCAATAAAGATCTGCTGGCCTCTGATAGTTTGACCAGGGCCTTTCTTATGGAAATGATGGGAGAGGACAGAGTACTGTGTTCAGAGCGGTTTACATGAGGCAGACACATAACAGAGAAAACTCATGAAACTGATCTGGTTTAAAACCTGTGGCCTCGAGGCAGGATCTGATTGCCTTTGCCATGAAACACATTACTCTATCCAGGGAGTTATAATGAGGACAGATTAAAGGAGGATTTATGATATCCTTTTTAGCAGTGGTGAATGTAATCAGTCATGAAGCAAAATTCTTGAAAAAAAAAACAACTTTTTACTGTGGTTTATAGTTTAAAGACTAAGGGTGTGTTCAGACTCAGAATAGTGATCCTCCTGTTACAGGTATGAGTAAGAGGATGAAACATGATCCAGGAAGTCCAGTTTGAGTTACACAGCAACTGGTAGGATTATTACAGCAGAAATGATTTTGCCATAGCAAGAGGTTACTAGGCAGAAGTTGATCCCTGCTTCATCCTTTGTTGCCAGACCCTTCCTGGCCCTTCCAAAGTATTGATCTGTGTTTCATGATGGCACCCCATTCATTTCAATGAACACAGCTCACTGTGTGATGGTTTTCAGTCTTCCTCAGGCGTCTGCTCTGTTCTTGGCCCACTGAGCATGCGCATTAGAGTTTTGGCTGAGATCACACCTCACAATTCAGCCTAAAGATGGCACAACCCTACAGATGAAGGGTGTCAGCAATGAAAACAAGCACTGGCAAAACACCTGCTGTTTTCCTCCGATGTAGTGTCTTAAAATGTAAGACAACCAACACAGAGTCTTGAACACTTTAAGACTCGCTTCTCAGCCTTGTTTTGCCATGACGTTTTCCCTTATGTTGACCCATCAGGGCACAGAGCACTGTTTCCCATGCAGTTATAAACATGGACATGGCATGTATATATTTCTGAACTGTGAAATAAGTGTTTTGTTAATGAACCAGTCAGGTGGGTCCACCCAGGAGTCCTGGGTGTGGTTAGGTTTAGAAGGCCTTTGCTTAAGCTTAGGGGAACATGTTAAACACGCTTTGTCTTAAGCTTCAAGTTAATGTGGACTTTATATATTAAAGCAGACAATGATCTCATCCAAACCTTAACCAAGTTCCCTGATATAAATGTAAAAACTTTAATATTGATTGGATATTTTGGTGGAAAACAAATGAAATAAATTAGCAGTGAACACATTACTAATACAATATTAGTTTGTTGCTAGAAAACATAATCCCAGCAGTGTTACATCTCCTTCAAAATGTATTTGCTGCTGCAAATTAATGATAATTAAACTTCATTTTAGGAAGACAGGGCTGAATAGAGAAGTTGTTCCATGGCACAGCTCTGAGACTTTGTGTTATTGAACCCAAGTGCTTAAATTCTGTTAATCCAAAGAATGATTTTGAAGTTTATTCAGTTTAAGTTTATATCAGTCATCGGTCAAGTCTGTCTGTCATCTGTCATCTATCATCTGTAATTCTGACCCTGCACTGTTGCTGGGGGTTTATTCTGTAAATTGCTTAACTGTCCAACACCCACTAGGGGCATCTAGATGAGCAACATTCAGTTCAAATCAATTCTGTTTTATTTATATAGCACCGAATCACAACAGAAGTTATCTCATGGCACTTTTCATATAGAGCAGGTCTAGACCGTACTCTTTAGATTATTATAATTACATAATTACAGAGAGAGACCCAACAGTTCCCACCATGAGCAAGCTCTAGGCGACAGTGGCAAGGAAAAACTTCCTTTTAAGAGGCAGAAACCTCGAGCAGAACCAGACTCAGGGTGGGCGGCCATCTGCCTCGACCGGTTGAGAAAGAGAGAGAGAGAGAAGGGAAGGGGAAAGAGGGGGGTAGAAAATAGTGGCAGAAGAACATAACATAATGCAGATTCCATGTAAAAATGTAAAGCGGTATCAATAATAGTAATGCCAATTAAAGTTATAAATGCAATAGTAGCAGCAGTACACCACACTGCAAAATACAATGTAATAATGATAATTGTATTTTTCGAGCTTAGTCAATAGAGTGGTTTAAAGCTGTATTGTTTGTCCATGTGTTTGCCTGAGAAGCAAAGATAAAGGGTCAGATAAATTTTTGGAGACCATGAATGTTCTCAGCAAATTTAATTTAATCTGCTTGTCCAATACCTCCACTTGATCCAAATTTTGTAATCAAATACAAATGAACTGAAACAGATGTGGGTTGTCATAGCAGATAATAGATATCCACATTTTACTTTTTGTTTCATCATTGCTTTGTCGCAAACATAAGATAGATACCTGAAATAACATCTGTTATTTTCACCTAAAACTGTAACAGCCGTGTCAGTTCCCTATAAAACATTGTTTTTTCCAAACCATTTATTTTGAGTGATTTCACTATAAAGATGGATTTCTTGTACAAGTGGAAGCTATTACAACACATATTCTGCCACTGTGTTGTGTAATATTCATTACTGAATATGCAGACAGATAAATGAACAATAAAACATTTCATTCTTCCTCAGGTTTCCATCATTGAGAAGAAAGCTGAATTGAATTTGTAGCCATACATTATGCAGGAAAGCGAATGGATGATTCCAAGTTTAAAAGGAGAATGTGCTTTGTTGAAAGTCACTTACGTCCATTTCGATACTCCAGAATAATGCACAGAGGGAATGCATTATTCTCCTGGCAGAAAATGGCCTTGTTGTTAAAGAAAAACCCTCCTGTTAGAAAGAATGGAGCTATTTTTGTCAGGTTTTATCTGGAGAGGAGGGTGGTGGGTGGTTGAAAAAAATAAAAAAATAAAAAATTCTGCTCAAGAGCTGGGAGTATTGTCTAAGGGACGGCTGATCTGTATGCTTTACCGCCAAGAGAAGCCACTTACTCCATCATCGCAGCAATCCCTGCAGTACATCTTCCCCTTGTACATTTACAGGCCTGAGTTCAGCCCTGTATCCCACCTGTCAAGACAGAGAGCTAAACATGTCCATCTTACTCCATTTGGTGAAAAAAAAAAAAAAAAAAAAAAAAAAAAGAACCCAGAGGAAAAAGCTTAAGAGGTGTGCTTCTCTATCTCCACTTTTCCTTTTTTTTTTTTTTCTTTATTGTGCTGTAATCACAGGAGCAAGTGGGTTGTATTTTTATAAATCATTTATTGTGGAGCTAATGGATTGCACTTGGAGGAAGAGTGCCCACTTTGGCTGTAATTACTCTGGCACAAGATACTGCATGGTTTCACACAGGAAGTCCCTTTTTTCTGCTTCAGTGTGCTCAATTAAAATATACACAAATATAGGTGAAGTATTATCTCATATGGTATTGTATAATATTGACTTTTGAGTTGATGGTAAAGGGGAGACATCTTCTGAAAAGAATTAACCTGGTAATTCTACCTTTTTAATGTGATAAAATTGCACCATTTGAATGAGCTGCTCACCATAACAAACAAATTGACATCCATTGTGTGACTTTTATGATTCTGAGTCTATATCCATTCTGCATACTATGCTTGTCAGATATGACATGTCTAGAGTCGACAAGTTACTTGGAGGCTTCCAAATAGCCAAAAACAGTCAAAATAGTTTATATTTCAGTATTTAATTCATCACATATTCCATCTGCCATTTGGTAGTGTTGTCCAGTCAGAATCGGATACAAAAAAAAAGAGTAGTTAACCCCTTGATGCCTGAATTATTTACAATTGTATAAAAAAATTAATTATTTGTGTTTTTGCTTTCAAGCTGATGCTAAATTAAGTAGAGATTGTTAATTTGTCTATAGCACATAAAATAGATATACATTCAGGTATGATGCAAATTAGCGACAATAGGCATTAATGGTACCAACGGTAAATTTTTTATTGAAGCCACAAAATTGTTTACAATTATTTAGACTATTATTTACATTATGAGTTACACTATTACTACGTAACTATAACTACTGGATGTAGGTCACACTCCAAACGGTCCTACGGTAAACCAGTGCTTGCAAAAGGTTCCTAGGCACATATTTAGAATGCACAAACCGGCATTGGGGGAATGCATACGCTATCTCGGCTGCAGTCTGAATGCAAATGGTATGATGCGAATTCGCGACAATCGGCGTTAAGGGGTTAATGAGGAATGGGTGAAGAACAAATCAGGAATGTTCTCATAATTAATGAATAATGAGTAGTTTCTGAGCAACTCTGAATCAAGGATCATGTAGTCAATAATGATGAGTTGCTGAATTATTATTTCATCTGTGAAACAGAATGAAGACCACTTTCTTCATAAGTCCTAAGTAACTGAATCAGCTGCTGAGCAGAACAAACTACTAATGACTCATTCATTACTAGACCCAATTCATTAGTAATTACTTAATCATTACTTACTCATTATTTTTACAGTGTATTTACATATGTACAAAACATTTCAATGTCTAGCAGAACACTAGTCTAAAAATAAACTAATAACAGAAAATATAACTTGTGTCAGGCTATGCAGTGTAGGCAGAAAAAAGACAAAGACATCAACAAAAACAGGTCCTCGAGTTGTTGGTTTTTCTACATCTCTTCTTTTCCTCCAATGGTATGTTGTTCACACAAACTAAGTCATTTTCTTGTGTTTCATTAATATGAATATTTCACAAAATGAAAAAAAACCAAACAAAAAGAAAAAACATCACTGTTCACTCAGACCACATCTCTGGCTTTGGTTCCTGGACAGATGAATCAATAATTACAGATGACTGACAGGTTCCATCCTCCTATGTTAGCTGACCCATATGTAGGTTACCTCCGGCATATTTGCTGCATACACTTGGTCATGTTTTACTCACCATTCCTTGTTGGACTGTTAGCAAGAGACCTTAATCAAGATAAAAGTTGTGCATCTAATGCCCCCAAGCAACATTTAAGTAGTTTATATTAGCCTCAGAAATGACCCCAAAATGACTGGAATTGTGGCATATTAGTTGTCCAATGGCAATGCAGAAAGAAGAGCTGTGGTTTGCAGCAGGACCATAGTGTTATCCTGGTTAACAGAAACCTAACAGCAGCATCATGCACAGTTAGATACACACTTACAAATGTTCAGATTGACTTTTGGTGTTTTCAGCTCTTACCACTGCCCCCAAGTGGCCAAAAAATCAATTAGTGCAGTGGGTGTGGATGTGCATGTGGGTGTAGAGGCCAAATGACATGTGGGAGAAGCAAAAATTGTCTTTGTGTGAAAGAAAAATCTGAAATCTGAAAAAATATGCGCATTGCAGGGGCCATACTACTGCAAAAGAAAATAAACAAAGGTGTCAATAGTCAAAGTACTATAATTCTATTAAAGCTTGAAAAAATACTGCTACCCTTTTTTTTTTTTTCATGTTTGGGATTTGAAAAAATGCAAAGTTGTTTATCTCTAACAGTTTAAATTCATTTTCCAGTAGACATGTGTATGTCATAAGCTCCAAACCTGTGTGGACAGGTAAATATAACTTAGAACAGATTATGTTCGTCCCACCCCATGGAGCTGCAGTGAGTTCCTGCACAGAGCTTCACAGATGAGCTGAAACAGTGGTAAATGGCAACATTACAAGATTTTTAATTAAATGTTTTCTGGATTCTCTGTGGAGAAAAAAAACCCCTGTGATAAGTCAGTGATGTGTGGCTGAAGACTTCAGTGTGATTGCCAGGATGAGCTATTATAACAGTTCCTGATCATTGCTGTCACAACAACTTGTGAGTGTGCACCTCACCACGGCCCAGAATCCCTGATCTGCTCCAGTGGTTTTCATTGTCCTCTCCCCTCTGAATCATATCCTCTCTCCTGTGCCCTCCTCTACTGCTTCATCCAATATGTTCTTAACCAGATATTAAAAAACATCCTGACGTCATGTCTTCACTCACATTTCTTTTTGTAGCACTCCTCATAGAACAACAATAATGCTGTCTTACAGCGGGTGCAGATGCATTATGCATTTTTTTTTTAAAAGTAATTTTGTTTTGCACTTCCTTAAAGTACAATGGTTTGTGGGGCTCACAAGAGACAGATTAAAAAAAGAACGGTGAGCAGTGACGGATTAGGGGCAGAGAAATCCTGATTCTTAGAACAACACCCTGGATGCTGCATTTCAAATGATGTAGTGGTCTGCACAGTTTTTTCAGTCAATAACAAATTCATTTTTACAGTGAAACACCAAAACTCAAACAATTCTGGGTCCATGATTTAGAGATTGAGCACCAAGTTACTTCCCTTGAAACCACAGCAGGTTTTGTTGCGTATGAAACACAAAGGTTTAGATCTGTGGAGATTAAATTAAAAAAATGTCCTGTGCTCATCTTGGCTCGTACCTTTGATTTATTTATTTTTCTGCAGTCTGCCTGCTTGTGCCCTCTGTGGAGTCTTAGTTTTTCTCACCTACTACACCACCCCCTTTCCTGATTTCTGACTGATTAGAAATCTACATCCACACTACATGTTAACTAGCATGAGAGTCTTCAGTATCTACTCTAAAACACCACTATTACATAACATTAGTTGTAATGTTCGACTGGTGACAGTTTCCGCTCATTTAATTCAGTATCAATATTTAGGAATTTGGTAAAAAAAAAAAAAACATGAAAAGGCTACATGATTATCATGCAGTGCACTGTATATATGCCACTGCCATCTTGTGTATGAATAATGTAACTATTTTGAGTATTGTAGCATTTCTGTGTATTGTATATAATTTTTTATTTAATTAGGTAACACTTTTTATTAGGCTACACTTATTCACCATTAACTAATTGCTTATTATCATGCATATTGGCTCTTTATCAGTCATTATTAAGCACTTATTAATTCCTTATTCTGCATTATCATATTCTACAGCAACAAGTCCATTAACTAAGAGTTTTCCCTCAGTAACCTCCTAATTACTGCTTTTTGATAGTAAGTAAGGGCATGTGAGTGTCCACACCACCGGCATAGTTGCTATGGTACAGCTACTGCAGCCCAGTCTCTGATAATGGCCATAATTAACAGAATGACTGATTTCATTTGATCATATCCTCCCCCAGAGAGAGAGAGAGAGAGAGAGAGATGCTGACCTTCATATTACATTCTGTTAACTCACTGACATAATTTAAATATGGGCTCTCCTTCACCTTATGCTGACAAGCACCAGGTACGCTCACCAGTTAGCACCGGCTCTTAAACACTCACGTGCCGGATGTCGGAAAGTGCAAAAGAGCCGGTGCCCCTCAGCTTTAAGTGAAGGAACCTGACAGCTTCAGTGTCAGGTGAAGGAGCCTAATGTGGCTGTGATACTTTCTGATTATATACATAGTCATGATTAACGACTAACTAATATATCATGTAGGGTATTTACACTAACTGTCGTCTTGCTAGTTAATTATCAGTGTAACACTGATATCTGAAGTAACCTATGTGCAGTGTATGTAATGCTTCAGAGGGAAAGCCTGTCTGTTGTCATGGCTCCCTGTATATACACTTATTTCTTGTGCACGAATTAAGTAAAACGTGCGTTATTTCCTTCACACGTTTTGATTAATATGTTCCCACTTTCTATTACTTACTATTCCGTGTGCATGTTTTAATTTCTTGTTTTTGTTTTTTATGTGATCACCGATCTCCGTAGATAATGGATACAAGATAGCAGAGAGTCACAAGAGGGAGAATAAATGAAGGAAGATACAAGAAGAGGAAGGGATGGATGGAGGAGGAGGGAGCGGAATGGTAGGAACTAGGAAGTTAAAAAAGGATGGGAGAGGGCTCCAATCCCCATCCATGAAAGAGACAGAAAGGATGGAGACATGGAGGAGAGGTACAGGAAGGAGGAAAAAGGAGAACGAGGGTGGAGTCTGTTTCGAACGGAAAAGAGGGAATATAAATGAAGGGAAGGAGAAGGTGACGAGGAAGATAAAGGACAGGAAGAGTGGTAAGGCAACAGAGAGGAAGAGAGAGAGAGAAGAAAAGAGAATATGAGCAGACACAAGAGTGGGTGGGAAGGTGGATGGAAGGAAGCCTTCCTTCACAAATAAAAAGGAGTGGAAAAGAAGTAGGATTAAGGAGAGGGAGGATGGAGGGGGGAGGTAGGGAAATAAAGGATAAAAGGATAGTTAGAGGAGAAAGCTGAGAGACAGAAAAGAAGGATGAAAGAGTAAACGCTGATCAGAGCAAGAGTGAAATGGAGGTGAAGCATAGGGAGGATGGAGAGATGTAAATCTCCCATCCAAGAACGATAGAGTGGGTGTAGAAAGAAACATGAAGGTGAGGAGGGAAGATGAAGAAGGATGGGGAGGACAGGAAAGGAAAGAACATTCAGGGGATGGAGGAGGAGAGTGGATGGAGTGGAGATGGTGAAAGACAGGAAATGTGAAAGGTGAAGTAAGGAAGATGTAGGATAGAAAATGTGGAGAGGTAAAAGAGAGAAGAAAGGAAAGGTGGATGGAAGAGGGAGGAAGATCACTAAGAGGAAGAGAAAATGAAGGGTGGAAGTGTGAAGAAAGGAGGGTGAAGGATAGAGTGGGTGAAAAGGTAGGAAGATGGAGAGGAAGTATAGTTAGGCTAAGGAAGGAAGCGAAAAAGAAATGGTAGGTGAACAGTGGATGGTAGAAGGGAGTAAGTTGAAAGGAGTAGGAGGTAAGGAGAGGAAATATGGTAAGGTAAAGGAAGAAGAAAAGAATGAAAAGAAAAGGAATTGTGGATGGTACAGGAAAGAAAATGAAAGACAGGTGTGCTGTGGAAAAAGATGAAGGACAGAAAGATGGAGAGATAACAGAAAGAAGATGGAATGAGAAGAAATTAAAAAGAAAAGAGTTAGGATGGAGAGGTAAAGAATAAATAGAAAGGTCAGGGTGATAAAAGATGGAAAGAATAGGTGGGTAAAGGAAGGAGAGGAAAGTTAAAGGGAGATGTCAAGGCAGGTCAGGTCACAGGAGGAAGATGAAGGAGAGGAAAGGTGGATAGGAGAAGGAAAGAGATGAAGGAAAAAAAAAGGGGTAGCAAAATATTATTTCCTACTTTCCTGTTGGAGCCAGTCAAACAAGCTGTCTCTCTCTGAGGCTCCACAACCTCTCTTGTTTCTTCATTTCTGGGACGAGCTTGTGATGGACATCTTGTACCGTCATGCATCTGGTTTCCTGTCCACCTTCCCAAGATACTAACAGAAAGTAAATGTCTTAATTATAAAGAAAAAACCTCATTGCTGTCGTAAAATCAATCCTGTACCTATTGTATGTTAATCCAAATATTTCCTAGTTATTTCTTGAAAGCAGGCACTTACACAGACTGACCGGCTGGATGTGAAATAATATTTTAGGGAAAACTCTAAGTTAATGGATTAGTAGCTGTAGAATATGATTAACAAGTGCTTTATAATGACTAATAAAGATATGCATGTGAATAAGCAACTAGCTAATGGTGAATAAGTGCAGCTTAATATAAAGTGTTGCCTTTAATTATTATAAATTATTTATTTATTTAAAAAGCTTTGCAAACTACCCCCACCTACCACCACCCCACCCTCCACACACACTCACACACACACACATTTTCTGAACTGATAAAAGGTTACGTGTACTCATGCTGTGGCCTTTACAGACACCAACAGAACCATCAATACATCTCTGCTTTTTAAACTCTGCAACACCTAATGAATGTCCACCCACACACACCCAAACACACACATTCTATTGTTTAAAATGACAATGACTGGCCTGATGAGGGCACTACAATTAAAGGTTAATTAAATTTCAACTTTCAAAAGTTTCAAAACTGTCTCATGACTAAAGTGATTCTAATGAAGCTTAGGGATGATACATTTTTATTACTGAGCCATGAGGTGCTTGCATCATTCATATTTCTTTGTAATTCTTGAGATCTATGAATACAAATTAATCTAAGGTTATGTTCTGACCGAACTTGTAAGAGGTGACCATCAGTCAGGGACATAATATATGTGAGTCTGAATTGAGCAATGTGAACTGAGGTGAATTTGAGAATGTTTCAATTTATGTGAAATGTCTGCACAAGCTGAGGCTTTTCACAAAAAGTAAAAATAACACAAAAGTGGAGTTCCTGGGAAGTTTTGAGGTCAGTCAGAGTTTGAGTTACAAACACATACTGTAGAAAGACACACTCTACACACACACATACAGGCTAGGTACAGTACATCAATGGTCCATCATGAATAAACATGGACTGCACAAACAGTTCAATGGTCAAATTAATGTGAAAAAGTTACAGTTGAGTTGACAGGAAATAACTGTAGGGAAAGCATCATGTAACAGTGGTTTCAAACCATGACTGACTGACTCAACCTGGTCAGTGTCTTAACCCAGATTCCACCAGGATGCCTGATGTTCCATCAGTATACTGTCTACAATAACTACATAATGGGACAAGTAACTACATTACTTGTGCACTGGGCTGCAGTATTTTGGATGAAAGCTAGTGTAGGTGTTAACCAGTGGACTGCAGCTGAAGTAGACAAATTTCAAGATATGGTAGCCCTTTGATAATGCATATATATAAACCACACAAGGTTTCTATGCCAGTAAATAAATGCCTGTTGCTGAACTGTGAAAAAAGAAATGAAAAGAAATGCTGAGTTTGCTTGGGTGTAGCATTTACAACATACTGTAGCACCTTATTCTGTACTGATGCACTGGGGACCAGTGAGTGAGTAATGTAAATTCCAATTTTGGATGACAGGGAACAGCGAGCTGAATAATCCTGCACCCAGCATTTCATGGTTGACCTTTACGGTCTTCAGCATGAGCGGCAGTAATGTGAAAGGCAGATGGAAGAGAGAGTGATAGGGGTTCAGGAGGGGGTGAGCAGTGCCCTGTGGCTCCTGCTCCGATTACAGTGCTATCAGTCTCCAGTGGCTTTTAATATATATCGAGAGATGTGCTTAATTTGATAATGATTGCATCGATATGTGACAGCGAGTTGTCATCATTGAATCTAGTGAGCCACCAAATTCTTCAGCCATACTTTGAAAAGGTCTATCATTTAGAGCTGACCAGCTAGATGGAAATCAGAAGTGAGAGGTTAGGTTAAGCCTCTCCACAGGATTCTGCACAAAGTGGGAGTTAATCTTGATAAATGCTGGGTGTCTATATGAAAATGCCAAAAGTGTATTCAAGATAAGAGGCCACGCAAGCCACATTCTAGGCCTCAGATTCTGACGCTTTGTGGTGTATACATATATTCTTGTTTTCCATCATTTCTGTTGATTTCTGATGCCTGGGAAACTTTTCTTTGAAAGGTGTTATCTTTTTTTCCTCCTTAGACCCTGAAATCTTCCCCTTCAGCGCGTATGGAAAACCACAACATGTCCATACAGTAAAATAAGGTTGTCTGGCTTCAGAGGCTTTGACAAGGTGACTCATAAAGGGGTGTTACAGACAGAGAACAAGACATGCTGGGAGAGTCTGGAAACTTAAACCCCCTTAGCTCTGGTGCTGATGGATGTTCTGCGGTGGACCATCCATCTGTGATGCAACCTCATAAAGATGTCATCTACTCAAATCTAAGACAAAAGGAGCTTGTTTTACTTACTGGCAGTCCAAAAGTCTTTGCAAGTGCACGTTTGTCAGAAGCCCACAGGAGCGACAGATAGAGAGATCACAGGTGAAGTGAAAATCACTCACTCACTAGGATTTGTTTTTTAACAGCCGTTAAATGATGCCTTCCTGGGAGATTTTTCCTCCACACTGAAGTCTCTCATTATGTCCTGTAGAGCCCTTTATGATCTCAGGCATGTTTTTTATGATGCCCCATCTGTCTGTCCTGCTGTGACAGAGGGGCCGGCCTCCTCTCATTCCTGTCGGACAGCTCCATCACTCACCTCTGACTGTCGCTATCTCTACATCAAAACAATGCCGTGCCAGAGTGAATTAGTATGTCCTTCACCTTGGGTGGAACCCTGTCATTACTTCAGCCACATTGAAGAGGATATTGTTTAGCACATGTTACAGGAAGTGTAACATTGGTCCTCAAAAGCTGCAGGCACTGAAATGTGGGGGGTTTATGGAAGTCTGGCTATTTTCTTGTCAAAGTGTGGTGTAATTACAGGAAAAATCCTGCACAAAACACATTAATACATTTAGTTAAAGTGGCAATAGATAGCTTTCCACCTAGCTTTTTCTTTTGATTTTGCAAGTAAATTTACTATAAAATGCCTGTTAAAACATGGTAAAAAAAATCCCTTGTAAAACAGAAATTACTGGTCAAACTATTTTTTTATATATATATATTGCTATAATTTGACAGTAGTTTTTCTACAGCATTCTTTGTGAGTTGATAGCAAACACAAAAAGACATTTTAAAAAATCACATAATAAATGCTGGGAAGTTCTCCACACAGGGTAAGCACAAGATAAAAAAAAAAAACCCAATCTGTTTGATTATTAACATAACTCCACTATGAGTGGATTATGTGTGGATGCCCATATACAATGTTAAATTACAGCAGAAATGTTCATAGCATGACACTGGAATTAGACAGAATAGTTCTCTGTAGTTTTATCTTAATTACACTGCATAATAAGACAGTAGCAAATCATAGATGTTATATTGGTGACATCACCCACAGGTTTTTGGGGAGCCATCTTGATACATGATAAAGACTTAATCTGGATAAACTGTTTGTCTGTTTTAGCCACACACACATGAATGGCAAAAATATTTTAATGATAAAGCTGTTCACCATATTCACCATTCTACAGCTCTTCCTTTTCTAATGATGACATGAGAAAAAGCCTTTTTGGTCTAGTGTGCTTTACATTATCCTGCAATACTGAGTGTGGCCACTACACCAAAATTGCTTCAGAGCAATTACATTATTAACATAATATGGTGTTAGTGTACAGTTTAGATATTGTACCTGAACTCAACCAAGGGGAAGGAAAGAGACTGAATCCTACTGAATAAAAAAAGCACAAGATATAGCTGCAGAGACTGAGGATAAGGGTCAGTAAAGACCCTTAATAATGCAATAATGCAAGTGAATGGCATTATAGTGACAGAATAGTGTCAAACCTGGATAAACAGATACAAGAACACCAAGTAAACACATTCATATTCTCTCTCAGGGATAATGCTGGACACATAGTGACTGTCTTGTGTCAGGGCTCCCTCAGTGACTCTCATTTTCCCTTGTGTTCTCCTTGTCTCTCCCTCATGTCTTCTCCCTTGTCTCCTCCCCTTTGTCTGTGTATATGCTGGAGGTTTGGCATGGCGCTGATCACCTGGCTCTCCTGCTCACCTGTTCCTCATTACTAACTTACCCCAGCTTGTCATCCACTCAGCCTGGAATGTTTCACCCATTCTCGTGGTATCTAGATCTCAGCCACTTAGAGTCCCTGAGACATTTCTCCTGTGTTTTCTTTGTAACACTGTTCTCCTGTGCCTTGATCCTGTTCTGCGGCCTCTGTGTCCGCTTTGTGGGTCCTATAACCAACAAGACTGCAAATCACTACAGGATAATCTGTCCATAATATGGACCCCACAATCTTTCCTCAAAGCACTAGGCTCCCAGGGAGCATTATTGGGGAAATTGTCAACACCTTCCGAGGCTTAAGCACCAGCATCTCCCAGTTAAGGGGACAAATGGACTATGTGTGGGCCTACCTCTCACCCTCACTTGCTGCCACTGCCTCGGCTGCCCCTGTGAACACTTCTTCGGCAGATTTCTTTGCCTCTATGATCCAGTCCCTCCTCCTCAGGAGCCCTCGATCTCCACACCTGAATGCTGTTGTGCTCTGGGCTTGTGGTTGGTTTCTTCTTTAGTGAACATTAGTCTTACAGCAGCAACCCAACACCTATCAAATAGATACATCCCGTATATCACATCATCATCACTGTTTCATCAACTCACTGGTGAAGCTGCCCATTGGGTTACTGCCCTGTGGGAACAAGTTTTTGCCATTCATATCAATTGTTAATCTTAGAGATGAAAAAAGTTTTAGACCATCCACCGAGGAAGAGAGACTGCTAGCTGGATGCTCTCACTCTCCTGGGGCCCTAAGTCCCAGATTATGCCACTGAATTTAGAATCCTGACTGCCAAAAGTGGCTGAGATGAAGTCTTTCTCCAAGGGGTGTTTGTCCATGGTCTGACTGGAAAAAACCCTGCTAATTTAGACTCTGTCCTTTCTTTAACTGCCCAACTAGATAATCACACACCTGAATGCAGTAGCAGCTCCTCTCCTCCAGCATCTTTTGACGAGCCCATGCAGTAAGGCCAAGTTCGGCTCTCATCTGAGCGGCAATGCCACATAAAACCAGGTCTCTGCATCTACTGTGGCCAAACCAGCCATTTCCTCTCCTCGTGCCCCCATCCAGGCTTGGCTCTTCAGGACCTGAAATAGTCTTGTTGAGATATACATTTTTTTGTTATTTCCTCACTTCATGCCCCACTAGTTCTTGGTCAGCATTAGTTAAAAATTCAGTGAGGAGCAAGCTCTCTCCTTGCCTCCTATCCCTGTGACTGTGCTATAGACCTGCCTCCTGCCTCTCCTCTGCACACTAGCCACCTTTACAACCTGGGGCAATACATTACTGATGCTCTGGTGGCTGGCCTCATCTGTCCCTTCTCCTCTCTGGTAGGTGAGCTTCTTTTTTGTTAGGAAAAAAGACAGCACCCTTCACCCCTGTATTAAATATCAGAGTTTGAAAGACATCACTGTCCAAAATGAATACCCACTCCCTCTCATAGACTGCTTTTGAGCCCTTGCACCGAGCCACCATTTTCTCTAAGCTCACCACAGAGCAACCCATTAGTGAAATGGTGAAGGTTTGTACCACATGGGCCTTAGCACTCTAAGCACTGAGTCCCCAGTTTGACTCCCGATCCAGCCAGATCTTTACTGCATGTCACTCTCCTGCTATCTTTCCCCATTTCCTGTCTCTCTTCATTATCCTATCAAATAAAGGCAAAAAGCCCAAGAAATAACATAATAATAACACAATAACCATTTGGGAAGGGAATTAGTGGAAGAGGGCACTGGTTGTTCAGATTGACTAATGCCCCAGTGGTCTTCTGGGCTTTAGTTAATAATGTCCTCAGAGATATGCTCAACTGGTTCCTATTCATCTGCCTGGAATTTTTGTCAAAGCAGAGAAATATGAATTCAGTGTCTCTTCTGTGAGGTTTTTGGGGTTGAAGGGAGCAAACCCACTCACCAGACTCACTTCACCCGAGGCAGACACAGCATTCAATAAACTCAAACAGTTATTCACTTCCGTTCCTGTCCTCACACACCCAGACCCATCATTACAGTTCATAGTGGAAGTTGATGCCTCAGACACTTGGGTTGGGACAATCCCCTCAAAAGTTGCACCCTTGTGCTTTATTTTCTCTGTATCTCTCTCCTGCAGAGTGTAACAGTGATGTCAGCAACCAGGAGATGTTGGTTCAGTTGGCACTGAAGGAGTGGAGGCACTGGCTGTTTTTGGGCCACTTTAATTTTACCCTCTCCTACCACCCAGGCTCCCACCATACCAAGCCATCCAGCCCACCTGCACCTTTAGTTTCATCAGGCAGTACTGTGATTCAAGACACCCATGCCTACATCACTGCCTGCTCCATCTGTGCCCCCAGCAACTCATCCCACCAACTACCTGCCAGGTTGCATCCTCTTCCTGCTCCCACATCGCCATGGACACAGTCATTCTCATAATTATAGACCATTTTTCCAAGGCTGTGCATTTTGTCCTCAGAGACAGCTGACTCCAAGTTTTCTGCCTCCATTGCATTCCCACCAACACTGTCCTGGACCAAGGGCCACAGTATGCTTTCAAAGTCTGGAAAGCCTTCTGTAGGCCACTACAGTGAGTCTGTCATACTGCTACTATCCTCAAAACAAGACGGAGCAGGCCAATCAGGATGTGGAGTCGGCCCCCTGCTACACGATTGCATGCCACCCATCCTCTGTAGCAACCATTTACCCTTGGTTGCATATGCTCACAACTCCCTCACTATTTCAGCTACGGGTATGTCACCTTTCATGGTTAATCTGGGCTATCAGCCACCTCCTTCCCTGCCCAGGAGGAGAAAGTCGCAGTTCCTTCTGTGCATGCTCACCTCCCGTGCTGTCCGCAAAGTGTGAAGGGAGGCCTACCACACAATCATGCTGCTGCCCAGAACCAGCACCTGGCAGGCCGCCACCATTTGCCTGGTCCCTCCAAGACCCCTGGTCAGAAAGTGTGGCTTTCCTCCTGCGACTTACGATTGCATGTCAAGTCTTGTAAGTTAGCCCCACATTACATTGAACCTTTTTGGAATCTAAAAGGTTATCAATCCTGCCTCAGTCACATATCCTTGCTCAAGCCTTTCTCCTCTTCTACAATCTAGTGATTCTCTTGTGCCCACCACTGTGGGTGGGGGCCACCAATACCTGGTCAACTGGGAAGGATGTGGGCCAGGGGAGCACTCATGGAATCCCTCTGGGCTTTATCCTGGATGCCTCCCTCCTTAAAAATTTTTACCAGGCGCACCCAAACAAGCCCCTTAGATCTCGGTATTGCAGGATTTCTGAAGTATTTCTCTTGTGATTTTTCCAACACTATTCTCCTCTACCTCAGAGCTCACCTGGGACTGTGCTGCTGCACTGCCTCCTTACTGTGCCTGCCTGTCACCAACCTCCTCCTCCATTCACCTGTGATTCTCTGGCAGTCTCAGCCATTTCCACCTTCATTGCCACACACATCTGCAAGACATTGGGCATCCTCCACTGGCTCTCCCTTTCCAACCTGCTGGCTCCCCTGCCTCCAGCATCCTTCTTCATCCACCATTAAAAACTCATTATTTTACCCTGTACTGTTGTCTCTATGTCTGCTTTGTGGGTCCCATAACCAAACAGAATACAAATCATTACAGTCTTGTCCTCAATTTATAATCTCTAAAACATATGATAAAATAAAAGGCTTTTAAGACACTGTTTGAACAAAAATAACATGAAAAAGTGAGAACAAGAACAAGCATGGAAGATTCAATAAACACAATCCCAGGCCAAGAGCGATCATTAATTTTTTTGAGGTCCATAGCCATGATTTATTGCTAGATCACCTACTTAAAGACTACAGTGTTTTATCTCAACACGGACATAAGAATGTGCCATGTGCACTATTGAGCGAGTCAATGACTTGTTACTTATACTCTGAAGATTGGGCTCCAGTATTCATAGTCATTGACACTTCAGTTCTCAGAGTGTAGATATTTCTATCATTCTATTTTTGAGACAAGGTGTGTACTGTCACTGGTGATTGCCCATCATTTATGCAAACACAAAATTGTGCATGTGTGCACATAGACACTCTTGCAGACACTCAGACAATACACACATACAGTACATGGGATTATACAGGTGCATACAACAATTACAGACATTAGTCAAGATATCACACTTCCCCCCTTGACAATTCTGATGACATTGCTGCTAAACAGAAACTGTTGCAGCCTTTGCTGCTGAGCAAAGAGAGCGGCATGTCCTGTGTGATATAGATCGATAGCGCGCCCTGTTGAAGTGCACCTCCTTTATAGCTGCTGAACCTGAGCTAGAGGGGTTAAAGGAATGAGGGAGGGCAAGGGCAGGTGTGGATGCAGACAGAATGCTTGATGAGGATGAAAAACAGGGTATGGAGCCAGGATACAGGAAGCCCAAGCCTGGGCCTGAGATGGCAGCAGACAATCTGTACTCTCACAGGTTCTGGAAGAAAAGAGAAAAACATAGAAAACATAGTCCTTGAGAAAGACGGCAGAAAAAAAGACAAATAATGTCAAAGGAAATCTTTGAGAATGATTTAAAAGGGAGAGAGGAAGTAGGAGGCTTACAGTAAGCAAGGGAGGAGAAAAGAAACAGGAGCTGCATTTATATTACTGCTGGGTTTGTTGTGGAAAATAGGCATGGCCCTTCATACAGTCCTTAAAAGAGAAGGTGAGACTGCTTGGCTGGTAATAGACATACCACTGAAGTCAACAAAACAAAATGAACACAAGGTTAAGATTTAGAACAAGAAGTAAATAAAGAAACATTTTTTGCTAAAGATGAATTGGACTGAAATAGACAGAATCCATCCTTTATAAAACAGTGCAAAAAACAACTGTGAAACCACTGAACTAACAGCAGCCGTGATATATGGCTAAAAATACAACGCCTGATCTAGCTTCCATATGTTTTAAAAGCCCAACTGAGGTCAGTTTACAAGTCTTAAATGTGTTTTCATATGGTCAACCATGATGGAAAGCCAGGGCTTTGACATTTTGGGTCACTTGTGGGTGTTTTGTCAGGAAGAGCCAAGAGCTGTATGGCTGTGAGCGGGGAGATGGAAAAGCTGAATCAGAGCTTGGAGAATAGAGGGGTTTAACTGGCCTGCAGCTGATGTTCACGTTCTGCTGTTTGCGTGATTCTCCAGAAAAGACAATGGACATTACTGGGGGCAACACATGCCTATAAATAAGGCAAGAAGCACAGAAGGTAATATTGACAAGGGAAGAGGCAGTGTAGCAGTCCATTAGTCTTATAAAAAATGAAGGCAGGCGTTAGCGGTCAGGCTGAGAAAACAACCCAGAAGTTGAACAATCAGAGAGTGTTATGTTGAAGACAATGCACGCAAAGTCAGTGACCTGGACTGAATCCCCAAAACTTCTTCTCTTTCCACAGGAGTTGTTAATGGAAAAAAAGCAGCTGAGATGCATTCACCAAATGCTGTTGCCATACTCAGCTGTGTATCCACTTCCATTCTCTTTATTTGAAAGGCTCATGAGTTTGAAATACATTTCTGAAAGAGTGTTTTATTTTCCCAAGGGCAACCTCTACAAAAGTTATATTTGGCACAAAGTTTACATCACAATTCTCTCATTTTATATAGAGGACTGCAGTGGAGTGGAGCAACCTTTGCTTTGCAATTTAGCTATCATTATTATCATTCCTCCAGATGCTACAAATTACCAAATGAGACCTTTTGCAATGTGATCAGTGCTATTTATCAAAGGACATGAGGGGTATGAATGTGGTGGTTGATTAGCTTTTGGTCACATCTAACTCAGAGGAAGGCTGAATAGTGCTCTGAACATTCAAAAGAAGGCCAAAATAAACAGTTCTCTACAAATGTTTTTACTGATAGCCAGAAATTAAAAGAGCAGCTCCTCAGCTCAAACCAAAAATATGGTTTTAAAGATCAATTTGTGGTAACTGAAAGCACTAGACAAAAAGCTACAGACACACTATACTGAATGAAATGAAGGCTGTCTAGGAAACTTCACCTACTGTTCTGACATATTGAAGCATTTAAAGGATGGATTGGAGTTTTCTTGTTTGGAATTAGGGACAAAATCCATGTCCTTGTTCGATGCAAAAGTGCATTCTGAAGTTCAGCTGAAGCTAATATGATTCTGAGTTAACCAATCTTAGAGACTATCGTTTTGATTTTCTCAGTACAAAATTAAATGTGTCCTCCAATCAACAAGACTGTCAGGAAAAAGATGTGGACTTGATTTGACACTTTTCACATAGATGAAATGAAAATGCAGTGGCCTCAATAACCCATAATGACAAAGTGAAAACATGTTTGAAGATTTTTTTCCGTTTTTATTAAAGATCAAAAACTTAAATTTCTCATTTACAAAAGTATTCAGGCTCTTAATTTAGTTCTTTGTCCTGGTGGTTCCAGACTTCTTATATTTCACAATTATTGAGGCCATTGTGCTCCAGAGAATACTCAAAGCTTTAGAAATGGTTTTATACCTTTGCCCTGATCTATACCTCACCAAGAGTTCCTTTTAACTTCATGGTTTGGTTTTTGTCCTGATATGCAGTGCAAACTGTGGGACTTAATATACACAGATGTGTGCCTTTCTATATAAACATGTGGACTTAAATGAAGTTCTAGACTCAAGGACAATTAAATCAGTTTGATTTAATTTAAAGCAATTAAACAGGAAGCATCTGACCACAGTTTGGAGTTCTGCAACAATGACTCTGAATACTTTTGTAAATCATTGATTTCAGTTTTTGATTTTTCATACATTTGCAGAGAATTCTAAGAACATGTTTTCACTTTGGTCATTGACCGTAGGGTCATTGAGTGTTGACTGATTAGCAAAAAATGGCAATTTTTTCTGTTTAAAATTAAATCTGCATCAAAAGTGCATGCATCTACCAAATAAAATTAGAGAAATAGTTTGACATTTTGAGAATTACACTTATTCATTTTCTTGTGGAGTGTTAGACGAGATGATTGATACCATTCGAACATATGTTCATTTTAAGGCTAGCCGGTTAGCTTCAATTTTATTTATATAGCGCCAAATCACAACTAAAGTCATCTCAAGGCACTTTTCATAAAGAGCAGGTCTAGACCATACTCTTTCCATACCCTTTCTCAACCCAACCGGTCAAGGCAGATGGCCGCCCACCCTGAGTATGGTTCTACTCGAGGTTTCTGCCTCTTAAACGGAAGTTTTTCCTTGCCACTGTCACGTAGTTCTGCTCATGGTGGGATCTGTTGGGTCTCTCTCTGTAATAATAATTGTCTAAAGAGTATGGTCTAGACCTGCTGTGAATATATGAAAAGTGCCTTGAGATAACTTCTGTTGTGATTCTGTATTGTATAAATAAAATTGAATTGAATTGAATACAGTATAATACAGTCATGTTGAAGTGTTCTTTGTTTAATCCATACAACCCAAGTGTAAAAATGACAAATCACCGTTTTACAGGGAGCTCTGTGCCAGATTATTTCTTGGATGGAAGCCTGCAGCAGAGTCTCCAGGAGGTTACAACTCCCCTTCAAAAAATATTTGTTGTGAATTCTGTATTTTTCATTTAATACAACTGTGCTCTTTGTAAGAGGCTTACTTCATACTACTTGAGTCTCATAAAGTTAAGCCAAATATTAGAATATTTTACTGTGTACTACTAGTATAGAGAAGAGGAATGAGTACAGACTTCACTTTTACTGTATATATGAGGACTATTATGGTAAGATAGACCTTAAAAAAAATTAACCTTTACCTGACTTATACTTTCATTCAGAGTGAAATTCTTTGATGCTTAGATTCCTTATTTAGTAGCAGCCAACAGTTAGAAACAGATGAGAGGTCTGTGAGAGGACTGGACATCTGTGTTACTGTGAGAGGGAAGGGAGCCAAAAAAAGACACTGGTCAGGTCTGTGGGAGGATGGGGCACTAGCTAATTAGTACTGGAGCTAACATCAGACTGACAGAAATGCTAACTGTGTATACCTTGCTCTCAAGTGCTGTTTGTGACAAGTAAATATTGCAGCTTAAAGTGTATAAGAATGATCCAGTTAAGTGAGAAATAATACTGGGATAGTTATTTCCTCTAATATCTGAGCTGACAATTTCCAATATGCAAAAGTGAATGGAGAAATAATCAATAACTCAGTTTATTGAATTTTTATTAAATTTAAGTAGCTTTTATTTCACAATGCCATTTCCCAAGGAATGTCTTTGCCTGCCTGTCAGTACAAAAAGGACACAGTCAGTTTAACAATTGCCTGTCTGCTCATTCAGGTTGTGAAAATAAAAATGATTGAACAACATTTCCTAGTAATGAGTTGATTTAAAATTATAGCTTATATATATATATATAGCTTTTTTTTTTACTTTGAGTTCTTTTATTCACATGTTTACTTGTTTCATAATGTCCCAATTATTCATCTAATAGCTGTCACTTAGCCCTGACCTCTCCTCAAGTTCCACCATCACACCAAAATTTCCAGTTCTTCATAAAGTATATCTAACTATCTATCTTACAAAAGTAGCAGAGCATTCATATTTCTCAGAATAAACTCTCTTAATTTTAATGGCCTCAGCAAATTTTCTCTGGTACCACCTTCAATCTTAGTGCCCTCTGGTGGTAAGCACCCATGGATGTATTGTGTGGTATATACAACCTGTACAAACATCAATATTCAATGAATTTAAGTAGACAAGACAATTATTTTCATATATTTGCTCTCTACACAAACTGTTTTCCTACACATCTACATCATCAATCTCAAACCCTCAATAATATCAGTGCTACTCGGTCTTAACACCCACACCAGCATTATGTAAGTGCTTTATAGTCACTTGTTTATAGAAATCTATATTTGGATGATTGCAGACATCTGTTAAAGAATATGTCCACATTTCTTTAAATGTGTCTTAAAGCAATGCTCACGTGTCAGTGCACACAAAGGGTTCAATTTAACTGTTACTGTTAAATCCATTCATACAAGCTGAGAGGAGAGCCCTTCCTAATATGGTACCAGTGAGAGTATCTTCTGCATGTACAGACTTTGTTTCCCCAGACAGTTCCATCCACCTGCTCTTATACACACTTGCATATAAAAAACACGAGTGGGAATGGTGAAGGTGGAAAAGTTGGTGTATCGACAAACGCAAAACACAGCTGTGAACAAGTGAACTTGACAAATACACTGTAAATACACTAAATGAAGCACATTACTAAAACAACTGTCTGTGTAGAGTGATGAGGAGACTGTGATGTTCTTAAGATTAATACAGGAAACAAACTTAGTACTCATGGTAGTAGTGGTAGTTGTAAGATACACTATTCCACATCACGCACAGACACACAGACATACCCCTGGCTACATGAATTGCCTTGTCTTTTTTCACATAAAATGATGGAAACTTGACTAGTATTTCACTGTTGCACTAAGATAGAGGAATAGTAACACACAGGGACAACTGTACTGTAGAAAATACTAGCATTGGAAGACTTCCACTGCGTGTGAGTCATTGAGGTGGCAGAAGTCTCATATTTGTGACTTTTTGTTGTGGATTCTGTCCTCCATCACTTGTACTGCAATTGAGTTAGGAAGGAATCTCTAGTAACTACAGGTGAAAACGCTAAACAATGTCCTGCAAACAGCAGGCTGACAGCTTTTAACTTAATGTCACTATCATCTTTACAGAGTTTGTTGCAGGCATATTTATGCATCTGGTCAGTGCTTATATTATGTGTACACGATGTATGTTAAAAATCCCCAGCAGGTGTTCCATTCTTTACACCTGCATATTTATTGTAATTTATGACAATGAGGAGTCCGTTAGAGAACTGGGGTCAAGCTGCTTGCTGCTTCCTAATAGAGACAAGAGATTTATTAAGACATGCAAGCCTGTATTTCAAACGATAACATATCCAGTTATCGTAGGTTTCCCAGACTTACTTTGCTTACTCAGTATTTGCCTTTGTGTAACTTGGCAGAATGTGAGAATGTTTCACAACTGCATGTGTGGTGTGCAGGGGATTTTTTTTCTTTTTTCACACAGACATCAGCTGGACTGAATGGATCCAGGCAGATCTGATTTCATATGGACTGTTAAAATTAATTGCTGTGCAACTTCTTAAAATGTCATTTTTCTTTATTTCTATTTTTAGCCCTCACATGTGCATACAGATGAGTAATGATTATTTGTGGAGCTAAAGGAAGTGGTTCATTATGTTGTCAGCGTCTTCCAACAGAAAACTGATGAACTGTGTCTGTGTCTTGATGTACTGCTGAGAAATAAAACCCCGGTTAATCATCCACCAAGTGGCATGTTCACAATCTGTCTGCCTACAGACTTACTCTTCCTGCTAATAGCTAATAAACAGCTTATAGTAACTGTCATTGTGCTACATTGATGCTGTCTTACCAAAAGGTTATCATCTGTACTGCCCTTAAAAACTTCAAATTGTAAGTATTTCCCTGAAACATTAGATATTCATGACTAAATACACTAATCAGCCATAACATTATGACCATTGACAGGTGAAGAGATTAACATTGATTATTTCATTACAATATTCTCTTGAGAAACCTTGGGTTCTAGCAATTATCTCAATGTTAATTTGACACATACCACCAACTAAATATTGTTACAAACCAAGCACACACCCCCCATGGCAAAAGCACTTCCCAATGGCAGGGGCCTCCCTGAGCAGTACAATACTCCAACCACACCGCAAAAACTGCTCACAAATGGCCCTAGGAACACAACAAAGAGCCCTAGGTGTTGACCAGGCCCACAAACTCCACACATTCCAATCTGATCCAGCATCTGTGAGACCTCCCTAATATCATGTAGGTCTCCCTAATGCTGCCAAAACAGCTCAGACCTGTCAGGGCGTGTCCTGTAGTGTCTGGCACTGAGACATTGGCAGTGGATCCTAGTTAAAGTTTTAAAAGAGCTCCAAAGGTGATGTTGAATAACAGAGTCGTCACCAGATCAACGCCATGGCCTGTCAAAATAAAGTTGAGATTACTGAGGATAGGCCTGGGGTGTTAACATTACATGCAGAAGAAATGACATTGTTTTCTACAGAATGAATCGCAGCATTCATAACACTGAGCGCTGACTTCACTTCGAGAGGAGAGGACAGGATGGATGCTTTGGTAGAGAGGCCAGGTTCTGACATCTTCTGTTGAAGCAGTTTGAGAAGCAGATGGTCCCTCTGCTGGGGCTTTACCTCAACCTTGGGGTGGAGTGATCTTTGGTCACTGGTGCCCAGATTTAATTGTTGGGCATCGGCAGAGTTTTCTTGGATCATGAGGTAAGAGCTCCCCGTGAGAACTTATTCTTTGTTTTTGCTCTCAGTTATTTATCTTTAATATTATTTTTTTTCTGAAAATACAGAGAGTTTACAAGAGCTGAGTTTATTCAGTTTTCTAAAGATTTTGAAATTGGGGTTAGATTTAGATGCATATTGATGTGATGACAGTGAGCTTGAAAATGTTGGTTATGATGAAATTTCATATATAATTTGGTGCATGACGTAATGTAATTACATCTAGCAACTTTTTGAGCAGGCTTTAACTGCAAAGTTCCAGTTCCAGTTCCAGTCCATTTGTTGTCATACGTCTCTCTAATTTTATGTTTGAAAATACTTCACCTCACTTCAGGTAAAGCTGGAGTACATCAGCATTTTATTAGAAGTCTCCAACACTGGCGTTTGTTTGCTTTTCTGCTCAGATTTTCTTTTTTTTTTTTGGGAATATACACTCACTGAGCACTTTAGGAACACCATGTCATGAGTGTCAGTTAATGTTCACGTCAAGCATCAGGAAGGGGAAAAAAGTGTTCTCAGTAACTTTGACTGTGGTGTGAATGTTGGCATTGGACAGGCTGGTTTGAGTATTTCTGAAACTGGGATTTTCACACGCAACAGTTTTTACTCAGAACAGAGAAAAAAAGAACAAGAAACATCAGTGAGCAGAAGTTCTATGGAGGGAAACTTTGTTAATGAGAGAGGTCAGAGGAGATTGGTCAGACCAGTTGGTGCTAACAGCAGGACCACTTCCACAATTAACCACACTGCAAGTGATCAGATCGGATCTGTGACATCACCAACCTGTCTGAATGGGGCTGCTGAAGTAACGACATAGGTGTCAGCAACTACACAGATTTGGCTCACAAGACACTTTTAAATATGATTTGAGCAGCCAGAGCATCTGGATTTAGATTAATCTATAGACATGTGATTGGAATTATACTTATAACAAAGCCACATCTGAATGTGGTTTGGATCTGATTTGCAAAAATCACATTCCATGTGGTTTTTTGCTGTCTAGACTTTCTAAAATCTTTCTAAAAAATCTAGATACAATCTGGATATGCCAAAAAAAAACAAGGCCTGAACAAGACCAAAGAACAGGGCTCAGAAAGTGGTAATAAACCATAGTATTTCAAAGGGTGGATAGACCCACAATTGATTGATTGATTGATTCCACACTTCAGTCTTTAGCCCATAGCAAGCATGACAAAAAGGTACTCAGTATCACATCAAAGTTTATGCATGACTCACTTCACCTTTTCAATGATACAGGACAGCGTGAGAAGCACTAACAAATGAACCACCAATGTTTGTGGTAGTGATCACACGTGCAGTTTATGAACAAGGGTCCTTAATATTAATATTGTCATGGGGAGGGCATTTCCCTCAGCACATTAAAAACTGGGGATGCATTAAATTAGTTTTACAGACAGCTGTGTTACATCAGTAGAGGAAGACACAAGTGGCTGATATCTGATGTTCAGTCACACACCAGTCCAATATATGAGTCTGATGTGTTCTAACTTCAATCCCGCAGCATTTTTCATTGCGATTTTCCCATGCAATAAATTAATGTAATGCTCCTGGACCATGCAACTGCTATGCTCCATACAGAAAGACTAATGAAGTGCCATGAAAATCCCACATCACTCATCAGCACAGGAATCCACACATGCAGTTTCAGCTACACAGTTCCTTATCTCCAAGGAAACACCTTATTCCACTCATTTGTTTTTCTGTTATTTTCACCTGCTGCAGAGTAGTATCTAGCTTTTGCACGAGAAACTAATCTTTAAGCTCCTGGAACACAAACAATATCTTGATAGATCCTCTGTTCCACCAAACACATACTACTGTTCCTGGTGCCCTTTTGTGGACCTTGAAATTTTGGCCCAATGTCAAATCCTGCTGTGTGCAACCTGCATTATTCCTGAGGACTGATTTACTTATTTATTGTATCTCCAACAGGTAAGCATTAACCTGCCTTTAATTAATATCATAGGAGTTGAAGGTGACGCAGTCATGCAGAGTGACTTCTTCTTCTCTCTGCGTAGCAGCTTTCCCTGCTCAGTGCTTTCTCCATCCTGCCCATCCAATCTGACTGTATTGGTAATTGTGCATTACAAGGCTCTGGCACAGGTTGCTGCTTAGTATACAGGGGCTATAGTGTAGACCTGATACTCCTTAATGCTTGTGCTATTAAGAACCAAATCACATTGCAAACACTTCATTAAACAGCCTGAGGCGCTGTCATTGTTTAATGACATATCGATGAGTGTGTTCAGCGGACAACAGCTGCAACAGCACTCTCTTTTTCCCCAGTGCTCCCTGGGGGTGTCATCTGTCACTCCATCTCCTGCTAATCGATGTCTCAGGAGAATCCTGCAGAAGCCCCACTGGTGACAAGGTGCATTAAAAATGTAGTGCTGTTATCTCTGCTGGGCTATTCATTAATTTTGCATGGTCTGGAGAGGTCCTCGAAAGCGAGTGATTCATAGTGCTTATTGTCCTTGGTAAACAGGAGCTGTGGTCTTGTCATTAGATATTTTGACACAAAGAACTGAAAGCTCCACTAATATGTGCAATGGATTGTATGACTACATGGAATGTGGTCATAATGACAATTTCCACATAAAATGACCACCCTACTCTTCATTTTCCCTTAGAATACTCACCTAGCTAATTATTCTTTTGTGTTGTGGCCTCCAAATTGAGCTCAACAACCTCATATCCAGCAGCAGCTCTGATAAACCCACAGTGCACTACATGTACAGCACCAAATGGCAGATGGACAAAGTTAAAGACTATTGCTGGTGAACATAGTAGAGCATCTAACAAGAAAAACACAGATATTTTTCTCAGGAGTTGATAGAGACTAAATCCAAGATAAATGTAAGCTACTGGAGTTCAGTGCATTCATGAATGTTAACCTTACCTATAGGGAATTGTTTATGTTAGCCTTAAGCAATATTTATATTATCATTACACCTTTTATTTTATACACACTACCCATTTGGAGTATTTTATTATTGTGCTATGATTTGGGGAATTTGACATCTCCAGAAACCAGCAACAGCCTGTAGTAGACAAAATTGGGTGTACCACTTCAACACTAACTCTACTGTTCCTTTCACTATCTGTCAGGACTATGCTAGCACAGACATGCAGGCGAGGCCATCCAGAGGAAAGGATGTCCTGTCACTACCTTCACTGTAGCTGCCTGTCTCTCTGAAAGTCTGTTTCATTTAACATGTTTGGGCTACAAGTTCAAAACAACACTAATGGCCTCTCTGAGATCTGGAGAAACTTCCAAAGGGGGGGAATCTGTTACACCCATCAGCAGTGCCACCCAGCCTTGGCCCCCAGAGGCTTCATGCTTCGCATTATATTGATGCTGCATAAATCACCATGGCTGGTTCTGACAGAGGCCAGAGGGTGATCTCGTGGAGGTCAAGAGGGTCACGCGGTGGTTTTTCAAGGCAGGCCTGTGCAAGATGTCATATTAGAGCTCCTCCCCTTTTACCTGACACCATGACCCATGACTCTGGTTGAACTTCCTGTTAGAGGAAGAGGACAAAGGACTTTTTTTTTGACTATACCTATCAGCAGTAAATGCCAGAAAATCTGAATTTTATTTTTGAGAACTGACTAGCTTCATTTTGAAACTTGTTGCTGTTATTCTATGCTGGAATGAAGTTAAATGATTACATGCTCAAATCTCTTTTATTGTGTCTTTGGGAAAAGGCTGAATATAGAGGCCAACTTGGAGGTTTGTCTTACATCTGCAGGCAGGAGTTGTCGCCTGTGCTTGACCAGATCACAGAACAGCCTCCGCACTCTTCTCAGTGTCCCAACTGTGCCCCGGTCACACACAATGTGGAGAAGATCATTATCACCTCCAACATCCATCAGGCCCCCTGCTTGACTGGCTGTTCAAGTAAAGCACCACACACATGTTGCCTACCCTGCTTCCAGAAAAGCACAGAAAATATACAAATAAAAAGAAAATAGTGCCTACTTAAAATATTATATGATAACAATATTATATCTTTTCTTGCATAAAATATGAAATGAGGGATTGTGAAAAACATCTGCAGAGACTGAGATATGTTATTTCAGGTGTAGCAGTGACAGTGTCAGAAGTTTTTATAGGAAGCTGGAGCTTAGTTAAAGAAACAAGGAGGGTGATCAGTACAAATGGCAAGTAGATCTGTCTTTGTAGGAGTGGATGAGGCTAATTTGTTCCATAAAAGAAAAATCTAACAAATCTTGATGACTATATATATAATTTTTCTTTTAATTAAATGTCTCAGTGTCATTTATTTATTTCTATGTGCATTCATTGTGGAAAAATGTTAATGAGAACCTAAATGAATTATTATTACTAACTAGCCTCAGAGGTCACTGCATTACCAAATTTCCAGCACCAATGAATCACGCACTGCCACAGTATGACTGGGACATTACACATAATATACTCACTCTTCCTATAATCATTGCCACTGCAAAATACCCTGCTGAATATCCAGCTGATCATGCACCTCCTTCTGGAGTTTGTTTTTAATTAATTTAAAAATCATAGGTGAACCTGGGAAATGACTGCACTCAGTGAAAAATACCTGCTGCTTAGTGTTGGGGAGTGCGTCATTCTTTGCTTATAGGAACCTTAGTAAAGGTGCCCTTGAGCAAGGCACTTAACCTCCACGTGCTTTAGTGAGCATGTTGGGCCATAATCAGCAGGAAACTCTGATTGCATTGCAAGTGTTTGAATGTGAAGCAGGACATTACTGAAAAACCACAGACGTGCTCAGCACATCTTCCATGGCTAAATAAAGGTGAAAGACATTACATCTGAAGGTTGAATTCAGCTCTAATTATTTGTTAGAGGCATGTAAACCTTTGATGTTCTGAAAGACACAAGCTTTATCTAGTTATGTTTTGTCCATGGAAATTGGGAGATCTGTCTACAAAGATTTTCTTTGACTTGAGCATGGTAAATATGCTTTTTAAGTACATTCATGGGGTCCTGGCTCATTTTCAATTGTACTGACAGGCTGACCTTGCACATAAAACTGGTGAAGAGGGTTTATCAGTTCATTTCTTTATTTCACTGTAGCTTAAGTTGAACAAAGCCAGGAGTGTTGTGTCAGAGACTGGAGTGAAGCTTTGAGGAATGATGAAAAAAAGCAGAAAGGACAGATGTCTTGGGTCTCTGTAGGATCTTTTCTGTGTGTTGCTGCATGTCATCTTTCACTTTGATTGGTAGAAACAAGGCTGGTAAATAGTGGCATATTTCTCATTAATCTTTTCCTCTGTTCATCTGTAAAGTATTAGGGATGACACCGACTTTGGGCGGCAAGGCTCCCAGCAGAGGAATCCTATAGTTTGGATTTATCCCTCACCAATAAACGTCTCATAGCCAGTGTTCAGGGCCCTACTATGCATTATTATCCATGAATCCTTTTACCTTAGTGACTTCTGCCCTGTCTACCAAATTCACTCTGTTACTCAGGAAGCACAAAGATCATGCTATAACCAAGCCTTATGGAACATGGATTGATGGAGTGGTCTGGAGGCTAAAACTTAGGGTAGAGTCCACAAATCGAAACACTTGCATCCAAATAAAGGCATAAATTTGAATGACTGAACTCTAATGATATAATTTAGACAAGTAACTTAACCAGGTAGTTCTCAAAAAATTGTTTAAATTAATAATCTCGCAAAAGACTATAAAAACTATAAAAAACATGTTTTGGAGGGCAGCAATCAGTAAATTCCAGTGGTGAATGATATCCACTGCTAGGTCCTTATGGAGTCTGGTCATGTTTTTGAAATGGCACACTT
This sequence comes from Lates japonicus, assembly GCA_033238685.1. Taxonomy (NCBI): domain Eukaryota; kingdom Metazoa; phylum Chordata; class Actinopteri; family Centropomidae; genus Lates; species Lates japonicus. The sequence goes on along the minus strand of BRZM01000086.1, from coordinate 2,191,037 downwards.
AAATGTTGTGCCAGACACTTTGGAGAGTGATGGATTATCACTAATGTACAGGCAAGAGGGTCAAGCTCAAAGAGGGGGGCTGCTGCATGTCCTCAAACTGTGCAGAATTTGGTCTGATCTTATACTGAATGCATGTAATAACAAGCAAATACTATATTTTTTTTGAATCCTTATCTTGACTATAATTTACTTAATTAAATTTTAAATTTTTAAAGAACCAAAAGAAAATCTTTACACATTTACACAGTGATTTTGAGCCAAACATTCTCACCATGTGTCATCTTAGCAGCTTAACAGCCACTATATAAAATAATAAATATACAGTAATAACTGCACAATAAGAGGATATGCAGAAATTAATATTGCTATTGTATAATATATAATAGAATACAATACATGCCATTATAACATACAGTAAAGTGACAGAAATAAATAAAATGACAAAAAAAAATTTAAAAAAAGTATATACACATAGGATGATATAGTATATCGTATTTATATAATAACAGTAATCATAATAATAGCAGAGACAGTTCAGTTTAATCTAATGCATTATGTTTAGAGTGAATTGGAGATTTGATTAAAGATAGATATGCATGTAAAGAGTTTAATTTGATAATACAGTTCAAAATGCATGTTCACAGCATCAGTTGTTTGTTATACCCTTAAACAGGCAGGAGTGGAAAATAAGTTGTAAAAAAATTTTTATTTTACTACTTATCCCTTTTTGGACCTGGAGTAAAATATTTCCACAATATAAAAATAGATATATTTTATATATTTTGGATTTTCTGACTTCTGACTGTCCCAGGATACGTTGCCCTATTAAGGTGCAAGTCAAAATGGTAAACATATTAATGTTTAATTTCATGAAGAGAAATTATACATTGTAGTTTTCCCTCGTTATTTACATTATACATACTAATTTTCAAACTGACTTTATTCAGTTTTACCAAATCAGCTTTGCCTAGTGAATAACAACTGCATAATAAACTACACACACACTTATGAAATAATTTAACATCTAACTTTCTCAATATTTTTAATTAATCCAGATAATAATCCTAATCAGACCTTTATGTTTAACTACACATATGTAATATGTATATAACTGTGCTATGCTGTTTGTACAAAGCAGTATTATAAGCAAGAATGGACCAAAGACTGCTAGTTTAGCAGCATGCTACTCACAACTAACCCCTATTATGTATTTATGTAATAGTTATTATTTATGTGATAGCAGCTATCACATGAATACATAAAATTATTACAGATTGCACCTTTAACCGTTACGTACTGCTCGGGTCAAATTTGACCCGTTTTGACAGCAGTAAAAATACCCTTAATGTGTTTTTTTTGTTTGTTTTTTTGCCTGAAATTTGACTACTAAAGTGACCCAAAATACACAAAAATGAAAACATGGTAAAATTTTATACTGTTGTACAAGAGCTGCAAATTTCTGTACATTGACGCTGTTCTGGGTCAAATTTGACCTATATCTGTTGAGATGAATTTTAGATCCACCAGTATGAAACTGTGAAACTGTACATGCCCTGTCTGTGAGTATTTTTTATGCAACAGTGGTGACAGAGTTCAAGGGGGACCTTGACACTGTCATGAGAACTGTCTGTGTTCCCACCACATTTGCCCAGGTTGCTGCAGACACAGACACCTGCTGGTTTTGGAAGGGTCATGGAATCTCAAAACAGTGAAATAGTAAAACAGCATAGGAATGATCATATATGGTGCACATAAGGAACAGAGGTCATACAGAGGTCAGAGGGTGCCGTGACACAGACACGGGATCTGCACCTGCAATGTAATGAAGTGATCTAGAAATACACAAATTCAAATCCATTTATTCTGAGATAACTGGGATTAAAACAGAGAGGTTCATAGGGGGTCATAATATTATAACATGAATGTATTATAAAGGTACCTGCGTGACAGCAAGACTTACTGTGCAAGAGGCCCTTGATCTGATGCAAAACACCGCACACAAAATCAAAAAAATTGCTTATTGCAAACTAGTCTGTGCATTCAAAGCGGTGGAAGGAAACCTTACATATGTGGGACTTATACATGTGTTTCCCACATTTACAGCAGCTTTCTTTTCCCATAAAATGAGCAAACTGAGATGCCCTGAGGGAAAATACATGCAGAAAAGTAAAAATATAAAATACAGTCATACTGCTGTAATGAACATACCTGTGCATGATAATATCTGGTTTGGCAATATTTATTAACATGCCTTCCCATTTGAAACTAAATTTTGACACCGACCAAATCTCGACCATTTTTTTACCCTTAAAGGGGCAACGTATTTTGGGGAATACATACTTTTAAAAAGCTGCTAGATACCACCACAAACACAGTTAAAACATTTTTTCTTCATCAGAATTATTTGTTTTATGAACTTATGTTGTTGTTTTATTGAAAATAAGCACGATTAACATCTAATTACTTACCTTCTGGGAAGCATGTCCTGCACCATTGGCGGCCATATTGGTTTCTGATCAGGCTGACTAAACAATGACAGATATCTTAAACCAAATCATGTGATCTAGATGTCTAATATCAGATAAGACTTTTGATAAATGATAACTTGATTAGTGAAAACCTTCCATCAGGCCCCCTACAGGATGTTAAAGAGTTTGTATCTCCTGGTGCATGTTGCCTGTTTATAAATACTTAAAAGACCTGTGTTAAAGAGGCCATCTATGTCCATCTGGAACGTCCATCTTTAAACCGACAACCGGGCTACGACGGCAACTTTCAGCCTATAATGCAGTCTTGAGATCCTTGCCCAGGTGATATAACCCTCATTCACACCTTGAGGCATGTGACCTTAACGACTCATATGATGTCAGGGTGGGGCAACTACCCACTAACGAGTCACACCAGGGCTCACATGACCCTAACGACTCGCATAACAACTGGGTGGGTTAATGACTCTCAGGACCACCTCCTAGAGGTTAAATACCTGAGTTGAATTAAATGTGATGTTAATGTAACACCATGAAACATCATAAGAGGGAGATTGGGGTGGATGGTGAGGTAAAGAAAGTGTTAGACTTTTCTGTTTCTTTTAACCATGACCACCATCCTTCATTAATCTTAACCAAGTAGCTTTAATTACATAAGAAGATGTTGACAAATTATGTATTTTTCATTTAAGGAGGACTTATTCTTTATTCAACAAACAATTCTTTGAGTTTTATCTAAAATGATGAATGGATACTGTTTTCAGGAATTCTTTAATACACTCATACGATATTTAATCCCTTTCTATGTGTGCAGGTAATTCATTTTGAAGTAACAGGTTGAAGCTGCAAACACAGTTATAGTGAATAATATGACAGATACATTGACATGTCTCAGTGAAGCTTCATATCAGTTTTTTCCACGTTCAAGAAATTGGCACACTCTGCTGAGAGTGCATTTTATCATCCTGCAAAGTCAGGAAATTCTGATAGAGACTCCTTTAATCAATGTTACTCTAGTCAAAGGTACTGTCGTGTTGATGTAAAATTTAAAACAATGCCTTGTGGCACTTCCCTCCATTCTGTGTGCATGTTTTACAGAGTGAAATGCTATGACACACATTATATTGTTTTTTTGCAGATGTAACATCATCTCATCTCATGCCTCCTAAATGAATCTGTTTGCACCTTTACCTTGGCTTTGTAAGCAATCACCTTCAACTTTTCCCTCAAGTACCATGACAGTCCTTTAATTCAATTCAATTTTATTTATATAGCGCCAAATCACAACAAAAGTCATCTCAAGGCACTTTTCATATAGAGCAGGTCTAGACCATACTCTTTAAAATAGGTATTTACAGAGAGAGACCCAACAGTTCCCACCATGAGCAGCACTAGGCGACAGTGGCAAGGAAAAACTTCCTTTTAAGAGGCAGAAACCTCGAGCAGAACCAGACTCAGGGTGGGCGGCCATCTGCCTCGACCGTTTGGGTTAAGGGGTGGGGTGGGGGTAGAGAATAGCGAGAGAAGAACATAGCATAACACGGGTTCCATGTAAAATGTAAGGTGATGCCAGTAATACAGCAGTAGTAATGATAGTAGTGATAATTAAAGTATTAACTGCTAACATAGCAATACAACTAATAGCAGTATAAGTAATTTCTAATCATAGCAGCAGGTGTTGAGTGGAGTTGTAGGAGCAGCAGGAGACTTGTCATCACAGATCAGATTCTACAGCTCCAGAGGCAGAAATATCTAAATCTTAGCCAAACCTTAAACACAGCTGATGATTTTTAATGGTACTGGAAATGGTGATGTCACACTAGTGAAGGTAAATATGACATATTTTGTTGTTTGGTTCAGAGAGCTTGTGGGGCATTAAGCAGTGCATTAGCAGCATTAATGAAGGATACAGGAAGTGTCTGAATTACAGACCTGTTGTCATAATGGTTTGTGTTGTCTTACTTTTGACCAGAGAGTAAAGACCGTCAGACACCTCAGAGACACATGTAGAAAAAGACACATAACAGCCTCTGTCATGTAACTTTTTAATGTTAGAAAAAGGAATGATTTCTGGGAAATTTAAGCTCAGTGGAATGCGTGCTGGGAAGTAAATGCAGATAAGCTAACAATGTTTCCAAAAACTTTTCGATGAGTTATGTAAACAATCCACTGGACATTTTTTCCACTGAACTCATGATTATTAGTTCTGAAAGTGATAATGAAACAATTTACACCAACACAAGTTAGCAGAACTTTCTCTTTTCGTAATGAATCAGGAGTAAGTTATCAGGACTCCCTCCCTGTCACTGAAATAAGATACTGGCTTCATTTGTTAACATAACATTGCTAAATTGGATTTTGCCACAAGGCAAAAACAAACAAACAAACAAAGAAAAACATCTGTTACAATGAACACAACAGACTGGGACCAGAAAGAATTGTAAGTATAAGAAATTGCCAGTACATAAAGTAATCAACCATTTTACGAACACTCTGAAATGCCCATGCCCAGCCTTCAGCACCACTTACTCATAATAACCATCAGTTCTGTTATCAAACACCCCATTCAAAAACTAGTAGCCTATTCTTGAGTGTTGTGAAATTATAAGTTCTAGTTCTGTTTATGCATGAAAACCACACACAAACAAGCTGAGCTGAGAGGTCACATAGGTTGAGCTTTGGTCAAAATGGAAGTCAGTTATTATTGCATTGTTTTATGGGAATGCCTTATTTATGAGCTGAGGTTTGCTCTGTGCCATGAATATGAAGCAGCTATCGTCTGATAAATGTGGGTTATATGGGGCTGGGAGGATGTAGTAATAGCTGAACTCAAGGTCAGTGGTGGCTTGCTGATTGCACCGGAATTCTACAGACATCTCACTAATGAAAAGATGTACCTGGATGACTCGACTGCTGCCACAAGAGGTTCAAAGGCCTCTCAGACTTGACTTCCCTACATGAGAGGGCAAACTGTTTTACAGGGTGTCAGAGAGAGGGTGTATGGTCAATATGGCTGCACTGCTTCTTCCTTCATGAGATTCAGTAGTGTGTCGAGTTCCGATTTTAATCAGATTTGTAATTAAAGTTTGCCTCATTGACGATTTCTCTGGGATATACATAAGTGTTGATGGAAAAATAAAAATCAAACCACATTATATACCTGTGTTGTAGTGTCTGAAGTTATCACAGTGGCTGAATTAGTGGGGATTTTGATATTTTGTGGATCAATATTTGCTGGTCCCCTGTGCTGTCCACAGGCTGAGAAAAGTGGAGCTGAAGGCTGTATTTTATTCAGGGGCTGTCAGGCCACTGCTTAACTGATGATTACCATTACCAACTAGTCCTCACAGGACACAGTGCAATCAATAGAAAAGGCCATTGGTTTCAGAGAGAATATGGATTTTGTTACATAATGGGGGCAAGCTATATCACAACATAAACATGGAGGATGTCATGTCAGACTGTGACATGCAATGGAAAGCAACACTTAAAAGGAGCCAATATCAGGAGCTCATTATTACAAAGGCAAACTCATTTTTCAGTTTTGTGTGTTCTGTGTGTGTCTGATATGCATGTCTGCATCACCTTCACATTTGTGTTGCCCTTAAGCCAAGTCTTGACAAGTCCTCCCCAGTGTAAACCATGCCCTATCTTTATTATTCCAGCAAAAAAGTTGGGGTGTTGTTTCAGGGATGAAACATGGGAACTGTACAGCACCCACAAAGGCTTACTTTGCCTTGAGTGTGTGACTACAGTGGAGTTCAATCAATTCCATTTGGACGTTTATGGGTCCTCTTTCCAATGTCCAACTGCAAACAGATTACTGAGAAGTTCAATCTCAATTTTCTTGGTTGCAAAGTCAGCAAATCACTTTGTTAACTTGGTATAACACATGCTTAGTTTTTCAGCAAAATGTGCACTTGTAAAGTCAAGTCAGATTTTACTTATATTGCACCAAATCACAACAGAAGTTATTTCAAGGCAGTTGAAAAACACAGCGGTAGAGACCTGGTCTGTCATGGATTGGCAGCACAGAAATTGACCCAAGTTTCCTTTGAACATCTGTGACTCCCACTTGACTTTAAAAGCTCTCACTGAAGCATATATGTCTGTGATCGTGCAGTCCTGCCCCTGAAGCTTGAGGTTTAGTGCACTGAGATGGTTCAGCTATGTCACCTTGTTCATAACGTATCTCCTCCAGAAGACTTAAGGTAAAGGTAGGGTCAGCGAGTATAATCTAATACACTTTTATTCAAATTCAGGGAATATCTCCTCATAGTCTGATAGCACACACACAGAAGGGCCAGCTAAAAAAAAAAAATCTACAAGTTCAACTCAGCCCTGGCTCTAGAATTATGATATAAATAAAGTGGATCGGTGTGATCCATTCCAGCCAGTCATGCACAGGAGGTGGGAGGGTATAAAGGGACAGTGGGAGGGAGGGAGACAGAAATTTCAGTGCATGCTAATGCTACAGAGCAGAGATGTGGTAACGGCAGATTAACAGCCTAAGATGAAATGGACAGAGGAGTATAAATTCAAAAAGTCTATGACAGAGCCAGTAAGTCAGTGTCAGTACTGTTTTGTCCTGTTTGTTCTTGGTGTAATGTTACTGGAGGAGAGAGCATCACTGTCTGCAGCTGCTGTGCTAGCTCTGAGAAACCATCTGGTCTGCTCTGTATGTTAGCTTCACTGCAGCTAATGTAACGACCTCAGTGCTCTGTTGTTCACCCTGTATTTTGATATTTGTCTTTACAGTGTTTATGAAGGCTTTTGTAGACACAAAGTATGATTTGAAATGCTCTGCCCAGTGAAGATACCTTCCTTGTTAGCTAAGCCACAAATCTACAGGCCTATCTTCAGTCACTGTAGTTCTGTAGAAAAAATTGAAACCACTAACTCCTGCTAGTTTTTTCTCTGTTATGTTGTGGATGCTGTGTTTGTGTTGTTTCTTTGATTACATTTTATTCTAATAACTTCAATCTAATAATTTTAAGCAAGAACTCAATGCAACTGTGGAAAACAACAACACTGGAAATCAACTCCAAGGCCATCGCACAAATCACCATCAAGTGCAGTGTATACCAAGGTGATGCACTGTCCGCACTAGTGCATAGGCCTGAACACCCCCAGCCATCATTGCAAGCGAGTGAAAATGAATACAGACTTGGAAGTGGAGTGACCATCAGGCACGTCCACTATATGGTTGACATCAAACTGTATGCCAGAAGTGAGCAAGACATTAACTCACTGATCCACCTCACCAGGTTCTACAGCGAGGACATCGGGATGTCATTTGGACTGGATCAATTTGATCACCTGGTGGCAAAGAAAGGGAAGGTGATCAGGACTGACGGGTTACCAGAAGGCAGGATAGCAGAAATACAGGACAGCTCACTTTTCTTTTCCACACTTTGGAGATGAAACAAGTAATAGGAGGCAGTGGAGGCAGAACAACCCCGGGAATTGAAACACACTATGTTTCACCAAGTCAGAGTCAACTCTCTCTGCACATTCAAGCACATTAAACTTGCTCATTTGCCAGCAAAAGACTTTAGCTAACTTTTGCTGACAAATGAGCAGGGAGCTGCAGCCTCCTTTTTTACATATTCTTTTTAGGAAAGTGCAGGAAGATAACAATCTGAAACATATAGCAATGCATTTTTGCCCTGCTAGGTTCTGCCCAGCTGTGCAGATGTGTCAGTTAAACACCTACAGGAGATTTCTCTGATTAAAAAAAGAAATTCATACATTCTTCCAAAACAACCATTGAGGATGATTACTCGTTTATCCTAAGAGTTAATCAATCTCAAAGTTGGGCTGTTTGAAATTGGGCTGTAAATAATAATCATCGCTGGCTTTATTTTACTCATGCTCAGGTTTTAATTAAATAACACTGTGATATTAATTATATTCTACTCCCTGGATGAATCAGATTATTGCATCTCCTCACGTGTACGTGTCCTGGAAATATAATGCTCCTCCAACTGCAGGGTCATGGATGAACTGCCAAACCACCCTGAGTCATTCACTCTCTTAAGGCCACTTTATGTCAAAGAGGATTTTATTTGTTTTGAAATCTCATTTACATGAAAAAATGAAATAAATAACTGAACAGAGTTTTGGCCCTCAGTGGTGTATAGGTACAGATATCCTGCTACAGTCCATATTTTAAGTTATTGAACTATAGAGATGTATAGAGATATTGTTAGTTTATCTGAAAAAAAAGAACAGCCTAATAATTTAAAGAAACACTACTATGAAAAGTCTGTCTTAAAAAAAAGAAGAAGAAATGGCATGGGCATGTGCACAAACAGTCAAACCACCACATGTAGATGTCTGGTGTTCATTTGAAACATTAAGCCTCTGAACACTGAAGCTGACCAAAGCTGATTGGACTGATTGGAAAAGAGCATGATTTGCTTTCTTTCCTCCATTCTTCTGCCCAAATTTTCCTCTGGTCCTCTCTACACAGACTACAACCAAAAGAGGGTCCTCAACTCTAGTTGTAGTGGAGTGGTGTTTCTTTTGAGGATGATTAATGAAGGCTGCTGCCCACAAAAACCAGAAGTGTTCTTCCTCATCAGACAAGCAATGCTGATTAAGCTACCGAAGTGTTCTCTGATTACTAGCTCACCTCGTATTTCCACTTTTTTCTGGGGTTTCATGTGTGTATTTATGTGTGTGTGTGTGTGTGTGTGTGTGTGTGTGTGTGTGTGTATGTGTGTGTAGTGTAGTGTCAGCTCTGATGCGATGAGCTGTGTTTTTTGAGGGGTGGGATCCACAGCTCCCCACTCTCAGCCCCACCTGTCCATTAGTTCTATATGACTGAGTCTGCTTCAGCCTCCATCCCTATGATGTCCACACAGACACCAAGCCAGGGTTTGATGTCTGCTGTTAGCCTGGGCTTTTCAGCCCTCGAGTGACTGGACTCTCTGCAGTCCACTCCCATACTGAACACTTCCTGCCCTTAACCAGCACAAGATCCCTAGAAATAGCTGTAAAACCTAACTGAGGCTGATCCTATTGACCTTCACCAACTAAACTTCAACAATTTCTTCATCTAAACCATCAACCTGTCTCTTAGACCCCATCCCAACTAGACTGCTTAAGGAAGTTGTACTCTTAATTAGCAACTCTCTACTGGATATGGTTAATCTGTCCTTACTAACAGGTTATGTGCTATATATGTACTTGTGCTTATAAAGTAGCTGTAATTAAACCTCTTTTGAAAAGCCTAGTCTTGATCCAGGCACATTAGCCAACTATAGACCCATATCTAACCTCCCCTTTCTGTCTAAGATCCTGGCGAAAGCAGTTACAAAACAGTTATGTGACTTTCTACAGAATAATAGTTTATTTGAGGATTCTCAGTCACAATTCAGATTGCATCAAAGCACAGAAACAGTGCTTATGAAATAGACCATTGTCTGAAGCAATTAGGTTTGGTTAGTCCATTTGTCCCGAGATGACCAGAATGCAGCAGAATTTGATATGGATATTCCTTTGTCCCTGAAGAATGAATTCTTATGATGTTGGTGTTAATATGGCAAGCTCTTTTCTCAAACACCACCACAATTTTACTTGGATACCTAGTGGATTCCTAACTGTTACAGTTTTATCCCAATGTCATTATACTGGACACTGATGCAGCATGAAATTTACCAATCGCATTTGTATTGTTGAGATGATACACTCTTTGGACTGCAATGCCTACACAGTCTTTCTTGGTGCCACTGAAAGTTCTAAGGCCTAGAGTTCTGCAGAAGCCTAAAACACTGACACTGGGCCAGAGGCAGTGTACACCCTGAACAGATCACCGGCCTATGACATGACTGACATATAGAGTCAAACAACCACTCACATTCACACCTACTTTTACCAATCTAGAGTCACCAATGAACTTTCATGTCTTTGGACTGTGGGAGGAAACCTGAAGAGAACCCATGTAGGCGCAGGGAGAACATGCAGACTCCACACAGAAAAGTTCTGGATGAACCGGGGCTTTGAACCCTCTTGCTGTGAGGTGAGAGTGCTAACCACTGCACCACCATGTCGCCTCCTTGGAATCAGAATGTTCAAATTCAAACATTCTTTGTCACAAAATACTGTTGTTACTGGTCTTCACTTACCCAGCAGGCAGCTGAACATATGCCTACTTAAAATGAGCTAGCAGTAAATATGATTGGCATTCCAGAAGTATAGCCATATCAAATTAAAATGTAAAGTAAATATACTAAACTGTGCATTGGTGTGGATAATAAACAATACAAGAAATAGCGACAAAATGAGTATGCGCACAGGTTCAAAGGACATCACAGTTGGCCACATTTCAGCCTTTGTTTAATGTGTGTAGAAACAAACTTTCATAAACATGAGTCTAAAATACAACTAAGGAGACTGTGGAACTGATCAGCTGCATGTACATGCATAAAGTGTCCCTGGAATCTCCTGAGGACTCTCCAAAGTGTTTATACCGCACACATAATTCATATTTGTTTACCCACTTATGTGGTCCTTGTGGGAAATGATGATCACTCAAAACAATATTAGCACATCAAATATTGTACCAAATTTTACAGGGCCATTCTGGGACTCAGTTTGCCAAGCAAAACAAAGAGCCCCTATTGATTGTTCTCATGTTTGACCAAACAGCTGCTGTGCACCAGTGTCAATCAGTTTATTATGGTAAACACAGCTCTCTAACACATTTGCTGGGTAAATGGCAAACTTCTCTTGAGTACTTTGCATGTCCTCATGGCCTTATTTAAATAGGGTTTGTCCCCTGATCTCTTTTCAGTTTGATAATGACTGAAAAATAATTGATGAATATCTTTTTTAATATAATTTAATTATTTGTGTGATCTGTGCACACATCACCGCAGCTGAAGTTGTGTAAACTGAAGTTTAAAGCTGCACTTTTTTTTTTTTTTTTTTTTTTTTTTTTTTGCCAGTTGAGGGCAGAGCTGTTGTTTGTTGTTGTAGCATGGAATAATGAACAATTATCATGATGAGGAAAATGGGGAGAATGTTATAGTAAGTTTAGAAGGTGTGCATATGTGGTCAGTCATAATTACACTGTAAAACATTTTAAGCTGATTTGAACAGTCACCTCTTCATTTGACATGAAGAACTACGCAGTAACAATTAATACAAAGACAACATGTGAGTTAGGTATAGGGACTGACTTCAATTCTAACCTTCATCTTAGTTCTCACTGTTTTCATTGTTATGAAAAGAAACAACCATGACTGCATTTGACATGTATTAAAGACAAACAGCAAGCTTCCCACGTCTGTTACTTTCAAATTATAAAAAAAACGAGTCTCTGGAGGGTATTATCCCCCAAACAGTGCACGGTGGGAAGTCTGCTAATATGCTGATCATGTTTTAAAAAGAAAAAAAAAGAGAAAAGATGAAAAACATGAATTCAACTCATCCTTTCGAGTCAAAAGACTTAAAGTCTGAAAAACTTGTGCTTTCTGGAGTGGTCTGAAACTAAAAAGTTTGAATTGGCTTTAAATTAAAAAAACATGTTTTTGTTTTGTTATGTTATGTTATTACAGTAAGTTAATGAAAAAAGATTAGCTTATCTCCAAAATTCCTGTATGATGTTCTATAGTGTATGAACTTGGCCAGGGTTGAATTGTTGGGGTTACGATCTGCACTTGGCAGTTTTAAAGGCAATAGTAAGACCAGACAACCTCAGACAGAAAAACCTTTCAGGAATAGTAGACTGTGCTTCAACTTCCACAACACAGTTTAGAGTGGCAGTGAAATCGTCCTCATTATTCATTTTGAAACAAAGAAAATGCAATCCGATATTCTGGATTAAGGAGGTTAGGTGCTCCTGGAATAGCCTCGATTGATTCACATTTGTTTTATTTGATGTATTATACAATGCAATCTGTTTTTAGCCTTTATTTGTTGTCTCAGTGATGAACCTGCTGGGACCCAAAGCAAAGCAGAGCAATGTTTGGAACAAGCCCCAAATATATAAAGAGTTTTGGATGATCACCTGAGCCGAGCTGGTGGCACATACTTTAGCTGTGTGAGTCGGTCAGCATCAGCTCCCAGTGATGTTTCTGACTTTACAGATATAATGTCTTCACAAACATCTGTCACTGCTTCCTCAGGCAGACCTGTGTCACAGCCACTGATGAAAGACCTGCTGGCCCCGACTCATGATGACACTGATTTAACAAGCAGCCTGAAAAAGTGCAACACTGGATGACAAATCAAAGACGTAAATCTATTAGTGATGGCCTCTGCCCTTGAGGCCAGATACACACACTGTGCAGTGAATGCATGTGACCTATAAGCTCCCATTACCAAACATAGATCTCTCCTCACAGTGCTGCCCATATGGAAGGCTGTGAATGATTACAGCCAGTTGCCTAATAGCAAAGGTAACAATTATTCTGAATACTTTGTTGCTGCTTTTCTCAGCAGGGTTTACAAAAAGCAACATTGTTCTGTTGGCCCTTTGGTCAAAGCAAGATGTCACAACAGCCACTGGACAGATTGCCATGGATATTCATGCCCTCCAAATGATTCCAAATGTTTTTTCATGGTCCCTTGAGACTCTTGTGTTCTGCTCCAAGGCTGTTGTCGCTAAGTTCAGGACATAGCGATTCCAATCATTTCCTCTCTGGTCTATACATTCACAAGTAAAGATGAAAAGGTAGAAAAATATCCTTTCTTTTTTTTTCTTGCCACTGTAGGAACAGTTGCTGCTATCATTCTGTTACTGAGTCGTCGATCATTTTGAACAATTTGTTCAATGTTTTCAGAAGTTTTTGATGTACATGGGCACCCCGAATGTTCATCGTCTTGGACATCCTCTCTGCCTTCACTAAATCTTTTGTGCCATTCAAACACACGTGCACGTGACATGCAGTGTTCCCCATACAATGTACAAAAAGATTCAGCTGCTGTTTTGCTCAATTTCACCAAAAATTTCAAGTTAATGCATTGCTCAACTTTTAAGCTAATCATGTTCCGACACCTTAGCAAAAACACATGCACTTCAATCAGTAGCTGCAGTGAACTAAAGACATCATTGGAAACTTACAGCAGTTGTGTGTGAATACCCAACCTTTAATATATTACACTTGGTGTGACTGTGAACCACATGGTTTTATCCTCATAAGCACAGTCTCATTATTTAATAGCCATACCCCGTAGTCTCCAGAAAGTGCTCTTTCCTGTAGCACGACCATAAACTAGAATGATCACAATCTCTCTGGCAATTTATTGGGCAGAAATTATACATTTTTACCCCAGTTTCTGGTGAGGCTGTATGTCCGTATGTTGTAGATCATAGCTATGCTGTTTGTTCTTTGTAAGGCGTACCAATTATGAGTTGTAATCTGTCAGCTGTGGTTGTACAAACCCCAGTACCACATTAAGATAACCACTTTGTTATGACTGTTTCTTATGAGCAGCTGTAGTAAACAAGGAACGATTGCTTAGAGTTCCAAAAAAGGAAATCAAATGAGAATCAAATTTGTCAAAACAGCTCAGCCAGCACAGTGCTTTACAGCCCCCACAAAACATTTTCTTGTAACACTAAGATACCTGACACCGTGACTCTAACGACAACAAATGGCTGAAGCATCCAACAAAATTCAAAACACAAAACTGGAACCTGACTGACAGACTAACACTGGAGAGCTTGTAGTTTATAAGGTCAAAAATATGCACTAATGGAGCCTTTATATGGAAGTGGTGCACCATTACCTGGTGTTACATCATTCAGACGAAGCCATCACTGTGCTTGCCATATGCAGCTCAGTTGTCATGTATTTTGAGAGTCTCTGTTCGGCAGGTTAAAGGCATTTTAGTGGTAACTTACTCTGAGAAACTTGACACTTGGACTTCTCACTCACATTCTGTCGCCTATAGTGGAAAAAAGAGCACAGATACAGATTGAAATGTAGTAATGTGGAGAATAAAACCTTGTAATTTATGAGGATGGATGGTTTATATTCTGGCTGATTAGAAACACAAGGTCCTCAACCACAACTCCTTACCTCCACTGAGAGAAGGGCTGCGTGATTGTACTGTATCTGCAATTCACTGCCTTTCCTTGCTGCCTATACTACAGTACAATGTGGGGCCTGAATCTGAATGTTCATCCCCGAGACACGCTGAGAGACCCCTTGCAATCTTTAGCCATATGTACTTTGCTGTGTCCTAAGTGCTAACCATCAGTACATCAAGTCTGCTGGATTGCTGGGCTGTAAGAGGACACCAGCCCTGGTATCACCACGAGTAGTAATTCTGATTCGGATTTATGTCCAGTTCCAGTATTCAGTGCCAATATAGGAAGTTCCATTTCTGTGTATGATGGAAAGTAAACTATTGTATTTTAACCCTAAAAATGCCATAGTGCTGTCTACTTCCCAACCTAACATATCATGTCAAGCATAAAATTAAGATATAAAAGTTCATTTGTAAAATCTTTCAAGCCCTAAATTCCCTTCAGTGATAAACCCAGAAACAGGCCATCAAGTATGTTTAAGTGTGTGTATTAACTGTGCCAGGCTCAGATGTATTTCTACTTTGCTGGATATGCAGTAGATTACTTTGTGCAGGAAAAGAGACATGTTCATAGAAAATCAACCTGACATGTTGACTTCCTTTCCAGGACCTCAGAGACCAATGGCCTTTTGATCTTTACATCTGCTAGAGTAATACTCCAGTACATATACAGTAGTTAACCCTGATCTCATATTGACGATTCTCCTGAGTGCACAACTCTATGAAGGTGCACTACAGAGAACCACTGTAATCAACCAGCAATGATGTAAGCACAGCATACACCATGTAATATGGGTGAAATTCAAGTCAAAAATACAAAAATAAAGAATTACATTTCTATAGAACCAACCTGGTATAAAGTAGATAAAGTAATTGATCCTATCATTTATGAAAGTAGTGTCTGTAGTGACTGCTGACTCACAAGACCAAGAGCTCAAAAGCACAACTCAGGAATCAAAAACAGAGTTCCAAAAGTCAGAGAGAGTCTTTACTGGAAAGCAGGTCAGTACACATACTGCCAACACAATCAGGCAGACAAATCCAAAGGGCAGAGGCAGGAGTGAGGCCAAAAAACAAACATCAGCGTAAATAAACCAGAGAGACTTAACACTGTAATAATGGTTAGAACACTTGTCACAGGGGAACAGAGACAAACTGGCACAGAGGAAAGAGAGCACGGAGTCTAAATACAACAATACAACTGGAGAGGGGAGACAATGAGACACAGGTTTAGTGTATTAGGGTGGGGCAAACAATGGCAGCAGCTGGACACACACAAGGGCAGTAAGCAGGATCTGAAATGTGAGGGAAGGCTAAGTTTCAAACCTCTGATCTTACATTTAATTTAGTATGTTTTAAAATACACTACAGGGGCCTTTCAGTTTATTTTACTTCACTAATAAAATTTTTTAGATATTAACGATGGATCAAATGTGTTCTGTGAAAGGATTCACTCACACACACAAAGCCACAAAGAGTTTTCATACAAATCTGCAGTTCCCTTCAGCTCTGTGGAGCTTTTTAGCCTCGTTGTTTTGGTTTTCTGGCCCACAAACTATAAAAACTGTAAAAACTACAACTTATATTATTTGACATACATTATAGATTATCAGGCCTTAAAGAAATAAATTAACATTAAAATTAACATAAAAAATGAAAGTGTAATTAGATCAGATTGCCAGTTTCAAGTTTTTACATTGTTTTTAATTGTTACACTCTCAGAGCTAATAAGAACTAATAATCGGGAGTTCAGTTGACAAAATGTCAACTGGGAGGTGTACTTAACTCATCAATGTAAGTTTATCAAAATCATTGTTATCTTATTCACATATATTTCCAAGCATATATTGCATTAAGTTTAAAATTCTACAGAAATCCCTGTTTTTCTAACATGAATGAAGTTCCATGAGGGAGGCAATTGTGTGTCTTTTTAGTGAGTCACATGGTCTTCTGTCTGATCAAAGTAAAACAATGCAAACCATGATGAAGATAGGTCTGTACTTCAGGCACCTTTCCTGTGTGGAGCACGTGAAAATAAAGCAAAGCTAAAAGAGAATGATTATTGGACCTGTAGTCACCAGGTGGACACAAATCCAGCTCCAGCTGACTGCTAATGTTGCTCTGCTGGATGTGTTTGCTGATGCCTCAGTAACTCATCAAGTATGACATAGCTGATGTGTTTTCAAATGTAAGTGGCAAAGAAAGTTACACTATTTCTCTTTGGTTTGCCACTCAGTTTTGGACTTGACTTTTACATGCTAAAATTAGCATATACTTTTTTTTTCTTTGCAGGCTTTTCATGTGGTGTCTCCTTTGAGTCAAGAGCCTCTTTTACTCAGAGATTGCACTATACTGGTGTTAACAAGACCCCTAACTACACTGCCTTTTGTTTACACTGAACCGCATGAAGCCAGCGTAATGTCGGTGTGTGATTTCATACAGCATGCCGGCACAGCAGCCTCTGTGCTACTTTTCCCTTTCACACAGATGTGGATTCTGCTCTGTGACTACCTCTGCTGCCAGCTTAAAGGTGGGACAACAATGCCCCGTCATTCCACCTTCTTAACTTTTATACAGAACGGCATGGCAGAACAATGATGCAACATTACCGTCTTGAACAGGCGGTACAAAAGGGGCCACCTGCAGTGTGTTTGTGGTAAAAGAGGCAACTGTCCTGAACAGGTTAGTGCATCTATGACCAAAGTTGGCAAGGGTTCAGTCTGTCCAGAGGGTGGACGTTTGGATTCAGTGAACCACGGTCACCGAGAAAAACCATCCGTACCCCCTGTCTCAGCCGGTGCTGTACCATGCATCAGCAGCCCTCAAGGAATAGTTACCTACATCAGCACTTGTACCTCATGCTGCTCTGCAGTACAGTCTGACTGACTGTGCTGTGAGTATCATTCAGCTGCAGCCCTAACCTCCTGTCGACCCCGCTCTCTTTCTCTCCACCTACTCTCCCATGGCACTATATGCTCTTACTGCTTACATCCCAATCTCTCAGAATGATTCAGGGATGATGGATCATTTTCTTGCCAAAAAAAAAAACTGTTCAGGCTCCACACAAGTGGAAGATGATCCACTTTCACTTATGTGGGCGGAGAAGGAGAGAGAAGGAAATAACTTACTGAGTTTAATTACATCGCTTTTGACAAACATCACAGTTCAAGAAAGGTATTCTTTTCTGTCGATGTAAATATATTATGACTATAACTAAATGCTATGAATATAAGAAAATAGCTTTGTCATCTGGGGCGGCAAAACATCAACAATTTTTGTCACTGGAATCTGAGATATTTTTGTCATTCTGCAGGATAACACATGAGAGCAGGAAAAAAGATGCTGAGAGTAATTCATTGTTTCACCCCTCTCTCTTATTCTCTATTGACTGCAACTAGAAAGTTTTTGACAATATACAGATAATGATATTCATTTGTAAAATAAATAAATAAATGAATAAATAAAATACAGCACATCTTATCAGTGAGAGTCATTTGTAAATCAAAGCCTGTGAGGTTTGTGTTTTGTTGTGACGTGTCTCTAAAGGATTCCAGCTTCACAGATAAAACAGCCAGGCATCAAATCCTAATGGCTCATCTGAATCAGGGCCAGTATCAGATTGCATATATTTGTAATATGTGCCAAACATGTCTCACCTTCCCTTCCCTTTGGGAAGGGCCTCTATCCTGTTTCTGAGACTCAGCCTCTAGCCTTGGCTTATAAAATATGAAAGTCTGTAAAAACAGTTCACAGCTTTATCATTTATTCATTTTTTTCCCAGTAATTTTCTAAAATAGCAAATGCAAATGTTACAAAACAGGTGGGTAAAATGTGTTACTATTTTGGAGGCAATTTTCACAGGTTGTAGAGACCAACCAGAGCTTTTTGGGCAGGATAAAAATGGGGGACATCATCTTCCACATTAGGTGGCAAGCTACCTGGTTATACCCATTAATAATGGCAGCAGACATAGTTGAGCTTGATGCAGCTTTACAGATTTGTCTGCACTCTGCAACTCATTTGCAAGCGCTCATAAACTGCTTTTTGTCAAATGTACTTTAGGTTGTTCTGAGTTGACAAAACAACACATTACAAAAGTTAACTGCTCCTAGCAACCACTACCAAAGCTTTTGTGTTGACAAAAAATACTTCAAATAATGAACCTAATTTAAGCCACATTCCAAGATCTCAGCCGTTACTTTAGTGAGTACAGTTTTATCATCAGCAATAGGACTGATAAAAACACAAGTTGTAATAAACTATAGTTTTCCTTTAATAGCATGGGCCTGGCTGGAGAATAACTGGTCCCTAAGCAATCGTAACCATCACCTCAAACCGATGTAGTGGTCCATTAGAAGACAGTATGGTGTGAGTGCAGGAGAACCACTCCATTAGAAGTTACCAAGGTCCACTGGCATGCAGGAGGCGCACTGCTGCACCTCTGCTCAACACAAAGTCATTCTGCTTCATTTAAACAAGTTTGATCCAGTGATTTTTTTTTCTGCCTCACAGTGTGAAATTAATAATTAATATGTAATACTCTTCTGATTCACTTATCAATTTTAAAGTACAAACAGAATTAAGAATGGGCTCTCACTGCCAGCTTTTACCCCTGAGAACACAGCCAGACTAGTGGAAAGTAATGAAAGAAACCAAGCAGTAATGCCCCTGAAATGATTTCATACAAACAAAGCTGAGATGACTCTCTAATGCTCAGAGCTGAATGGAGGACGCAGTTTGAAGGAATCCAAAAGATGGACTGTTAATTATTCCCAAACAAAGTGGCATTTAATGGCTGCCTACTCCCTAGAGAATGGTTATTGCTACAGGTGCAAGAAAAATAAATGCCTAGCAGCACTTAAAGGAAAATTTCATGTTTTAAACCATGGGCCATAGTATTTTTTCATTAATCCTATAGTAATAATAAGACTGTATTCATAAAGTTAGTTGTTGAGATCTGTGAACATGGTAATATTGCAAGAAATTGCATGAGGCAAGAAACACATGTACGTATTAAAGTTTTAAATAGACCCTTAGGATAATCAACTTCTAACTGAAACGTCAAGCCTTTTATTGTTATTTATATGTTACACACTGATCAGCCATAACATTTATGGATGGATGAAGTGAATAACATCGATCATCTCATTATACCACAGTGTTCTGCTGAGGAACCTTTGGTCCTGACATTCATCTGGACGTTACTTTGTCACGTACCACCCACCTAAATATTGTCACAAATCAAGCACACACCCCTCCAATGGCAGCAACACTCCCCAATGTCAGGGGCCTCCCCCAGCAGGATAATGATAATGATGATAATAAACACCTTGGGCTCTTTGTCGTGTTCCTGAAGGCATTTCTGAGCAGTTTTTGTGATGTTGTGGGAGCATTATCCTGCTGGGGGAGGCCCCTGACACTGGGGAGTGCCGTTGCCATTGGGGGGGTGTACTTGGTCTAAAAACATTGCTTAGGTGTGTGGTACGTGTCAAAGAAACATCCAAATGAATGAAAAACCTGTGGTTCCTCAGCAGAACATTGTATTGTAACAAGATGATTCATGTTATTCACTTCAGCTGTCAGTGGTTTTAATGTTATGGCTGATCGGTATATGCATACATGTATAAGTGGAATATTGTTTCTGATGGAGGCTGTTCTGTTGAGTATCCTCACAGCTAGAATTTTTTTTTTTCTTTTCTGGATTTGTTTATTGAGGGGAGAGAAGTACTGATGATCATCTCTGCTGTTACGTTTCCATAGTGGACAGTGATGCAGGTGGTGAGGACAGGTGGAGGGCAGCAAACCCTCATCAGCTGACGCAGGAAATGGAGATGCTGCTGTGGTTTCTTAGACAGTGTTGTCACACACAAGCTCCAGCTGAACTCCCAGGAACTTTGTACCACGGACCCTCTTCACAGCCATTTATGATCCCTGGTGTTTGGTCAGCATGAGTCTTTCTGAAGTCAGTGATAAACCTTAAAAAGATAAAAGTTGCTGAACTTACACCACGGTCCTGTTCATGTCTTCTCTGTAATCTGCTTCATCATTGCTGCTGTTGAGGCTCACCACTATTATGTCATTAACTGTCACATCCCCAGTCAGCTGCAGGTCATGTTTTCCCCCACCTTTTGTGTCTTGTCCTGTTTTATTGTGAAACCTAACCCTGTCTCTCATTCCAGACCAGTTACTTCCTCTCCTGCCCTGGTGCTTGATTACCTGCCCCGCCCTATGGGTTGAACCTGTGCCCCATTTAAGCTCCCCCTTTCCTACCTCCTGTGCCAGTTTGTCTTGAGTCTTGTACCAGCGTTCCAGCATTGTCTTTGTACCTCTGCCTGGATTTACCTCTTGTGCCATTAAACCTCTGGCTTACCCCATGTACTGAGTCTGTGAGTTGTGCATTTGGGTCCAACCTGTTGAGCTCTGACATTAACAAACTTAATGATAGGTTATGCTCCAGAGCAGGTTGGCCATTCAGCATAAGTTGCCACGGCGATTTACCCCACTAAGAAGTGAACTACCATCATAACCCTGAAAACCCTCAATACCAGACCATTAGAACATCAGACCAAAATAGGAAACACAACATCAGTGACAGGTATTTGCAAGAGATCACTGCTTGCAGAAATCAGAGAACAGAGTTTTTGAGTCAGAACTATATTAAAATGAAAGTTAATGATTCCAAAAATACACTTCTAACAGTCATGATAATACATTCTATGTGTTACTCGGAGCCTGTGTCTAAAGCTGCCCATTCAGCAAGAATATCTCGTATTGTGTTCGGTATGGGTGTTGGGTGGAGGCGGGGGAGGCAGTGTCTCAATAATGACAGGGTGACAATGACTGAAGCCACATTTGAACATGTAATTTCATCAGTCACAGAGCTGATCTCTCTGAGTCCTCTGCTTCAGCAGACACAGAGTCACACACAGAGGAGGGCCAGCTAACGTCCAGTCTGCAGTCTCCCAGGTGGTCTGCACTACACACACCGTGTCAAACCACTGGAAAATTACACCACAGCCTGTCACTTGGCAAACGATGGATGTTGCTTCTTTTGAATACATGCTCTCTGACAGCCTAATTAGACCAGGGCTCTGTAATTGCCACTAATTGTCAGTGTGTGACAGATCAGTCAGGAAATCCAACAAGCACAATGAAATTGTACACTCAGTATGGGTACCACACAAAAAAACAAAGGGTTCCTCAAAGCCTCATAGCTAGTATGTTAGTACATGACTTAATTTTATTGTTTTTTGGCTACTTTTCAATGGCCCAATTTATCTATACTAAATAGTGGTTTGATTCATAAGGATGTATTGTCTGTATACATACTAACACTATATTTGTCATTAACTCCTCATGTTAAGGACACTGTCTTTGATTCTTTTTTTTAATTTATTTTTTTTCCAGAGAACATAATTTACTCTATTTATAGAAAAGAACCAACAATCAAAACTAAAATTAGCTCTGTCATTGCTATGTACATCATGGAGTATACATCTAAGATTAGATTCATTTTATACTTGGGTCACCTGTTGACTGACTTCCCTCTTGAGACATTATTTTCTTTTTTTAAAATCTTTTTTTCTTTTCTGCATGGTGTCACATACATAGTTTATTGCAGCTCTGTTTTTTGTAATCTCCATAGTTATATTTTTATATTTGTATTGTGTTTTCATATGATGCCATTATAATATTATAATTGCTTTTATCATGTAATTATTACTTATCTCTTTTGCTATTTTTTATTATTATTTATCAATTTTATATGTTGATTTTATATTGTTTGGCATTCATTATGGGCAGCAAAGAAGGAATTTCATTGTACAGGGAAACATGTTTCCTTACTGTGACAATAATAAATAATGACAATAAACTGTGAACTGAACCTTCACATACAGAACAAAACTGAAATGAGTAATAATACAATGGAAGTTTCCAGTACTACTTATTATAATATGTGGTGATTGGTGTTGTTTGGATTTGACTCGTGTATGCATTTGAAATGTGAGTTGAACAGACCTCTGTAGCCTGCTCCTCATCTCAGCTTGAGGCTGAAGGATCCACGGTACATTAGTACACTCGAATCACTGACACAGCTGTTGGCAGCTGAGTTGCATTGTGGGTAATGTGGACATTGAGTTTTGACAAGGAACTTAAAATGGGCTAAAGAAGATGGTATCTCTGGTTCTGTTCAGTTAATTTTTTTAATGACCAGTGTGAGTCTGACAGTGTTATAGGAGTCTGCTAACTTATTTATAATATTTTTCATTTATATTTCTAATGAGTCCTCTGAAAACAATGTTGGTACAGTAACAGTGTCTGACTGTGTTAATGAGTTTGTCTGAGCGTCGTTCATTACTAAACACTCTAATCCCAACCTCCCACTGTAATAAGGGAGGGAGACCCACTGTTCATCCAAAAAAAAGTCTCCTAATCAACAAAATGGCCATACACAGTATTAGCTCAACTGAAGTGAGATTCCAGAGTGCAGAACAATTGCAGCACACCAGGAATGACCTAGGAGAAATTAACTTGAATAAAAGCATTACTCAATTAAGGCGTGATGGTCACATCCCCTAAACCATCCCTGACATTCAGTGGAGCTAAAACTGGAAGCATTGTACTAAAATCCCATTAGCTTCTGTTCAATGCTAATCCATGAAACCAATAAGCAGCTATTAAAAGGAAAAAAAAATTAACTGGCCTGAAAAAGATGCACCAATAACAGGATTAGTGATAATAAAATATCCCCTGGCTGACAGTTTAAAACATTTTTAGTCCAAATATGCATGGTCCAGTGTCAGAGCAGAGTTATGTAAAATGTGTTGTATAGTATGTTATAAGGAATAACAGACAGGGAAGATCCACCTCTCTTACTTATTGAAAGGTCAATGTTTTTTAGTAGAAAATAATAATAATAACATTTGTCTGACTATGACAAGATTTATATTCCATTTTAAAAGGTCTTACAAAACTTTGTCTGTGTATGTGTGTTTAGCTTTGCATATTCAAAACAGTTTATAAGCTACAATAAATGTCAAACTGCTGTAGTAATTATTGGTAAGGTTTTTATCTTCACCTGTTAAAATGACCATGGTATATCAAATGGGGCACTGATATGATTAATGGTCAATAACAATCACTCAATAAATATGTCAAAACCACTAATGTTTCAGTGTTTCATTTTTTGGCCAGCGTTTCTCTACTGATACATCCACACTAAGTTAAAGCTGAAAATACATGTTATAAATCCCAAAATGAAGCTTTTTGAAAATGCTCTCCATACATATATATATATATATATATATATATATATATATACACACACGCATATATGTATTTTGTGGGTGATGAAAGTTAAAAATAAGAGAATATATGAGGAAAACAACCTATACCAGATAACACACATAAGCAAACAGTGCTCTCCCCTAACCCGATATCACTCCCTGCCACAACTGAAATATATGCATCATCTGCACAAAACTAACAATAAAATCTGTTAACAACAACACTATAAACTACAAACTATAGAGAAAGAAAAAAGAAAGCATACATTTTTCATAATAGATCAAGACAAAAACAGTCGTGAAACATTATAAAGAACAAGAACAAGCCAAGAAGTCTTGAAGTCGTTAAAGGAAGTAATATGTCTGAATGAGTTGTTCTAGTCTGATGGTGCTTAAACTTTCTTTGTAATAAAATGTCTTGATGGTCTTAATGAAAAGGAGAGAAAGGATGTTTAGTGTTGTGACAACAGTGTTAAGAAATCTAAGAAATCTAAAGAAATCTATTTCAGCTACAAATGGACCATATTCATTGTTTTGGGCTATCTAAACCATGATGACGTCTTCGGTTGACAGTCATAAATGTTGTGCCCTAGTCAGCCAATCAGAGGGCAGAATAGACTGGATGGTACTATACTACAAGCACAGTTTGTTCAAAACATGTAAAAAAGGAGAAACATCACCAGTGTTATGGCCAACACTTGTTGCGTGCAGATAGACGAATCATCATCTTTCTGAAACAGACAATCCGACTAACATGCATTTCATTTTCTGAACGACTAGATGTGTTGATTTCTGTCTCACCCTTTTCATACTCTTCACACATGGCAGCTTGCGATGCAGCCAGGAGGCTTTGGGCCATGGTGCACTGCTAACTGTTATTTTTCCTGCAGTGCATTGACGTTATCTCTTCGACTGGTGACTCTTGGCGACTGTAGTGATGCAAATCCAGCAGCACACTGCTGGATCGTGGTGCAAAGTGTTCTGAGCACCACTCACCTGCCTGAACAGGCTGTGTAAAAGGGGCTATCGTCTGCTCCTGGCTGTATATTTAAGCAGCTGTATCCATATTTCGAAACTTAGAACATCAAAGACAACAATCAATTTCCTCTGACAAAAAATTCTCCACAGGATTCCCAAACTGTTCATCATGACGGAGACAGTCCTGTGTTTAAAGTAGATAAAAGTATTGACTGCAATTGGCCATGCATACTTATAATGTATGAGAAAGTATTCTTGCTAGTCACACCCTGTTTTCAGGAACGCTGCAGCGGGCCGGGTACGGCTGGCCACGAAAATATTAAAGTGCGCTTGACATACCCCCCACTCGCTGTGCAGAGTGCAGTTGAGTGCACTCTGCGCCACACTGCTAGGTTTCAAAAAAACAGAGCCCTTCAGAACAGGTATAAACACTTTTGTCTTTTGATGTGTTTGGATGACACATCATACAACACAGTTCATCTGAGGCATACTGAGGCCTTCAGGGTGACAAAAAAGTGACAAAGGTGTCCCTGTGAAGTTACTGTTTACAACTACCTCAAAAGAGCCACTGAATTAGCGATGACACCCATGCTGGACTTTAGAGGGCTTTCAATGCCATTACTGCTCCATATAATTAGGAATTTGTTCACTCGCAGGTCCCTCTGAGACACATGTACCTGTGCTCATCTCCCCAGAGCGGTCAGAGCGACCTTCTACTTACAGGACGGTCAGTCCACTCAGTAGGGCGCCCTGCTCCCTGCTACCCTACATACTGCAAATGTATGATAAGTCTGTACTATTTAGTGTCTTCCTTGATGTATCAGAGGTGAAGTGACTGCGATGTTCATCTCTAGAGGCATCTGAATCTATGTGCCAGAGAGCGAAGTGATAATTCACTTCTGCAGCCATTTTAGCACATACTACATTACTAGGCTGAAAAGATTGCTATGTCCATCTTTGGGTCCAGTGCACCCAGACAATTACAAAAGTAAGCCATGCATATCAGTCATGCGCTGGCTTGAAATAAAGCCCGGCCATCATTTCTCACATAATGCCACCATATAACCTTGTTTGGGAAATTGGACGCTGTGACAGTTATTTATTACTCATCACCTCCAGCTCATTATAGACTGGTGTCAACTTTAATTTATAAAAATCTCCATATTCTTTTTCACTTCATGACCATGAGTATGGGCAGGGTGGTCTGTGATGACATTCATATTCCACCTTCTCTATTGTCTTATTTGTTTTTTCTCACACTTTGCATGTTCACAGCGATGAAGCGGCAATATCCAGCAGAATAAAGAAGCAGGCCCCTGCTGATTGTCACAATGTTATTTTAAAGAACTGGACTGTATTAATATACACAGACTTCTACATGTGTTTGGGGGGATCCCTGTTTTACAGGACAAGTTGCTTCCGAGCTCAGCCTAAAATAGAAACACGTTCACGTGGAATTTTATCACTTTATCAAATTTTATCAAAGAAAAATTCTGTCATTTATACTAAAAGTAACATATTTTGCACATTCTTACTTTTCATTATTGTTTTGGGTCATTTAACTGGGTTATGATAATTTAAAATAGGTGCAATTCTGGTTAAGTTTGGGGTAAAGAGGTCACCTCACCCCAAATATTTCAGACTCTGTCTGAAAAAACACAATCATTTAATGCAGCCATCAGCCAGGTATACTTCCATGACAGAATGAATAGACTGAGGATAGACTGTCCACCTAGTTTGTGCATAGGTAAAAGGAAAAAGTCAGGATAACACAATAAAGCCCTGGTCCATCTCTCATGGCTTTTTTCTGAGCTTTCACCTTCATCTCACAGTTGTCATCAGTGGATGGAGTTTTCATGCAGTTGCTCAGTCAGACTTAATTACACTGAGAAAGCTCCATCTACTGATGAAAACTGAACAGAAAAAGGTTAGGAGCCCCCCCCCCCCCCCGATGAGAACAGTGTGTGACCATCTGCATTTGGTTGGTAGATCCATACTATCATCACAACCAGTCTGCAGTAGTCATGTCTTTGCATGGAAGATTGGTTCTCTTTGAAAATCACAAATCTTAAACATTTTTCCAGTTTTGAAAATGCTTCCTCTAGCCCTAATCAAAATAAGGCTAGGACATGGTTCATGTTCTTTACTGTAAAAACCTGGGACACGCTCTGTTATTTTATGGCATCTTTTATCTCTGAATTTCCTCTGATGCCAGGTTGACAGTAGCAGTAAGACAGTTAAACCCAGAACCTGAATCTAATGACTGGTATTATGTGTAATATATGATGATCATACACTACGTAATCAAGCAATGTTACACTGATAATGGAATAGGTAGACTACGTCCCCATTTGGACAGACTGAGCAGAAAAAGAGCGCAGTAATACAGATCAGACATCCTCTGTGGAAACAGCATGTTTCTAGTTTCCTCAGCTCCTCAGCTCCTCGTCTCGACTCCTGAGGGTGGCGGTCCTCCCTGGACAGAACTGGGCCGCTTTTCACAGCTCTGAAAACAGAAGGCATCCCCCCTGGTTCAAAGACCTCGGAGCAGTCAATGAGAGCCTCATACGGCCTAATGAGGATTAATACCTTACGTCGAGGAAACACATGGCAAAAATATCAGGCCCCCTGGGATATGGACTAAATATGACAGGCCCAAAGACTTCTTCGTCCTCAAGGATCACACAGAGGGATCTCAAAGGTTTGCCAGCAGAGGACGTGTGCTGGCGGGGTACGAGTGAAAATGTAAGAAATAACATGCTGCTGTATATAGAAGCTAATTCCTTCCAGGGAAATAATTATTATACACAGATTAAAAAAACCAAAAAAACCAAAAAAAAACAAGGAACAATTATGTTGAATCATACCATGTCAAAATTAAGGCTCAGTATTACAACTAACTGACTTCATATTTTGATCTTTTACTTTCTGTTTTATAACTTGATATTTAATGGTTTCTTAATGAAATCTTAGCATGCCATAACACAAGTCTAGATTTGAAACATATTCAAATGAACTTGTATTATACTGCATGTTTCTAAAATATATGGAAACGAAAAACAGTTGGACTGTAAAAAATACTTAAACCCTTGTAACATAGCAACTGTTTCCATGTTCTGTTTGTAATTTGTGTTGGAAAACAAACTCATTTTGTATCACTGCTTATTTGATTGTATGAACAGAGTCAAGTCCAATTTAAAGAATCATAAGATGGGAGAAGGAGAAAATGCCACTTAAAGCAGAAACAAAAGTTTATAACAGTGAGTTTTTAGTAGAGATTTAATTTCAGTAGAGAGACTGTTCCAGGGTTTTGTGGCCCAGACACCATATACACAATGGTAACACTGGGGTATTACTAGTGGTTTTGTTGTGGGATGGAAAGTTGAGTGTGGGACCATATGGGCACAAAAGCTCACAAATGTATGCTGGAGCCAGACCAAGGAATCCATTCCTACTGGGAATGGACTTCCAAGTTTCCCTCACTGATTTGCTCCTGGTCTCTCTGAAGGCTACAGAGGTCCAGAGATTTGTGAACCTGATCCTCCAGCTGGCCGAGGCCAAACAGATGGCTCCGGAGGATGTTGTTTACAACACATCACCCGGTTGCATGGCAGAAGAAACTGGCCGTGACAAAGCCTGAAAATAAACACACTGACCACAACAGGTGGAAGGACATTGCCTTGGTTACATGTTTGTGATTTGGCCTGGTCATTGGCAGTCTTGCTCTGGTGCTCATTTGCACAGCTGGATGACTCTAGAGGACAGCAGGACCACATGGCACGCAGGTCTTTGTCATTTTGGTTGTTAGCGCCGCCAGAACTATTCAACGGCATATCCATCGAAATATTCTGAATGTAACGATCATCAACTGGAGCACGATGGTGACGAGCACGCACGAAAAACCAACAGTGACCAGGACGGAACACGATTGAACCGTCCTTCACGCAATCCTCCTGTCCTCCCACAAACGTAAAATCACGAACGGCAATGGCACAGAGTGAGCCCCAGTTCATTTAAACAAACCATGTTCAACAAAGATTTGTCACCATAGACAGGGATCACGGCGGTCATCGCCCGCAGCAACACAACTTGTTATTAATTACGGCAATATAAACTAACTCCGTTACCTGAAGAACACACAGCCAGCCTGCCAGGCTTCACGTAGCCAGACATATTCACAGGGTTAAACTTGACCAACCGTCGTGACCGTATTCGAAATAAACGTTCCACCCGTTCCGCGGTCATAAACAGTCCGCTCTTCAGAACATCACTTAACGAGAACACGACGGCACCCGCGATTCTCGAAAGAATCATTTCAGCATGTAAACTGCAGCCGACCAGCGTGAACAGTTCGGGTCGGGAGATCACGCGCTTTTTCCCTTCACACCCAGCGTAACAGTTTGACAGCATTCACAGTGACCCGCAGCGTAACAGAGTACCAGTCAGATGGAATACGAATGGCCTCGACAATATCTTCAGCAACCGGCGAGGCCCATTTAAGAGTCCAGACGAGAAGTCAGAAACATTCTTCTCGATTTCACCTGCACACCCCGTAACATGAAGTCGGCATCTCGTGGTCACGGACAAAGTCGGGTTGCAGTGAAAGAAATATTCGAAACTCAAAACGTTTATTCATCCAACAAAACCCTGATAGCCCACACCGATTGACAGTTACTTCATCGCGAAAATAAAATGAAAAGAACCATGCAGACTGACCTGAACCTTCAGTCCATGGTTGCCTCCCCTCCTGCCCGCAGTAATCAGACCGTCATAATCCTCGTAGTTGCACCCCTTGCCCCGAATGTCCAACATTCTCCGTCCATTTGTGCAAAAATATTTAAACTGAGATCATGCTACCTTGTGTGAATTCAATCAGTAACCAGAGCATGGCGACACATTTCACTTATCCACAGAATTGTTTTCCGTGTCAAGGAGAATACATCTGCGCTCACGAAGCAGCTACCGTACAGCTGTCAAACGAACTTCAAACGTCTCGATGTTGCGAAGAGCCCAAACCACGAACCTGCCTCGTAACTGTTCAGGTTCAGTATCTATTCACCAGTCTCCGCTGGGCTCGGTCGCGCACCGACCTTTCTGAGTTTCCAGTATCAGCTATTGGAACAGCAGACTGATGTTTCGTTTGAAATCATTGTGCTGCAGCAGAGGCCCTTCTCTCAGTAGTCTTTCAACAAAAGATCATAGTTATCATCCTTTTCATATTATCTGCATCAAGATAGAGAGAATATTGAGTGTTTTCATTGCAGTGGCTCTGTCCACCTCCCAACCAACCCCTGACTCAGTGATTTGGAGGACCCGCTGTGACATCTCTGATTGGTCCTCACTGGTCAGTCAAAACCGGGATTAGTTAGGGGAGGCACAAACCCTGCAGTGAGCTAGTCAGGACCTCCACCACACCCGACAAGAGCACCAATGGGCCTCTAATCTTGGATGCAGAGATGAAATGCCCGCAGAGAGGGCTGAGTGTGGTATGCTACCTATTATACTGGTCTTTGTTGAAAGATTGCACTGGTGGGGAGAGCCAAGGGGATGTCATCTTTTCAACACAGCTTTTGTGAGTTTCAAAGCAGAGCATGGTCTTACCTTATATTCCAGTTGGAATGTTTGATACTGAGGCCTCAGGAGGTCCAGTCTGTGACTTATCTACACAACGAGTCTAGCTAGGGTTTGGGTCTGAATAGACCCAATGCAACACTGGACCCTTGAGACTGAACAGACTCCACGGGAAAGAAGGAACAAGTTCATGTCCCATATCCCCAACTTGAATTACTCTTTCTTTAAGGCTTCCTCTCACCCAACATGAGACTTGTTTTTAGTTGGAACATGTTGCCATTTTCTGTTTAACAAAGACCTTTTATTATTTTGTGCTTTAGAGGCCTGATATCCTACATGAGCTAGGTCTTGATATTCTCCAAAAATAGACACAGAGGCAGAGGCTTCTCCTGTCATTGTCTTGATAGAATTAAAATAACAATGTCCTTCATAATTTCTAAATTACTTAATTTGGAATTCCGCACACAAAATTAGCATATTTCGGCTCACTAGATGGCAGTATGGTTCCAATTTAGATGATGTTTGAACTGATTCCTAATGTTATTATTGCATATCTCAGGCTTTAAGAATATCTTTTTTGTTTTACTGAATTACTTACAAAATGAAATGTTAGAGAATGGCTGGATGTCATATGGGATTCCAGGAGAAATAAGGGAGATGAAGCTCACAAATGCATTGGACTGTGGTGTCATTTATGGCAAGGGATCTGGTTAATGTCATAGAGAAAGATACAAAGAGGGAGAGAAATCAACTATGGACTGAAGGTTCTCAAGAGTCCAATCTGCATATGTTCTTTTCTATTTATTTCCTTCCTTGATGAAGTAACTGTCCAATGTCCAGTGTAGACATCAAGTTTTTGTTGGATTGAATAAACTTGTTTTTATTCCAGAGATTTGGAATATTTCTTCCTGTCAACTCATACGGCTTTGTGTCCATTAGAGGTGATCTTCTGAACTGCCCATTTGGCTCAATAGTTTGGTTTTTATTCTCCCACTGTAATGGATAGCCTGGTTTGGGAGGAGAAGTTCTTCTTCATCTTTTAATGACCTTACTTTTACCCTAGTGCTGTTGCTATGTCTGTTTCTCCCTCAGTATGAACTCTAATCACAGATGCCAGGCTTCATGTTGTTGCAAGTTGTCAGGGTAAAAATCAAAGAAAGAGTGTAACTGCAACTTCCTGATTCTGGGACTCTTAAATGAGCTGAGAGCTCATAGCAGTTACTTCAAATAGAGGCTCTTGCTTAGGGTTTCCCTGACCCACTGGGCTCCTGGATCTGTACCTGTCAGGCCCATTCAGTATTCCATCCCCGGGCTGAACAAACAATACTCTATTCACACTGCGTTCACTTAGCATGAATGCAATAAAACTGTATTCACACTGAGTGTGAGGAAAAGGGAAAAAAAGCCACTGTGAAGTCTCCCACAGGGCCCAGGGCTGTATTCACACTGAGTGAATACAGTTTTACATACTACAAAGAAATGACAGACAAAACTTCCAAGTGTTAAGATCATGCTTCAAGTCAGTAATTTTCTCATTTAAAATTTGATATTTGCAGAGAATAGTTTGTTTACTGGCCACTTAGACTGGAGCCTGATTTGTTTAGAGGCCATTTCAGGTTGAATGAAAAGGTTTGAATTCACACAAACCAGAGACAGTTATAAATTGACTTTTTTGACTGGTTGGGGTCAAGTTTAACCCTGTGAATATATTGTCTGGCTACCATTAGTGGAAGCCCTCTCCCAATATACAGAGCTCCCCAGAGCCCCAGCAGGGTAATGAGTGTGTTCTTCAGAGTAGCAGGTTAATGTGTTTATATTGCCATGGTGAAGCTAATAGAGTTGTGATGACTCCACACCTGCCACAGGCAGACGTGAGGAAAAGGGAAAAAAAGCCACCGTGAAGTCTCCCACAGGGCCCAGGGCTGTCTATGGGCAAGAGTGCAGCTGACAGATAAAGCATTTGACAGTGAGACATTGCTATGGGATGACAACAAAAATGACTAGAATTTTAAAACACACTTCCCACTAACCTCCTCACTCTGTGCCAGTTTCTTTTTGCCATTCCTTCTCTTCCTTGAATTTTACATTTTACAATAAGTGGAGGACAGGAGATTGCATAGAGAAAGAGACATTAAGTTTCTGTCTATGTGAATTATTCCATCCGTAGTTCCTCTAACAGACATAATTTGGTGGATTTTTTTCATGCATGACTACTTTTCACTCATCCACCCGCCATAAATTCTCCAATTATTGATCATTACATTACCCTAGAATGCTCTTCATTAGGATTATACCCCATTGTTAGAATAATTCTAACAGCACTAACAACCAAGTAATACTACAAATTAAAAGACCTGCATTACCCATATGGATTCATTCTATTCCACACAGTCATAGTGAGGGTTAGGAAGGTTACTTTCACAGTGTCATCTGCCTCACAACACCGAACACCTGTACTTAGTAATGGAATGGACTGGAGAACTAAAACTCTAGTGTAATCTCACGGCTCAAAGGCAGAAAGGCTCCTATCTACCCACATAACAGGCAAATATCCCCCACCCAAGAAACAACAACATACAAACATTCAATGATGTTATCATGTTTCAGTTACAATAATAAATGAATATATACCCATCACTGCACAAGTATCTTAAAGACAGCTTCTCATACAAGAATTCTCTAATTGCTAGTGGACAAGCTGATTCATGTAAAAATCATGTTTACTTGGAAAGCTGTAGGAGGCTTGCGCCAATAGAGTGGTGCAGGCTTGAGTCTGAAAACACAGAAGTAAGTTAGCATTTTAGTAGTTAGAGTTCCCTTGACCCAAAGTCTATGGGTTTTTGGTTAGATGCCTGAAATTAGGGTCTGTGGTTTTAACCCAAGCTCAAGACGTAAACTACGTCGGAAAATAACCCACTTGTGATTTTTTTTAGCTTTTACATTTCTTAAACAAGATGGTTGCTAACAAGTGGCTAAATGAGACTGCAGTTTGTTGATGTCATAACGTCACATAACAACCAATCTTACCCATTCACCTCTACAGTTTTGTTGTGTGTATACTTGCGCTCCTGTAAACTTTTACTAACTTTCCAAGAAGAAAGGCTATTGTTGAGGAGGTAAGAGCACTAAATCAAATTAAAAGTTGGAAGCCTAGTGATGCTGACACTGAAGTCATGTGATCATTGTGTAGTTTGTAGTTTTATAGTATAGTCACCACTCTTTTGTGATGTTGAAAGCAAAGTGATCATGACCCATAGAGCCACAATCACAACATTTATGTAAAATATGCTAGGCTGAAATATACTGGAATTAAGAATATGGATTCTGGCTGGGTACGGCAGGGTGTGTTTGACTGTTGCGTAGACAAAATAACCTCTCAAAAGGCACTGTGTTGAGTCATCACCTTGCTGGTGTAGTCTGGGAAGATCAGGACCTTATTTCCCTCATCTGCCTCGGCACAGGATCAGCTCTCTTGCTTGAAAGTTATGGATGCATGCCAGGATGGCGTGCAGTTTGGCGCTCCTGGCCAGCTTCGGTTGCAGTGAGCAATGTGCATGATTGACCATAACCAGGCATGGGAAATACTCAGCTTGGGAATCAGTCTGGAAACAAATTCAGTAGGCCTATCTTACTCCTCACCACCATGGATTCCCACGATCTTAATGTTGCGTCACCAGCTGGCTATCAATTTTATCCATTTGAAATTACATCTACAGTATAATAAAATGTGCAAAAAGGGAACAGGGTCAAAATACTTTATAAAACCATTGTAAAATATTACAGTAGTTATGAAGCATTACAGCATCCCTTGTAATGTGTTATGAATAATAATTCATGCTTTGTGCTTTTATCTAGCTCTCTGTTTTCCTTAATACTCTTCCAGAGAGAGCTATTAGTTAGCCATATGTTAGCTATATGTTATACTGGCCAAAATAAAAATGACTTTAGTGGTGTTAAAGTGTTATTGTTACCTTTTGGGTGTGTCCACTTTCCTTCCTCCTGCATTGTGTATTTTGACCTCAGGTAGTGAAGTCCTACATTTCCCAGAATGACTTCTGACAGCACCCACAGGGATTCTCTTTGATGTACTGCAGATAAAAGGTATAGTAAGTTCTATCAAAGAGGAGAGAACAATGCCTGGAAAAAGAAAACAAAACATCAAACACCATTAGCAGAACCTTGGTTTTGGTTGGACTTTTCCTTTAACTCCAGCAGTGTGCAGGTGCAGGTATAAAGTAGAAGTTAGTTGTCAGATTAGTTTTGATTCGATTTCAGCCCCGCCAAATTAGCACTGTATCACTCAGCAGTTGCATGGTGGGGTTAGTTTGACATGGCCCCAAAGCAACATAAGTTTTCAGGAAAAAAAAAAAACTTTCTGTTGCCAAAATGTAATCAGTTTGGAATTTATTTAATCCCCGATTCATAGGGTGAATAGTAATATGTCTTTTCCTTAATCATTGTGTCTCCAGCAGAGTTCAATAGCATGGTACATTCCTCCTTCCAACGTCTCAGCCTGTGTGCACAGAAAAGCCTTTCATTCCCTGTCACATCACTCTGACAACAGTGTAAAATGCATGGAACATCTAAGCACAAACCAGCAGTCCCACACAGTGTTGGTTCAGCCCCAACAATAATCCACCTCAGATCCCTCTAATTCTGTTAAAACAACAGATCAGGGCAGTCACGTCTGACGGGAAGCTTTCAACAGCTTATCTTCCAACTTTCCTATGATAGATGAAATGTATTGCTCTCTGTTCTGTATTGTTTCATTATGTATGTCTGTGTGTGAGGATTCAGGCAGCAGAATAAGCTGACAACACAACACTGACATATCACTTCACATTTTATTGTTAACATATTACTAAACAGTTGCCTATTTACATACACAGACATTAGCAACATTAGCAATCATTTGGAGTTGTGTTTCTGCCCACCTAATGAAGTTAAGTCAGATATTCACCTCCTTGTACCTTTGCTACATTACAACTGTAACTATAGTCCAGTGTATTTGCATATACCATTTATTGGTTTGTATATTGCTTAGGATTTTTTTTAAGACAATAATTTTACTCATATAGAACTTAACAAAACAACTGTAAGAAAGTGCTTCATAAAGAAAATATAATAATGAAAATTTCAAAATGTTAATGTTTCACAATTGAAATGAACTGATCCGATAAGAGGCTGGAACAGGAAATGCAAAAGCTGTCATGAACAGCAGTGTTATATCAATTAGAAAACGCTATGATAACAGGCATTTGTTTGCATGAAGATGTTGTAGACTATTACACTAAAGGTCAGAGGTCATGGCTGGCGCGTAATACATTTCATACAGGAGGTAAATAGATGTAAAGCCTATATTTTCTGATTCCTACCCTCCCCTTCATATACTGCACCGAGTAACTGATCAGTTAAATGATTCTGAATAGGAACTGCAAATCGCTTTAACACTAATGAGCAGACAGTTCACCTCAAATTCTGTGTCTCTCTCCTACACACACATTCACACCTGCCTGAGTCAAATGAAATCAGCCCAGCTTAATCTGCATGTGCCCTGTTGGTTTAACTGATTGCATCCATATTTTGATTCAAAGCTCCTAGCATCCTGGTTCATCTCCCCTGGTGGACACATTTTCATTGTCTGTATTCAGTCACAGAGGATCCTGGATCCTCTCCATGCTGTTTCCATCATGTCCTGTTTTCGTGAGCTGGAGTCTCAGTCCTAAATAGCACCTCATACTGTGGTCAAACAGAAAAGCTGGCCATTTATCTGTGTTTGCCCTGAAATCCTGTGCAGAACCCCTCCTCTCCTTTGAAAGAGGAATTATGTCTCCTAAGGGGCCACTAAGTCTCTAAACCCCAATTACTGTGCTACCAGTTGATTTATGGGTTTATTTTTAATGATACATTAAAATGCAATTAGCATCTGTATCCAGAACAAACTGTGTGCATCCAATGAAGGACCTTCAGAGAAAAAAAAATGACACAGATTTCTTTTCACTACATCTCCAACAGTCTCTTTGGCACTCTGGCCTTGCAGTATTTTAGCACTGTAGCTGAAACAGGTCTGCCTTTAATGGGAGTCTATTAAAGTCTATTACAGTGGAGGAAAGAAGTTCTTCAGATTAAAGTACCTTCAGTGTGTACACAGTTAAGTTGTTGTGGTGAAATTGTCTTGGATAATGAAAATTCAATGATTCAAAAATGTATCATGATCTGACATGGGTGAAGCAACTTCTCCAACCAACAACCTCAGGAACTGTCACCTAGATTTTATATGCCTGGAAACACTCTGCTGACCCACACAGCACAACAGAAGATACTGTGTTATAGAAAGTCAGCTTTAGACACAGCCAAAGGCAGAAATAGTGACGACATCAGCAGCTTACATTCTTGCATGGTGTGCTGCATGCTGATTGAGCTGACAGTATTGTATTCTCATAAAAAATGGATTGCCTTTACACAGGCCAGCAGACAGACTGTCTTTAATAATCGTCCTCTTCTCTGGTTTAAGAGCAGTTTTATTGGCCTGCTGGTACAGCTTTGATATTCACGTTAGTTAAGCACAGCTATCTTAAGTCCTTAACAGATTCCAGGAGCCAACTTCGGTCTGCTTTAACTCCGTGTTAGCTGTTATCAGTAAACACTGCACCAGTCTACAGGTCCAGTCAAACTGATCTCAGTTCATCCATTCATGACAATCTTTTGCATCAAGTTTTACTTTGATAAACTTGGGTGGGTAAATTTGTGCCAATGACCAATAGCAAAGTTTGTACACAACCTGCTGGGTTGAAGTTAATTACTTTTATGATATTTCAGTATCAGGTTATTAAAAATTGCAAGTCAGCACTGTATAACTATCACCCCTTGTATAAGGAAAGCTGGATGCTTTACAGGGTTTCATATAGGTTTGGTTAAGGGAGTGACATATATCATGTTTTTTTTGTTTTTTTTTATGTAAATGTCAGTTGTTATGTTTGTCATAAGGCGAGGTACAGGGAGAAAACATCACGCAGGTAGGCAGATGTGCCGGGAAAAACAGGCAGACTTTTCTTTGGTCTCTGATGATAATGCACGAGACAAATCTTCACAAAAGAAAAGAAAAAAAAAATCAATCCCGTTTTCCCCCATCCCATTCAAATATATATATATATATATATATATATAGCATGAGGGTCTGCCTTTTTAATTCAAACCAGCTGATCAGATCAGGGCTCAAAAACAAAGCAACAAGAATATACATCGTTTTCTGGCACCTATTCAATCCAACAAGGCCATAACTTATTCTTCAATATTTCAACATATATACAGTGTAATCAAAATAGACAAACTACTTGCTTAACACTCAGCATTTACCTTAATTAGATGATAATCCTATTATCAGCTATTATCCAATCAAAGTGATGGCCCACTTATTCATCTTTCATCTCACCAGAACAAGATGACCTCTACAAAGGACTCCAGCCAACAGGTTACTTCTTTACCATATGTGTTCTCAAGAAATAAACTTAATGCTGACAATACATTTTTCTGTCTTTGTCTGACCTATTTAGTTCATAGTTGTAACATCAATTGATAAAGAAAACTGTGAAAGAATATTCAACACTCTTAACAAAAGGTTCAGGAAATTGTTAGTGAGATGCTGCTTCCTCACAATGTTAAACAAATCAGAAGCAACCAAGAGTAATAACCTGGGTGAATGTGTGAGAGATCAAGAGGATCCTCCATACAGCGAAGTTTGTGTGTGGTGACAGCTCAAGTGAGTGGACTGACCCACTACAAGACAGCAGTGTCAGCGGAAATGACATGAATAGAATTGATCTTGGCTCTGCCTTTAGAGTGACCTTGTATGTAAAGTCTGACAAAGGGTCAACAGCCTCTTCCAGGGAGAAGCGTTTCTGCGCTCAGCCCCAGACATTAAAAAAGGAAATGCCATGTTTGATTGGAGACAACACTGCTATCACTGCAGGCGCTTCAAACTAAGAAGGAAGCTCTTTCTTTTGTCCCAACTCTCCCTGTGCTACTGGGCAATTAAGCAATTAACACAGGTGGAACATACGGGTGTTGCAGAATAATGTAATCACTTATGCAAATATACAAAATAAAATTAATTGGAGCTCGGACGTGTGCGGTGAGAGATGTCACAATTATCTCATGTACAGATGGAGATCAAAACAATGTTTTCATCAGGCTTGCTTGTCTTACACAATTCAATTCAATTCAACTGAGACTAATCTAATAATAATTATGATAATAATAATAATATCTATCTCAGTGGCGGGCCGTGCATTTCACCTTCACTGGTGTCCTACCTCTACCCTACCTTTTAATAGGCTACCTTAATACCAGCTATAGAAACCATCAACAACACACAGAAACACAGTATAACAGAACTTTATATCACAGACAGACATGTCATGTAGCCAGAATAAATGCCATTACTGAAGCAATGCTATCAAAACCCAATGAACACAGTTAAACAGGTCTCCAAACAGCCACAGCCACAGCTGCTCCACACACATCATCTCCAGCAGAAGCATCGATATTAACTAATAAAATGACAAAGACATACAACAATAAAAAATAGGTTAAAACATTTTACTCACAGAAACTGCTGATTATTTGTTGACAAATAAAAAAACTGCTTCTGTCGAGCGGAAGTTCTCAGCCCTGAAGCGAATTAAAACTTATCCGAGAAGTACGACTGGGCAGACTTGATTTGCAGCATTAGCCTCCATGGCAACAGAAAAGGACGTATTGTTGGTACTGAGACGCACAGATAAGCTCTACAACAGAGTCATTGAACTCTTCCTCCTCCTTCAGTCATTGTGGGTTGGAAAAACAGCTGTTAAATCTACAACTAATGTGTTTTAGCTTGTGCTACTAGCTATAAATGCGGTTTGCTAGCTCTGACGGTATGCATTCTGACCATCCAATCAAATGACATGAAAATGTTGACGTTAGCAAAGGCCTGCTAGATGGCCCCTGGCCTCGCCAACTCGAAATCTGATTGGTTGAAGGATCCGCGAGGCAACAGTTTCGTTGCAGTTCATTTTAAATTACTGGCTCAGACCTGAACCAGCCCCTAGTTATGAAAATGTTCACTCCAAAATCAGTCTAGCATTTTTACTTCTATTTGAAAAAAAATACATTTTTAGTAGTTTTAAAAGGGCCCTGGAACACTTTAACACCCTGACCCTCTACACCCTTACTTTACATTGCACAATATTAATATTACACACTCTTCCCACTCGCAGTGAGCACTTACACTGAATGAAAAATGCTGCTGCAGATTAAAATGATTCTGCAGATTGGCTTTGGAAACAAAATTGACAAACCAATAACACCAATTACTGTGGAATAAATTTCCCTTTTCAAACTTATAAAAACCTTGAAAAAGATATTCTCATTCTCAATGGGACCATCCTGGTTTAAAAAAAAAGGTGAAATAAAGTAAAAACAAGTGATGGAGTTTATTTTGAAAGAACACATTACAGTATTTTGGAGAGACTTTTTCATTTTGTAAGAGACAACCAGTGAAAAGAAATCACCAGTTTTGTGACAGTCACACTGGAGTGAAATGTGCTGGCAGACAGCCACTAATTCAGTTCTTTCATGCTTTAAAATCACTCCATATGGATATTCAGTGTCATGAAATTTAAATGAATTTTTGCCTGTCTTGCAATAATGTTGACTGAGTCTGAGGAAAGAAGAGAACAAAACTTTAGCTTCATGAGTTGACTCATTAAACATCTACAGAACAGAACCTCAATCTTCACGCAATCATTTTAACATGCATTTAGTTGACCTTTCCCATAAATCACAGCTGAACGATCTGATCAAAGTCTCCAGGATGGAGAAAAGTTTGTGGTATGCAATGTATCTTTTTTGTGTTAGAAAGTGTCACTGTGCTGGCTGCTGCGTGGTCTTTCTCCCATACACTGAATCTCCCTGCAGATGTGCACTGCAGCTGACAGCTGCGTCAGTGGCTTAAATTGAACAAGCAATTGCAGGAAAACATTTCTTCTTAACAATTACAGTTGAATAGTAATCTGAAGGTTAATTTGGTAATCAGTGAATCTGCAGTAATGATAGCTGCAATAAATGACGACAACGGGAGACATTTATCATTGAATCAAAATAAAAGGATGTTTCCCAGCTGAAACCTATTTGGATAAAAATGTGAATTCTTTGAAACTGAGATGCACTACAGAAAATACTGGATTCAGTGTGCAAATTTTACCATGGCTTTTGTGGGAGCTCACTTTTTTCACTTTTTTATGGTCAGAAACAGCAGATACAACATTTATAAAGCACTTGATTTAGCTTTTATGTATCATTATTCCTATCAATAAGAATATGAATGATAAGAATATGAAAAGCAGTCACTCCCACCTGCTGTGCATCTTTCTGTCATGTCTGGCTCTGCCTGCTAAGGTCATGTCTCTTGTTTCCATTTCATGTTGCATTTCCTCTTTTATTTTAGTAACTTATCCTGTCTTCTCATTTCAGAGTCTACTTCCTGCCCCGGTGTGTTCACGCATCTGTGATTGTCAACCCCACCCTAATGTGTTGTTGTGTTGTAAATGTATCTCTTTGTCTCCCCCCTAGGGTATTTAGTCTGTGTACTCCCTTACCTTTGTACCAGCTTGGGGAGTGCTGGCTGTGCTGGCGTGAAAAAAAAAAAAAGAAGAACGTTTTCAATGCACTGTAAGCATGCGTGTTGCCATGATGGAGCACCTAATTGTACCACAGCTCTGGTTGTGCCGAATGTCCTCCCTCAGACGCCTCAGAGCGGTGCTGTAGAACTCAACGTTGGCAATCAACCCCAGTGCACAACCCCATGAATGCTGAAGAAAATGACGAGCATGCTCCTAGTAGGTCATGGCCTTCTTTGGTCTTGGAGACTGCAGGCTCTTCCACTATAAAGATGGCTGTTTGGTCTCTGGTCTCTCTCTCTTAGCTGTAGACCCAACTCTCCAAAACTGTCTCACAACAGTTATTTCTCACACCTTCAGTCTCAGAACTTTTTGATCGCACCTTGTATTCTATGGTTTTTCAGCATATAAGAAAGGAAAACAGCCAATAAACACACAAATGTATTAAATTAAAAACATGACCCATGACATACAGATTTCCTACTTTTTCAGTGAAATTAGACTCAATTAAATGCCAGGGTTACAAACATTGTAATTACCAACAAAAATAGGCCAGGCTGCCCAGGGATTCAGTCTTCATTAATACCCATCACAAACAATACAGCGCTAACAGTGAATTGGGAATAGCCCAACGTATTATTCCAACAGAAACGACCACAGAAGCCTGGGATCAGCTGCTTACTTAACCTGTTATAAAGGGTGTTGGGTCGAAACTCTCCAAGGGGGGTCCACTAAGATCCACAGAGAGGAGCAACAAGAGGCTGTTTTCACACAACCTCTTGCAGGTCTTGCTGTCTGTATCATCAACAGCAGAAAAACTGCTCTCACACTCAGATGAGGTGAGACGATATGTCCTGCATGTTGCAGAAAGCTTTTCCAGTGTTTTGGCTGGAACTTCTCAGTCGTCCCTCTGGCTGGTTCACCAAATGTTTTAGTGAGTGCTCATACCATGTTTTCTTTATGTGGCACCAGCGCATTGTGTCCCTGTGGCCAAATTTGCTCCACTGCATTTGGACAAGGTCTGATGCAGCCCTTGCTTTGTGAGACTGTCAGTCACAGATTGATAAAACTGACTCCAGCTAATCTTGCTGCTG
Organism: Lates japonicus; assembly: GCA_033238685.1. Taxonomy (NCBI): domain Eukaryota; kingdom Metazoa; phylum Chordata; class Actinopteri; family Centropomidae; genus Lates; species Lates japonicus. The sequence continues at coordinate 2,148,918 of BRZM01000086.1, read as the reverse complement.
CTGATGGTGAGTATGTGCAATTCTCAAAATGTGCATATTTAGATCTGCAGCTGCTTCGTCAAGCAAACTTGTGTGCTTTGCAGACTGATAGTACAGAGAGAACATCTTGGAGATGAAAATCCTCAAGTGCTTCAGAAACCTATTTGAGAGAGTCACGCCAAGTCAAGGTGGTGGGCCAGTCAATGTATGGACTGAATGTTTGGAGAATGACATTTAAGTCTTGCAGTCACTCCAGTGGTTTTGCTGGTGAGAAGTAAAACCCCATCTGTGGCAATGGTGATGAGGTGTTTCCCAAAAAACTCTTCATCTAATCCCACTTGGCACAAGCTCTGTCTCAAGCTGCTGTTAAGTGGATCATGTCCATCTATGTCCACATTTCCTCTCCCACTGACATCACATCTCACTTATATAATGAGATATATGTTTTCATCAATAATGATGCTGATTTTTCAATTTATCCCTCTAATATTTGAAACAAACTTCTTTATCTGATTTACTATATATGTACAGTGACTCCTTTTGCACCATTGAGCTCCTAAACCTTCATCAAAAAAATGTAACTTTTTATTAGCCAGCCCTTCAATGGCTGACATCCAGGCAGATCTGAATGTAGCTGCTTAACTTAACTGTTACCTTGAAATTGATCTCAAGTAATTTTGCATAATGTTCTGTGCATAGCTGCTGATATTCCTGTTGATTCATTCTGAGATTGAGATTCTGCTTCGTGTTGACATGACTGTGTCACATAATTTCTGCAGAATTGTCAGCTGCACATTCATGCTGTCAATCTCCTGTTCTACCACATCCCAAAGGTGTTCTCCTGGATTCAGATGTGGTGACTGTAGAGGTCACTGAAGTTCACTGAACTCACTGTCATGTTCATGAAACCAGTTTGAGACTTTAGCTTTGTGACATGGAACATTATCATCCATCCATCCATCCATCCATTATCTATACTGCCTATCCATAAGGGTCGTGGGGGGCTGGACCCTATCCCAGCTGACACTGGGTGAGAGATGAGAGATCACATTTGTTCCCCTGATACCTCATATGTTTGATGTGAACATTAGCTAAAACTCTTGCCCTCTATCTACAGGATTGGATGCATTGCAGAGCTGCCACATTATTGGCTGACTGGATAATAGCATCAATAAGCAGGTGTGCAGGTGTCCCTGATAAAGGTGAGTGTATATAATCTCTGTAAACTTAATCAATCCTCAAGGAAGGTTAGAATTCCATCTTCACTTGGGTCAGCCAGCAAGTGCACATTTCATCTGTCTAACTCTGCATTGTGTTGTATAGTGATCAAGGACTACAGCTGCCAGGACTGGCTTTTAGCAATTTGCTGCAAGACACCATCATTACTTACTATAGTATTTAAGAGAAACATAGTATTCACAGGGTTTCTTTTGCATAAATGCTCTCTGTAAGGCCACGAGCAAGGTCGCAAAATGTTCTATGCTCACCAACCTTGTCTTAACAGCACATTCCAGCATTAGAAGCCAAACAACAACTCTGCTACACACAAGCTTCAACAACTTCTCTTCTAATTGGTAGATATATGAAAAAAAAAAAAAAAGATCTAACCAGGAGAAATGTCATTACATAGACCTAACACTTACATTCTGTACACATTACAACACATTTTTTTAAAAGATTCTTTCTACACTAGCTTTAGTTTCTCTTTTCATACTCACAGCACACATTACTTCCTGCAATCGCACTGAATGTTGGCTCTGACTGTGCACTGCAGAATTGTCTATTATGAAGGTAATTCTTGGGACACTGAGCTGATATGTGCCACACACCAGTAGAAATGCCTCACTTCCCTTCATATTTGCCACCCAAGTCTAATCAATATGAAAACAAGGCTGCCTGTTTATCTGGCCTTAAGACTGACGATGACCCTGTAGCACCATGTACCTCTACTGCCATCCTCTGAAAGCTAGTTTACATTCAATATACCACATCAAGGTCATTAGGGGACATGTAGGCTATACATCATACAGTAGCTGGTGGCTGTGAGCACTTCTTTGAAAGGAGGGAACAAAGCATTCAAAGGCAGCCTGGTTTTACAGCCTGATCCTCCACAGCTGATATTTTACTATATGTTCACCTCTCAGAAACAACTCTGCTCTCAACTGCTCGAATACACGTCTTCCAGAACAGTTCTGTCTATCTGAAGAGCATCACAAAGAGAACACTTCAGCCCCAATGTGTGAAATTCCGCGACTGGAGAGCACTGTTCCTGTTTCTTTCTTTTTTTTCCAGCAGCTGTTTCCATTAGACCCATGTAGAACACTATGCTAGAATCAATACAGGCCCCATTAGGACCCCTATCGTGTCTGGCTTGAGCATCAACCCACCCTGGTTAGTGAAGAGACCTCACAGGCCTCGGCTGCTCTGCACTCCCGCCTGCCTTCCATCAAGCTGCAGTTCCTAAAGGCATTTCACACATGGCACCCTCCTCATGCATTCTAGCTGAGCAATTATTATGACAGTGATTACTGAGGCCCAGCAGGCACGCCATCGCCGCCAGTTTTGCCAGTAGATCAGACTATTATAATATCCAAAGGAACTGGATGTTATCTGCAAATGTATTGGTGAAACAAAGCACAGACCGAACAGATGTTAACAATTGCTGTTCATTTTATGAAAATCAGCAAATTCGTATATCTAATTCATTCCAAGAGATGGCATGTCACACACATTGTTGCTCAGCTGGGCAATCAGCAGCTCAACACAGTGACTTAGCGTACTATCATTGTTTTGTTTGCCCGTCTCCACTAACAATTTAAGTTTTGGGATCCTCCATCTATTCGCCCGCCATGAATAATAAAATATCTCATGTCAGATGGAAAGATACGAAGTCACAGTGCTGGCCCCACATCTCTGCTCAGCACACTTACAATAGGCCATTCTGCCATCATGCCCTCACATTAAGGCCAGTGAGAGGGTGATTGCAGAGAAGCACGCACTGACCTTACTCAGGCATACACCCATACAAATCACCTCACGGTCTCTGACTGTTGGACGCTATCGACTGGTCCTGATTGGACTGGTTTGTTTCATTTTCCCGCAGCTCTGACAAGATGCTGTGAACAGAGGTAGCCTTATGGGAGATTCACTGCTGTTCAGTGCATACAGTGTCAATGATCGCCAAGTTTTGATGAACAGGTTATTTTAATTATTATGCAGTGAAAACTGTTGTAATATAGAGCTTTTAACAATCAAGACATGGAGAAAAATCACATAAGATCACATTAAACAGAGAAATATTTGGTAATTAGCAGGAATCATCCTGGACTGCAGCTGGCTACTAACTATACATTTCTCAAATAACCTCTGTGCCATTGTTATGTTCAGGTGAAAGTACTATGTCATGGCCTTGAGTCTGGAGCATGGAAAGTCATTTTGATTGCAAGCTGTGAAAATAGTGAAGAGGACGATATGAATAGGAGGCAGGTCTGAGTGTGCTAAGGTAATGAGATGTGGTTCAAAGCCTTGACAAAGACCAGTAAGTGGAACTGAGTTGTGATTATTTTTTCACACAAACATTGTGAAACTGAAAATCATAACAAAAGGAAAACATGGTTCCTGACAGATTTTAATATGTTCAGAAATTTAACTTAATGCAATAAAAGTAAAGGTTACAGCTATGATAGTGTCTTCATGAAACTGTGCTTGAACTAATTGCTAACAACAGTATGCTGACATGCTAACAATGACAGTGTTATATTATATTTATCAAAGAAGGCCAGCTGGTATTTTAAAGGACTCCACTCACTCCGGACATCACCTCTTCTCCCCTGACCTGGGGAAGAGATGCAGAGACCCAACTAAAACCAACAGAGCCTTTCTCATTCCAAGAGTTGCTAAATGGTGTTTACTGTTTGAAAACAGTGACACAAAGATCTATTCTGTCTTCTATTCTATTAATGTTTAGCAGGTAACGATGGCCATCTTTGTACAATGTGTGCAGTTTTCTGTGATGGCATAATTTCGCCCCAGTTTTGCTGTGTGGTAATTTGATTAAAAGTTCAATGTATACTGTAAACATAGTTGATCTAGTGAAGGTCTTAAATGAGATTTTACATAGCTGAATCTTGAGATAATGGCTCAAGATCAGGTAATGAAATAGAACTCAACTTAAGGTCTCATCGTGTTCATTGTTATTGTGTGATTAGTGTTGTATATTCCAAAACAAATTTTAAATAAAATGAAAAATCAGGCTTTGTCTGCTTTGTAATTCAGCCCTTTGGCTGCAAGACAAATTATTCTTGTGTACCACTACCTCCATATTTTATTTTTATTTTCATTTTCCATGCTTCATAAAAATATAATTGTATATATAATAATGTATATTATTTGTTTATTTTACTGGTACTTACCTATAGTATGATATATACTGTACTGCACTTCATCTTTGTACTTTGTTTCCCGTGTGGAACAATAAAGTTTAAATTAAATCAATCTTAGACTCCTTGTTGTTTGAGAGATTTAAGGCAAATTTTTACAACATAAAGACAACATTTCTGAAAGTTAACAAAGGGATTATGAGTGGAGATGGAAAACCTTTATACTTTCTACTGTTCATCCAGCTTGGCAAAACATAACATAGAGCTCAGTCTCCTTCAGCATCACAGTGTTGTCAACTCAACTCTGGATTAGAAACATCCATTTTCAGACAGTCTCATACTACCAAACTAACATAGAATGTCAACTTGTCTACTAGAAATTACATTTCTATACAATGCATTTGTAATAACCAATATGTTTTATAATAAATGGTTACAACTGAATCAAGCCTTATAAATGTAAAGAGGATATGCTACTATTTACATTCATAGCTTAATATATCAGCAAATGTTCACAGACAACTTATTTGTTTTTCCACCAAAATATTTGACCTCAGTAGCAATATCCACTTACAGTGTCTGCATCTTTATTGAATTGTTTTATGGTTCTGTTTAGACTCTCTAGTTGGCACTTAGATAAAGTTAGAGGAATACAGAAAGCCTATAGTGACTTCAGACACAACACACTTGTTTATTTACATTGAACCAAAACCACCGCTTTTCCCTGACTTCAACTAAAGAGCTTGCTGGCTCGCCCCGACCATGGCCAGAGATGTAGCCTCTGCCTTGGTTTGGATACAGTTGTGTGCTTTGTACTCCTGCCATCCACTCCAGCCACCTTCCTACAGAGTATGCAGTTGTTAGTAAATGTGGTGTTTCATTTGCAATACATTACCTTCTGAACATAAATCCAGCCTGCCAATTTGCTGTTGGCAGTTCAGCTGATAGAAACATATTTTCAGGAGACAGGGTTGAGAATGTACAGGAGCAGTAACTCATTCATTATTTACTGTAAATCACTGATGTACGTGATCTTCTTGGTTGTTTATTAACCTTTCTGCACATCTAAGAGTGTGTTGTTACACAGAGTCATACTCTACAGTGAAACAAAGTGGCTGTGTTGTGGGAGAATCATGTACTTTTTTCTGCTGCAGTTGAGGTTTGATTACAGGAGATTTCAATTGTTCAACAAAAATGCTAAAATAGCATAAACCCCAAACAAGATGCTACGTAGGAAATTGAAAACATGACAAGCATAAATATATTTTGCCCAGGTGTAATCTGATCAATAACTATTATAACTATATAGTCTAATATGATTTCCTTTATAGCGCAGTAGATTTTGTTTTTCGAGGAGCCTCTCCTGAGCTGGAAACAGAGCCACGATTCTTCAGCAAGCAGTGAGCTAATGGCAGCACCATCACTCATTCTGCTCTATCGTGTCTTTTGAAGAAACCATTGTATCTGCCAAATCCATCAACCTTCCTGCAGAGGCATTTGCCAGCCTGTGAAACTGATCATCTACCTTGGGGATTGAGGACCATAGCAGGAGCCATATTTACTGCCTCCTTAAATATTTGATGGAAAGACTGTTAAGGGCCCAGTCATAAAAAAGGACCCCATGAAACCATGTGGCCATAGGCTGTTCCTCTCAATCAGCTCAAAGCATCTCATACAGACATTTGATGAATCTGACTGTAGTTGCAAATACTCTAATCAAGATGAAATTTAGTTTCAGGAGGAAAAAGGAGGATGATTGCACACTCAAGGTAAGGTGGTTAGATTTCAATAGAAACCACATTATCTTTTAATTCACAGGAACAAATGATTATCAATTTGTGGTACACTTATACCATCCTGTATGGGCATAATAATACTTTGAGGCAAGCTCTCCACTGAAAAACAAGTATGTTCACATAATTGTAAATGAAAGCACATGACTGGAGCTATCCACATATCTTTTATAATAGGCATATTATATTTAATAATAATTTTTACCGAGAGTTTAAAAACTATATGTATTCGATGTTTTTTTAACCACTTTGAGGACTGACTGAAATAGATGTATGTACCTCCACTTCCAGAAAGTTTTGTAATGTGCTGGGTCCAGAGGTATGGGTAGCAGGTAGGCCGCACACCTAGGCCTTCACTGGTGTCCTACCTTTCACCCCACCTTCCAATAGGCTACCTAATACCTTAATGTCACCGCTGTCACGGCTATAGAAACCATCAACAACATACAGAAACAGTATAACAGAACTTTATATCACAGACATGTCATGTAGCCAGAATAAATGCCATTAGTGAAGCAATGCTACAGTAAAAACCAATGAACACACTCAACAGGTTCTCCAAACAATGTGCCACAGCTGAGCCACACACACTCTATCTCCAGTAGAAGCATCAGTATTATTAATAAAATGACAAAGACATAAACAAAATATATAGAATATATTTTACTACAGAAACTGTTACTATTTGTAGACAAATTAAAAACTGCTTGTCGGGCGTGGCATTAAATTTAAAGCAACTTAACCGAGAAGTACCACTGCAGACTGGATTTCTCAGCGTTAGCCTCTATAGCAATAGAAAAGGATTATTATGGCACTGAGACGACAGAGATAAGCCTCTCTACAATGAGTCATTGAAATCCCCTCTCCTTCAGTCATTGTGGCTGGAAAAAACAGCTGTTAAATTATTCTAACATGTTTTAGTTTGTGCAAGTAGCTATACGTGGTTTGCTAGTTCTGACCAGTATGCTCTTGACCATCCAAATCACATGGAAATGCCGATATTAGCAAAGGCTCGTTGATGGCCCTGATTCAACTCGAAATCTGATTGGTTAAAGGATCCACGAGCAAATAAAGTTTATTTGAATTACAGTGGCCTGTACTGTTGATTCTGAAGGTCTCAAGGCAGATTTCCTGTTAATTTGGCAACACAGGGCTGAAATCTGATTGATAAAGGCTCAATATAAACAGACTGGAATTGGAAAGAGCACAGGAAAGCAATGGAGATCAAGAATGACTATAGTAAGAGTGGTCTCAGAGGAATACAAGCACTTTGTGCTGAAAATAAGATGTTTACCTTCATGTTGATGAAACCAGAGAGCAGATGAAGCCAATAGGTGTTGTTGGATTGCGGTTATTTTGTTGACATCTGACAACATGAAACCCGGAGTAACGTTTTATCCAGGATTACCAATATTAAAAGGAAAGTGAATGCAAAGTTCTACTGTTGCTGAACACAAAGCTCCTCATCAGCTTCAGTTCTGAAATACACTGAATTTGAACAGTTCTGGTAAGTGGCTGGAACTTGGGAGGCCCTTACTGAAATAAATTCATTATTATGATAATGCATCTATTGTTGTTTTAGGCTCAATTTAGTTACAAACTAATTTATGAGGTTAGCCCTGACTCTTACCTTTGATTTAAAGGTGTTTATATCCATGTCAACTGACTGTTTACAAGGTAGCCATCGAGGTAATTTTTACATAAGCTAACAAAGTTGAATTGTGTGTATGTATATTTACATTAAATTAAAACTGGTAATTATTTAAATGTTGTGGCTAATCAAAGCTTTTTGCATGTTGCAATAGGGAGCCTCTACATCAGGTTTGCAGAGGGCCTTACACTCACTTTTTGATAGTTTGGTTTCTGTGGGATCACCGACTGAAGGTTGCATTGTCCAGAACTAACCATGGACTTTTGCTTCCTTTATTTGAAACATGCAAAGCATAGTATTTATAACTTGGTCTGATTAGCAAAAATGCTGGAATTAGAAACTTTCTCAATATCCACAACATAATGAGAATGGATTTATGTTCTCTTCCTACAGGCAGGTCAATGGCTAAACTTTTGGCGAAGCACCAATTCCTTTTTGTGGGGATACAGGCCCTTTCCCTAGAAATCACCTCTATTTTCATCAAGACAAGAGCAACAGATTAGGCATGAAAAGTCTACTGTTTCATCTGTAAATACCATAATATATTTCCTAAAGGATACGCCTGAACTGTGAAAAGTAGAGCCTTTGCTTTAAAATGGTCATGATCTGTTTCCTTGTGGAGTCCAACAGGTAAACTATTGGTCAGGCCTGCACGCCCTCCTAACTTCAATTTACAGTTTAAAACCATTCATCTTCCATATGCCCATCTGACTTACATTAGATGCAAACGTCAGATACTGTAATAATGGTGAAACAGGGCTCGGGATAATTGCAGAATCGCAAAATATAAATGATTTCTTTTCTGTTATCTTCCTCTCAGTCTGTCGGGTTCCTCTTGTTTTTCTGTGGCAGTACATCAGTGTTGGAGACATGAAGATGAAGACATTTTGTACTGATACACAAATTCATCCAATGGGTAATGTATTTCAGGGTGGTGATTAGCTTAAGAAATTTAATTTAAATGACTGGAATCAAAGTTGATTGCTTTCAGTCACAGGACAGTCACTGTTATCAATCTTAAGTCTCACGTGTGTGTCTCTCTCTCTCACACACACACACACACAGAATATTTGTGGGAATGTTTTTATCAAGCTGTTCCACTCTGGACAGATACTGGCAGATGTTGTACCTGGAATCTGCTGAAGTCACTCTTCCAGTTTGGCAGGCACAGCCCCAATGCTCCTATCACCACTGGGACAACTTTTGGACTTCACCTTCCCACATTTGTCTGTGCTGTTCTTCAGCCCCTGATACAAGGTTTGATTCCTCATGCCCTTCTTTTCTGCGATGTTCTGTCAGCTGATTGCTACATCTATTACTTCTCTCACCCCTTCTGCTCCTTTGGTCAACTCACCACTCATTCTAGTTGATTAGCCAGCAGCTGTTTGTCAGTCTGGAACCCGAAGTCCCACTCAACCATTTTGATTGTGTGTTCCACTGTGACTATGGGACCTCAAATCCATACTGCAAAGATGTTCCTGCACACTATCCCAGCCACTTGGTTATGCCTTCAGTATACACTGTCTGCCTTGCATCTTATAGCCTGTAACCATATGTTGGCTGTTTCAGTGGCATCTTCGTCCACTTGATGGCTTGATGTCAGCCACTCTATCTGCTGATGGAGGCTTGCAGCTCGAGTACACCCTGATGGGCTTTCAATCTTAGCTTCCAAACTTCTTTTCCATGGGGGAAGAACTCTCTGCCTGTTGCATTCTAGATCTTATACCCAAGTATCTACAGGATTTCAGTTGCAGTGGCATAAACGAGTCCCTTTGGTTTCCATGATGGTGGTACTAGGGGTGGTGAGGTGGCTGTGTTAACATCTCAAGTATCTCTTCCGATGGACTGTGTTTGAAGTTTGGCCACACGACGCCATCCTCAGCTCAGTAGATGCAGCCATGACTGGTGGTGGTATCATCTAGTTCTTAACACTGCTCTCTATCGGGGTCGTCTCAGTATCTCCATACTGCTCAGTAGTGTTCTATTGTGTTCGGACCTCTCAACTTCCAGCTTCGATAGTTGCTTCCTTCTTTTCGACATATTTGGAGCACTGGGCCTAGCTAAGCTTCCTGGTCAGTGTGGACATTGGTCTGTTGCTCATCCATAGTTCCCACATATTTGCATGTGCCTCTCCTTGAGCCTGCTGTTGCTAAGGTTTTGTCCATGTGTGTCTTGTTCCAGCCTGCTTGTCATCAGTATGTCCTTGTCCCCAGCATTTGATGTGGACCTTGTTAACTAGGCTATGTCCAAGCCAGAATGGCTTTAGTTGTTAGTAATTATCCAAGGAGCTGCACATTGCCCAGGACTTGTTCAGCATGTAGCGTTTTCACGCTTTCCCATCTGGGATAATAAAAAATGACCGAACTGAACTCAACTGGTTTGCATAGCTTTAAGGGTGTGTTTGTGAACCTTTATTTCAACATGTCTATACTCGAAGATAAAAACAAAATAATCAGTGTTGATTGGTTCAATGATGAGTGGTTCAGTAAATCAATGAGAAGCTGTTGCTGGTAAACTGTTTCTAGCATTAAACTGTATTTTTAAATTATTAATTAGTATTTTTTTACCCTCAACAAAATCACTTCCACATGGCTCATGCTATAGGTTGGTGGTTTATAGTTGGTACCTTTACCTCAGTTCAAGCAATGTTGGCTACATCCCAGATGCAGTGACACTGACACTGAATAAATTGGCATGACACTGAAGTAGTGTTGAATGTTCGGGAAGTTGAGGCAGAAAAGAAAAAACACACCATGTTAAAATATACACAGTTTAGGGGGATATATTTCTGTTAGAACCAAATTCCTGATACTGTGATAGGAGAGAACATCTGTAGAAATAAACACCACATATAAAACCCTTTCTGTATCAGATTAGCTTAGAATAATTTAAAATATTTATATGAACATAGTTTCATGTAAATTAATCATCATTTAATAATGCTTTTAACATGTCAACAACATATGTAGTATGAATTGTTATGTTATGTGTAATAGCATTGATATTTGACCTCATCACTTGTAGAAGGAACAAGTAACTTCAGCACATTTGGGAGTCACAAAATAACTTCAATTCTTAGGAACATAATGTCTTTTATCCACTCTGTTTTATGTGTATGTTCATTCAAGGTATGTTGCAATAAGTAAAAAACATTGTTTTTGTGCTTGGCTTAATTTGTGTACAGCAAAGGAAACAGATGTAGCAAATAATTCATGATGTATATAAGAGTACATGACTTAAACGCCATCGACGGCAGACGGAAAACACCAGATCTGTGTAGTATAATGAAACTGTAATGTTCCCTATTAATGTGTACATGGAACAAAACATAAATGTCATGTGTAGTTTCATCACATTTCCTACATGGTGTTCCAATTTTTGAGCTCCTGTAATTAAGTCTCATCTCATCGTAATCCTCTCTTCCGCAATGGCTGAACGGCACCCTGAGTTACAATTCCTAGTGTTTGCAGAACAGTAATGAATGTATTTTGCCAGTTTTCTGGAAATCCATTTAACATTTGCACAACATTTGAATGGAAACTTGACTATAGGCACAGAGTTGACTAAACCACCGTTAATCAAAGGTCTATTTAAAGGTTGTTCCATGACATCATTAGCAAATAGTTTTTCGGTTGTCATGGAATTGAACAATTATCATTGCTTTTCCATCTCTGTGAGATGCTAGCCAAAGGAGTGAAGATGTTGCTGATTATCGAAGTGCCATTGCACTCCACACCCTTGGTGCTCAAGCTCCAGCTGACCAAGCCGCCTAACTTCTCTCATCCTGATTTATACATAAAGTACATGTGTCGGGTGCCGGGTGGAGGATGCCATCCTCTTACCTGCTACACCGAGCCCACTCCCATCTGGATAAGGAAGGCAGCAAAGTGAGGATCTTTCTTGGATCTCCAGTGCTTTTAATACCATCCAGCCCCCTATGCTTTGGGACAAACTGAACAGGATGGGAGGACCCTCACCTGCGGACTGGATCTCCGATCATCTTCACTGGCAGGCCATGAAAATGGGCCAGGGCTGAAGGACATCATGTCTGACATCAGGTCAGCAGCACTGAGCCCCCAGGCACACAGTAGCTGGCCCTCTTCTCTCACCCCTGTACACCTCGGACTTCGTTACAACTCAGAGTCAAAATACATACAGAAGTACCGGCTTATCAAGCCATCGCTATGCACTCAGGGTGACAGAGGGCGGGAGCATCGGACTGGTGGGGGACTTTGCTGCATGGTGCCACACTCAACCACCTACAGCTCAACATCAAGATGAAGGAGCTGGTCATTGACTTCTTGGGAGGCCCAGACCAAGACCGCTACTCGTTGTCCTGTTATTAGAGGGAGCTGAGGAGGCTGTGGACCCTACAAATACCTCGGCTGTGGCTGGATAATAAACTGACTGGACAACACACACCAGCCACTCTGTATGGGAAGACACAAAGCAGGTTGTACTTCCTATGAGACTATGCGGTCCTTCAACATCTGCAGCAACTGTTGTGGATGTTTTACCAGTCTGTGGTTGCCAGCTGCCCCTTTTACTGTGGTGTGCTGGGGGGCATATCCAAGAAGGACACACCCAGACTGATAAACTGATCAGGCGGGCCGGGTTTGGAAGTTGGTAATATGAAGCTGACCTCTGGCAGGGTGGCAGATGAGGACACTGGACAAACTGCTGGACATGGACAATGCCAGCCACCCTCTGCACACCGTCATCAGCAACCAGAGGAGCCTCTGTCTATGAAAAGACTGCTCCTGCCCAAGTGTAGGACCAACAGGCTTAAGAACCTTTGTCCATCATGCCATCATGTTTCACAACCTCACTCTGGGGGGAGGAGGAGATAGAGTACAGAAGACAGAAGGGAAGGAGTGGTAGCCACTTAATGTACAATAACCATATACAGTTCTCCATATTTATTTATCCTATCTCATTCTTATTTTATTCTATTTATAGTTTGTATATTTAGTTAAGAGTTTACGGTGTATTTTTTTTTTTATCCTATTAAGAGTTTACTGTTTATTTTTTTATTCTATTCTCTATACCTGTTTGCAAGCAGTTGCTGTTGTTGTTTGCAAACTGTCCTGTGTGCTGCTTCTGTCTGCATAAGCTGCTGGAAACTTAATTTCTTTGAGGGAGTCATCCCAAGGGATCAATAAAGTCTAGTCTAAGTCTAAGTCTAAGTCTCTAAGTAAAGAAGGCACATTGGTTCTAAAGTGAGTCATATGTGGTCCCAGTGTAAGAGTACCTCCTTTAACTACTGACTTTTAAACTATCTTTAGATTTTAAAGCCACGCTCTAAGACAAAGCACCAGAGTACTTTTTCCTCCTTACAGGCTTTTACTGCCATACTTCAGAAGATGATCTAACCATTTAAGTAGGATCAGACTTGTAGCTTGTAGTTAATGGGAAATGAGGAGTAGCCACAAAGAACCAAAGCCAAATTCATGTGAAAATCAAACCAGTGCCTCATAGAGACAGCCGAGCAGGCTCGGAGACAGCATGGTGAGCCATGGACTTACCAAAATAAATATCAGAACTGCTGAAAGATGTGATCATAAGAAATCCATTCAAGCTCCCCTCAAAGAACTGTAATTTCTTCAGGATTAAATTACAAAATGGGGAAGATTGTTTGGACAGTTCTGGCTGTCTTATCATGTAGGCACGTACAAACAAGTTTGCAAGCATGTCCACACAGTTTCTCAGGAGCATTCACACACACAAACCTCAGTGGTCTTTCTAAGAGTAATCCAGGAGAAAACAAATTATAGAAAATACAACTTCATCCGGATTAGTGTTCATTTTGTTTAGGATACAGAAAGACTGTGACTACATCTTTATATATTTATATACATTAATTGATGTGTTATTGTTGCCTCACACTAAGCACATCTTAACCGTAGTTTATTTGCAAAAATCAAGGTCTTTTTCTAACCTTAACTACATTGTAGTTGGCACGCTGTAGAAAGCAAAATTTAAAAAAAAATGTTGGCATTGGATGTAATCTGGGGTTTTGTGTCCAGTGTCAGTGTTCTTGTCTGACAACAGGGTTGCAGTTGGACACCTGCAGTGTAGCAACCAACAGTGCTGGAGCTTGGAACTAGCTCCTACATCCTTTAAGAGCTGTGTGGCCAATTGAGAAGGTGACAGAGAAATAAATCATAGTAAAAGCAGAGCTTGGCAGAAAAAAAGGGTTGTGTGTAGCAGTGTCGAGAGACCGCTGCTGGATTTTGATATTATTTGGGTCTGTAATTCTGAAACAGGATTGGGAAGGTTTATTCGAGGTGTGTGCTTTTTTTAAGATTGTGTTTTACCAGTTCTGTTATATTTTTATAGGGATAAGAGACAGAGAGGGACAGGAAAGGCACAGGAGAGAGAGAGGGGATGACATTCAGCAAAGGGCCTGGGCCAGATTTGAATCCAGGATGCTGAAGTGAATATTCAAACTTGATACGTGGTACCCTGTGCTTAGTCTGATTTAGTAAGGCTTAACACAATTTTTCCCAATTATATAAACACAAAAGAACAAAAATATAGTTTTGATTACTGACTCGAAAAATGTTCAATAACTAAACATTAGGTTGCTAGGTTGAGAAACATTCCTTTGACTAACTGGAACATATGACCACACTTACCTTTCAGAAAAGGGCTGCAAAGGATTTGTACCAAAATCTTAGGCATTTTTAATGGATGATCAACATTACAACTGTATTATTACCACATGAAAACGGATAAAAAGCAGTGCCTAAACACACTGCAATATCCGCATTTAAAAAAAAAAAAGCATTATTAAATCATACAACCTGTCATTTTCTACAAAGGTCAAGTCAAGGTCAAGTCTTGTAAAAATATATTAATGACTAAAGAAAGACTCATAAGTGTTTGCCTCAACTAAAACCAGACTATAATCTTAATCAGATTCTTTGAGTAAGACATGACTAAAATGCCACTAATATGAAAGACCTATGTGACCAAATATGACCAAAACTCACATGGTCTTCTGAAGTCAAGATCATGAATCTAAAAATAGATTAGAAAATCAACACCACCCAGGAGAAATGATAAAAAACACTTCAAAGGACACCCAAAACTTCTATAGAGATTGTATTATATTTCCAAAAATATATGTACAGTCTATTACAAAGGTTACAAAGCAAAAAGAATTGTCTATGTAACAAGAAATTGTCTAATTAAATGATCTTCTTCTGTTGGGGAAAATACTTTTGACCAGTGAATATTCTCAATACTTTCATCACAGAAAAATAAATAATAAATTGACAATTTGTATTACTGTACAACAAACTAAAAGGCAAAATAAAGACAAAGTCAAAGTAAAGATGGAGATCCTATCAACTGTCTTTGGTCCTAAATGGAAATTATGTACAACTCAAATCTTGTGGGTGATAATAATTCATCTGCGAGATATAAAAATATAGTGCATTTTCAATGTATTCAGAGCTCTCTACTGAGTAATATGTGTAAAAAAAAAAAAAAAACAACATATAAATAAAATGTACAAGTTTTACAATTAGAACATATACAAAGATTCCCTCAAATCCCGACTCTTTCTGACACAATCAACAGTGCTGCACTCTTTGGAATTATCCACCACCTCACCAACGCGGTGAAACTAATTTCCAACTGCTGTACCACAAGATTTGAAAAATAACTTCTTACTCTATCTGCTAGTCATGATTCCAACCAGCCCTCTACATCCTGATGGTTTCTGATGTTTGGCTTTTTTGCTGAAATAGAGCCACAGCGAAACCTTTTGTGTTTTTTAGAGCTGAGCAACCTCAAGTTCAGAGTGTGGATGAAACAAGCTGAAGCAGACAGTAAAGTGACTTTGTTGGTGAAGGTTACAGGTGATTTGGATGTTGAATCAATTTTATCCTGGACTTAATCTCAACATGGCCCAAACTGCTGTTTCCCCAGCACAGGGAAAAAAGGGGGACACGAGCATTCTGTCTTAGGGTGTGAGGGGGGCCTCCAGGGGTCTGGTTTTAAAATCAGAGTGGAGGGTGGGGTGGGGGATGAGACATAGTGCTGCCTGCGAACTGGGGAGTTTTGTGCTGACTGAATGACTTTATGCCGGTATTCAATTCAAAGGTCTGGCCAACACCCAATTGCTGAGCTTTGCTGTATGGATAAAGGGAGGGTGTGTGTGACACGGGGGCTCAGAGCTGGTCAGGGTGAGTCCCGCAGTGAAAATGAATCAAAGTGTATATATAAGCACGGAAACTCTGAAACCTGTGTTTAAAGTTTACAGGTGTGCATCCTTGTGTGTTCAGGTAATTTTCATAATGTCACTCTAAAACACCTGGACTTTTTTTGTTTTTTACTAACAACAAAACTATGTATTGAAACTACAGGTGGGGTCTGATAGATGGTTCCATTTTGAATTATGGTTCCTGGTCAGTGCTGCTAGATGGGACTGACAAAAAGTAGGCCAATCAGAGCACAGCACCCATTTAGTCATCAGTTCTCAAATGTTCACTTAGGAAAGCACAATGTTTGACATATACACATTAAATGACAAGGGTCAACGTGTATGAAATCAGTTCACAACAGACAGAAACAGGAAGATGCACACCCGAAGTTGCTGAGTTGGATTCAAACCAGTGACCTTACTGTCACAAGTTAATGTGTTTGAATGACGAGACCCATCAGGACAAAAGTTTACTGACAGCAATATACACTAAACACTTCTACATTCAGTAAGGAAAACTGAAGTCAAAGAGTGGTGAATTATTTTGGTGGTGACCAGCCTCTTATACCTTTTAACACCCAGTCAACAACAGTGGAAGTCAAAGGAGTGACATTCAGCACAGATGCCCCTCTGGTTGTGAATCCTTGTGGTTCACAGACAGCACATTTACCCCAAATATAGAATTTTAATTAATGTAAAATGGCCATAGTTAAATACAACAGAGGTCTATGAGAATTAATGCTGTTGAAGTTTAAATATTCACCAAAATCAAGATTTTACAGATAAAAAGCTCAAAGAACAACCACGCGATTAAGAAATGTTCTCTGAAATTTTCATGACATTTGATTACTTATTTAGCAAGTTAGGACATGTTGTACAGTAATAGATGCTAATACATTTATTGTCACTATGTAACAGATTTCAAAAATTTTTACATTTCTTTTTCAGATTTTAAACTATCTGTGACTGAATTTTAGTAGCACGTGTACAAATACTTTTTAAAAGTTAAGAGGTAACACTAAAAAGTAGAGTGAGGGACTTAGTAATTGACCACTGGTTGCAGTGAACCAAACTTTGATTTTAAGATGTGTTTCAAAAAGAATGAAGTCTCTAGAACCAACTGGTGAGTTTTTTAAATGAGTGCTATATTGCTAAATTTTTGATCAGTTGCTTATAAACCCTGTCTATTTTGATCAGGCGAAAACCACATTTCACCCTCACAAATGGTCCAGACTTTTCATATGAAGATTAAATTTGTGAAGCCTGTACATTTTTTTTTATTTTTATTTTTTACAGGTTTTACAGGTTTAGGACATACGCAAAATGGCTGAGGATGGGTCCCTAATGAATGTAATGAAATAAAAATGACTGTACTTGCAGCCCTAATCAGATACTTATTTTATGATTACCTTGTCATCTCACAAAATAAATATAAAACAGGTAAAGGGCAACACCTGTTCTGCGTACCTGACATTTGAAATAAACGATCACAGCGATCATAGAGAGGGCTAGAGGCGACATTGACATGTTTTTTTTTTTGTTGTTGTTGTTGTTTTTTTTTTTACAGCCCTCAGCCATGACAGACAGACTTAGTTAACTGTTGTGTTTTCAGTTTCACCCTCTCTGGAGAGTGTTTATGAGAGACTCTGTGCGGATGGAGACCAAACGAAGAGAAAAAGATTAGATTTAAAATGTAGCTGATTTAATGAGGACATAGTCCATGAGACAATGGAGAGAATGATGAAAACTTCAGATCTGTTCACTCTGAGCTCAAGGTTGATTCCTGACATTTTGTCTATGCATTCTATGCAAAACTTTAAAGAAAATGACTGTCTCTTTGAAAATATAGATTTATACCTCAGGTTACAGCAGCAATAAAAGAAGTTCTAATGGTTTTCTTTTGTGAACACCACTCCTCTTTTCATGACAGCTGAATAACTGCAACTGTGTTTTCTTATCAAAGAATACTGCACTTAAACACACTCATCATGGAAACCCTCTCCTTTTGGTGCATTTGAAGTGGAGACAGGTGGCACCAAATAGGGTGATTGGCTTTTAGGGCGTCCTCTGCAAAACCCCCTTGTCTCTGTTCTCCATACAAAGCCATATGGAGGAAAATAGGAGAAATCTTAAGAGACACTTTAATGCATGTTCCATTTATGCCTGTGAAGGATGAGCGGAATAAACAAGGGAGCTGCACAGCTGCCTACAGAGACGGGACAATGGAATTTAACAGCACGCTCTGCGTCTGACTCCGTCGTTTTGGGCATTTTCACACCCAAACCCTGAAGCGGCTCTTTGATTTCTGGGCGGCGTACTGGTGTCAGAGGATGATGTCAGCAAAGCTAATTGGCACTTCTCTAGTGTTTCGACTGTTGCCTCTTTCATCTCTGCAGCCACTCAGTTCAACCTTTCCATGCCATGTTAGATTTTCATCAAAGGTTTAGCATATCATAGTGGCAAAATATGACATGGTTATTTCAATGGCACAACAGTTTTTCAGAGAACGTTCCAAACTGTTTTTAGGTCAAAGAGGTACATTCCTTTCCTTTCCAGCAGTGACTGAATCTTTCCAAAGGGTTTGTCTCAGCACAGCACACACAAGCGTTTATACCTAGCACCTTAAAAGTCTCAGGTGAGGACCATTTTTACCTGGTAATTATTGCTCTGTTTAATTCATTTCTTCTCTGCTGACTGTGTCACTCGTGGCATTAAACCATGTTCGTGAACTTGATTTAATCAGTTCAAGTTCCAGATAAAAAGAAAACAAAAAATAGGGAACTTGTCCACCCTCAAAATGAACCGCAGAAAGCATTGCCATTGAAGTGCCTAAAATAGTGGCAATACTTATTCTAACATATTTAAGGCAGTATTACGTCTACACCTTTCTTGGATCCACCCTTAAAAATTGTATTTGCAGCTGAACAGTGCACCAACCTGTGTGCAACATTTTAGGCAAAATTATGGCAAAACAATGTGCGGTGGCTTCAATTTCAATACAATCTCAACAGTGCTAAAACATTCTACTTAATAACCCAGTAACGGTTTCTGCCTTTCCTGTAGTGAACACTAAGACAAAGGATATTGCTACTCTGATATAAAAGTCTGGTGATTCAAGAACAGTTCATGTCTTGCGTCTCCTCAGTGTTGCACTCTTCACAAAAATCCTAAATAAAAAAAATTTGAAAGGTTGAAACCACATCAAAAAGTCACTCCTGTAGGCTGCAAACAAGCATGTGAGGATACCATGAAAACACAAGTCACTGCAAACAGTTCAGTCCAGCATGTCTCTGCACAAAAAAGCGTCTTGAAATCTGCACCTAAAAAGTTTCCTCTGTTTTGGATAAAAGAGTTTACCCTGTTGTCAAGTCCAAATAGAAGAGCAAAAAGAAATGCTGCATGCGCAACAACATGTCACGGTGGCAGATACAAAGGAAATTAACAATTTAGAAAACAAAGATGTAAAACCATTGCATGTAGACAAGATGATTCTCTCTCCTTTTTAAAGGAAATCCATAGCCATGGTGTGCACTTAAATCATTCTTTAAGTTAAAGAAGTATGAGTGTCAAACTCCTTTCCAATGTGCCATTTGATATGTTATTGAGTTTGTAAGCGCCTCTTAAAAAAAAGAGAAAAAAAAGAAAGTCGTCCAGGTAGTTTCTTTTTCTGTTGCTGTTTTTTGCCCTTTTCCTCTCTTTAGTGCCCTTTGAAGATACGGACCACAATCCTTCACTGAGGAACAAAGGAATGATTTCACTCCGAACACAGTCGGAAGAGTCAGACATAACAGATGTCTGTGTACTTTGACGATTATCCGTTACGTCCCAGGCGCTTCTCCAGATAAGTTCTGTTTTTGTTTTCACTCTGCCCGAGGTGGCCCGTCCCAGTCACACTTGGACACCTGTGCCGTGGAGATGAAGCATCTGGGCTCTCATAGTCTGTATGCTGCTCATGATCTTTTTCTGATGGCCAACCAGCGTGATCCCCAAGCTCATCACATCCCTGGAAGACAGGACAACACATCAGTCAATGCACTGGACCTTTGTACAAAACAAGTGAGATTTACAGCCTCAGGATTTTCATTTCATTAGTTTCACATATGATGTAGCAAAAAAGTCTGATCTGAAGTGATCTAAAGTTTCTTTTTTCAAAGGGGGGGGGGGGGGGGGGGGGAATAATTACTTGAACCTTTGAACATTTTATGGGGATGTGGAGATGAATGTTGACATTTGATGGTCACTGGAAGCTCTCAGCAGCAACACAAGGACAAAACACAGTCTGGGCTTTTCAGCTTTTCATGTGTCCTCAACAAGTCAGAGTGAAACATAACAGCTGTGATTTTACACAAATTCATGCAGTTTCAGACGGAGACGCACCATATAAGAATTTTTGTTACTGAATGTTGGGAGACGCCATTGAAGAAAACTTTTCATAGATTTTGTGTCTTGAATATTTTACACCATACTTATCTTGCAAGATTTTGGACCAGTTATACAGAAAAACAGACATGCACAAGCGTACAATGACCCTGAACTAACTGTACTTTATTATATATTTATACATATATATATTAGATATTTTATAGCCCCAGAGAGACTTTTCATGTGAAACATCTGTGCAAAAACTGTTTCAGTGACGTTCATTAATGGCTGTTTGACACACAATATGAAAAAGAAGTGATTAGAAGTAAGTGGTGAATAAAAATAGTTGTTCTGATACAAAGACACACTCAGAGCTATAAAGCAGTGGCTATCATTTGGCTATTTCTGAACTGATGGAATTAGTGAACTGATGGAATACGATTGAGTATAGTAATAAAACTGGAACAATTAGAAATAAAGGTATGTTCTCTCTGCACTATGGTAAATGAAGGCCTTGGACACTACTTGAAAATTTACGGTAAGTTACAGAAACTCATAAACCTCATGGGATGACAAGTCAACCAAAACTCTACTTGAATGTAAAGTCAAAGAACGTAGATTTGTTTATTCAGATGGAGGAGAGTGGAAGTGAGATCACAGTCTAAACGTGCCTGATACTAATGTTCTGTACTGATGCTTAACCCCTTGAGGGCTTCGTATCTACTCACTCGATTGACATCCTGGCCACAGATTCCAGGGAACTGTAGCCAGCTGCTGTGAAGTTGTCTCTGTATCGCTCCATCTTGATAGCTTCCAGCCACTCTCCCACTGAGCGGAAAGCGGTGAAATCTGGTGTGCTCTGATCTAACAGTGGACTAATTGGTCTGTGGGATGAGCACACAAAGATGTTTATGTCTTATGTGAAAAGGAAACGTTCCGCTGAAAACACAATCAAGCAGGAGACGAGACAAAGCGACGACCAAAGGCATCCAGCGGTGCAGTAAATTGCAAGAGGGGGAAAAACTAGTTGAATGGAGGCTTCAATCAATACAAAATTCACAAACAGATGCAGCATGTCAGCTTTCTGCTTCTGAAAAATACTTTTGGTCAATATCTTTTCAATCTGAATACATTTACCCCATACAGTCTCCATATAGTAAAGTGCCTTTTAACCAGTTGTAACCTCTCAGTCTCATCTCACCTCTGGAAAGTATGTTCTGACTGCAAATAGAATTCATTTGACAGACGTCAGAGTGAGGTCTAGAGTCCCCACTGCACTTTAAAGTACCAGGAACTCATTATAGAGATTGATTTAAAAGCCCTGCTATTGACCATAAAGTCATGGAAGCTGCTTTGGGGTATTGATCCCCTAGGATTTATCTTTCATCTGTGAACTACAGAGGCTAAATCATCCACTGGATACTTTGGATCATCCACTAATGAATTAAAATAAAAGTAAAAAATCTTCATTGTATGAAGCCACATTTTTAAATGAATCATTCTGGGTTTTATTTCCTCACCTTGTACACGTTCCCACTGGGGTTTTCAAGGTGTTAGGGTTACGGATCATCTTATCAAGGATGCCAACTATCTGATCAAATTTGGGACGTTCGGCTCTGTCTTTCTGCCAGCAGTCCAGCATTAGCTGATGCAGGCCTGGTGGACAGTCCATGGGGGCTGGAAGACGGTAGCCCTCCTCTATTGCCTTTATGACCTAGAGAATGAAAAACAGATGGATCATTAGTATCAGCAGTTAGTATAACCCCCTTTGATATCAACCTTTCATATCACCCAAACCCCTGACCCTTTATTATCAGCCTTTGGTCTAAACCTAACCCTAACCTTTTAGCATCAGCCTTTAGTATCACCTTAACTTAAAGCCTTTCTGGCAAAGTGTATAATTTACTGCTCTTCATGCACATTTCATCGTTTAATCACAGTGTTGGGAGCTTAATCATCAACAGCAGATGTCGCGCACTGAGGAATAAAGGGCCAAACCAGACTGGATGTTTGTGTGTCAGACAGTGTGTGAAAGTAGCTACACTGATGAGTTTTGAGCTGTAATTGTGCAGCAGCCAGTTTCTGATTATACTCCATTCCATTACACCAATATGCCACTCCAAGTATTTCATGTCCAATAGCTTCCTCTTTCCAAACAAAGCCACTGAGATCCTTATACTGTATCTGCCCCTACAAGAACTATTGATGATCTTCATTTCTATTGGAGAGGCCTAACTGCAAAAATACCGCCTGAAAGATACGGTTTATCAGGGTATCGCTGCCTCTACAACATGTAATATGTTTCCCCCAGCTTTGTGGAAGTGTAATAATAAACTGCCAGAACAATCCATTAAGAAACTTGTTTTAGTCATTTTATTTTGTCATGATCATTTCTATCATTGGTGGTGACATTTAATTCACCAGTTTGATTGCTGAGATCTGGTTTGTTTTCAGTCTTGTAATGAGAGTCCAAAAGGGAAAGTCACACATTCGGACAAGTTTTAAACAAATCCCCCATTCATTCTAATTATATGGACAACTTATTTGGAAGAGAATCTGAAGGTAAATGGAGTCAATTGCACAAGTAAACTGTTTATTACCTGTGCATGCTGTTATAAAACTTTGTCTAGCTAGTCACCATGTCCCTACATCTTATCAGTGAAGCAGTTATCATAATTCATAGGTGATAATGGCCAAAACAAAGGAAATGAGATGCAACCTACAATAAATGAATGAGTTTTACTTTGATGGTCATGCTAAAAAGGTTGTATAATTTATTCAACTCAGACACATTACCAAAGCCAAACCTTTCCTATCTTTTACTGATCCTGAAAAGGTTATGCATGCTCTCATTCTGGCTCAGCTTGATTAGTGCAACTCTCGCTGGGCACAGTCAGAAAACAATCTCCTGCCTTCAATCAGTGCTGAAAGCTACAGCTAGGCTTTTAGCTAACACTTAAGGAAATGGAATCATATTCTGCCAATCCTCGTCTCTCTTAAATGGTTGTGAGTTTTAGAAAATATTTTACTGATAACCTTCAAGGCACTACAGGGTCATGCTTCTAGTTACGTTGTAGATATTGTAGATATTTGCGAAGACATATGCCACAGTACAGAGTTATTTCTCTGAGATTAATTTCCCACATTCTCACAAAAAAAAGCTATATTTATACAGCTCTGATTAATAATAGAAAAGATATTTCTGAGGAGCCTATAGACCTAATCTGTTCTTACTCCACATCGTGCATGCAGTTTAGCACAGAGTTCATTAAAAGTCAATACCATGACAACAGTAGGTGCAGCGGGCACTTTGATTTGAGCCACTAGCTCCCCTTCCTTTTTGAGTGGATCTGGAGCTGTGTATGTTTCTGCATATATTCATCAGCTATTCCTGTCAGGACCTCGCAGACAAGAATGAGTCATGGAGGGAAAAGGTTTCAAAACACTGAAACTGTTGGGGGAAAATGCAAATAATGTTCTTCCAGCATCCCCGGAGGATGTTTGCTGACGTCTTGACAAAGCAGAAAAATTTCTGACATTGATGTCTGTCAAGTAGTGGAGTGGCAAAACACCACATACACCACTTTAATGCTCGGACATCTTGTTTAGCATTTCTAACATCTGACTGTTCAATCAGCAGGCCCCTGCTTTGGAGCACTGAAGAATCTTAATCATGTTTAGCCCTGATGCTGTGGGTACTGAACACCAGGCGCCATATAAGACTCTTAAGGGCAGAACTCACTTGCCTTCCACCATCAATCAAAATGTGTCCAGTGTCCAACAGTAAGAAAACGCTTCAAGTGGTCTGGTGCAATTGGACTCCCTCAGTGGGAGGTGGCAAGAAAGCAGGCACTTAGAGAACTGCAGGTGAGTCAATCATTATAGCAATTTGACATTTGTAAAAAGATGTGTGTGGGCAAAAAACAAATAAGTTCTTTGAGGAAGAAAAGTATGGACAATGTCAGCAATCAGCACTTGATGTTAAGACAGGATTGGCATAAAAATGATCATGTTGATTATGAATCATGATTACCCATCTCAGATTCACAAATCAAATTAGTTTTATTGTTCTGCACCTTTAATACACATTATCTTATTTAATTACAGAAACTACCAGGGCCCTGAAATCTCCAAACTCCCCTTCCAGCTCTGGTGCATTGAGTTTCAAAACATCAGCAGTGAGGTGCGAGAAAACTCTGTGTTTTTTTGTTTTGTTTTTTTTTTTTCATTTTTCCAGCTGCATTGCTACAAGAGCTGAGAGTTTTGTGGTTGACTGAGGTTTGACAATTTAACCAGCAGTTAAAGTCTTTTTAAATAAGAGTTATTATTTTATTACTCTGGAACACAAGAACAATCTGATGTATCCAACATAAGTCTTGTACAATTATTGCAATATTTTATGTAAGATGTAAACTAATTCCATAGTGGGGAATGAGTGTGCTAAGTATTTTTATTTAAAGGTATCAACTGTAAAGGGGGTACTTAAAGGAGGTACTTAAAATTGGTGGAGTGCCACTTTAATATCAGAGCTATTCTATGAATTTATACTTTTTGAATTCTACACTTACAAATCTGTGTAAAATGCAAAACATGCATGAGCTGTTTGCTGTGTTATTGGTTCAACACTGCTACTCACACTGGTTCCCATTACCAAGTCATTATGAACATAAGAAAATTGAATCAAAAGCATTCTGCATGACAAGTGTTTTCCGATCCTGTTATCCATATTAATAGAACATTTTCACAGATCCACGTTTTCAGGACTTCATTTTTATGCCTGTCCCATTTCAGGACTGCTTCTCCTTCAAAATGGATTCAAACTGCATGAATATAGCAAGACTTGAACTAATTAAGCCCAAGGTTACCATCCCTGCTGAGCTCAAAGAAAAACCTTGAAGAAAAACCACAAACTGGGATTTTTGTCAGTGGTGTTCCATGTCTCAGTGGGATGGCTTCATTAGGGATAATTAGAGATGCATGTGGGAAAATCTTGTATTCTTACAATTCATGCCTTTAGGTCATTAGTTAGTTAAGATAGTAATGCTCAGTTGAGATCCAGATTGGAAACAATGCAAACCTCCACCAACAATCTTAATTCTGTTTTGTTATTTCTAAGCAATAAATGATAAATGCTTTTGAAATTTGAGACGCTTTACGCAACTCAGAAACACAAGACTCCACAGTTCTCTTACACTGCATAGGGCTGCAACTAATGACTATTTTAACTGTTGATAAATCTGTCCATTATTATATTTACTATTTCTACAAAATACCTCTTAACATTTTCATATTCAGTGTTTTCAGTCTTTCCCCTACCATTGTCTCTAGGGCGACCTGCTAATGTGACCCCCACCCCACCCACAATAAACCAAAGAAAAACAAAAACAAAAAAAACGTTGTTATTTATGTGCATTTGTTTGATTTCAGGTCAGTGTGGGAGTCTCTGCTGTGTTTTGCCATTGTTTACAGTCACGTTTCTCTCCATGTGCACACACAGTGAAGCACAGACACACACGTTGACAACTCCTAGAGCACAATAAAAGCTCATAAAAGTGTTGTAAGTCTCTCTAAAATCAAAGATGGACAAATGTCAACCCCAACCCGATGTCCTGGCCCCAGCATTAGCAGTTCTCCTGCAAGTTTGTTAATTAATGCGAAAACAGTGGGTGAAACCACTCTCTAGACTTCTCTACAGAAAATATGGAATAAGGTGAAAATATGTCATGATAAGCATGACTGTTGTTGATTCTTCACACTTAACCTCATCTCATTCCTAACTCAACATGTATCAGTATAAAGTTGTAGTAGATTCCTAAGTAGTCCATCAGCAGAGTTACAGTGAAGTTATAGTGTTAGTAACTGTATGACTTTTATCAGGAAGTAACTCACATCTTGATTGGACATGTCCCAGTAGGGCCGTTCCCCATACGACATGACCTCCCACATAACAATCCCATAACTCCACACGTCACTCGCAGAGGTGAATTTACGATACTGGATGGCTTCTGGCGCAGTCCATCTGACGGGTATTTTTCCTCCCTGTTCAGTAAAATGCAGGTCAGTGGCTGGAGTAAAGATCAAATTCATTATATCCTGCATCCTCCCCTAAAATATCAATTAGAGAGAGTTTCACAATTACACACAGGGTCAAAACACACATTATTATCAACAACATAAAAACATTTACAACTGCAGTTTTGATGACTTATTAGAAACACATAACCTACTGTTAATGACTTAAAGACAGTTTCCACTCTTTTTACATTTGTCTGCATTAGAGGTGCTCTGACATGTGGGAATAATATTTTAATACTTTTCATTTAAAAGTTTTTATTTGAAATAATAACTAGCTACTGTTTTAATCTGTGAATTGTTTTCTTGATTGGTCAATAATAATAATAATAATTTTCTCTATTAAACATAAAAGAATTGGGAAAAACACACAGAAATTATATGCACCAAACATTAGATTATTAAATCATGTTATTTGTATGATTTATTTTTTTAAGGCTCTGAAGATATGTCCAGTTGTGATATAAGATTTTTATATTGTCCAGCTATTCACCTCATACCACATTTCAACTGCTCTTTCGATTAAAAATGGCTTATTTTGCATGCAGTTTTTAATTTTTTTCTATCTCTCCTTCTTATTTTACGTTTTCATGTGATTTCTTAGTGCACTTAACATAGTTTGTCATTCATACTGTAATTGCATCAGGTGTTTGTAAGATGTGGTTGTTTTAAGTACGGAAATTGATCCAGCACAAAGGTCCATGACTGAAGTTTTGCCTTTATAATAAACTGGGTGCTGTCAGAGTGTGGGAATTCAACTTTTTCCTACTGATGACTTTGGCAAATGACATAATATATTCAATATAATATATGCAGACATAACAGTCAAAGGGATTTTTCATAACTTGGCAACCCAAAGCTTGTTGTTGTGAATGGCTTGTGACTGATCTATAAAGCATTAGTAAATGATTAATAACTATTCTATAAAAGAAAGTTGTACTGAAGTCGGTGGTGCAGACTTCTTAGGCACGCCCCCCTACTTCAGCTCTATTTTCATGCAGTGGTTGTGACTTGATGAGAGAATTTTGACAGGAGCGAGCACTTTAATTGACTCACAGTTGTTGTGTAGACAGCCTCCGGATCATCGTCTATCACCCTTGACAGGCCGAAGTCAGACACTTTACATACTTAGTGATTGTTGTTGACAAGGATGTTTCATGCAGCCAGATCTCGGCGACGATCCCATATCAGAAAGATATCTCATTCCTGCTGCTATGCCCTGCAGCATCCCCACTCAACTGGATGACTGTGAACTGACCATCGTGCTTCTGCGCTGCACAGAGAACACGCAGACAGGTCAGTCAGTTCATTGACCATGAGGGAAATGTAGGTCACACACCCTGCAGCAGCTCCGCACAAGATTTACGATATTTATACAATTCATAGATCCATTGCAGGCTTCCTGCTCTGTGGGACACTCTCTAGAAAAATGCAAAAGTTAAAAAGATGCTGCTCTGACTCCTGTGTTTCCTCAAGGTGGTTACTCACCTGGAGGAAAGCATCTAATGAACCATTCTCCATGTACTCAATGACAATCATGACTGGTTTTCCTTGGAGAAACAAAAAAATGATGATTAATTGATACCACATTTTGTTTGCTTACAAAATGCTTCACAATAAACGATCGCACAAAACTGTTTCCAAGTTATTTTTAGCTGTGTTTCATTGGCTTTTAATTAAAAGTTAACATCTGCCTTTTATTAAGAAAAGTTCAAAACAGAGAATGTTAAACAGGGAGTGGCTAATTTAATCAGATATAATGTCACTCTGAACTACAGAGCTTTACCTCCGAAAATAAATATACACTGGATGATCAGTTTGAATTGTCTCACGCGTCCATACAGACTTCAGAGCTATATTTCCATTTCACCTTCAAGTGTTTACTTTGTCACAACACCTTCCAAATGAACAAACGATACCAAACTGTCCCATAATGCTGGCCCGCACAGAACTCCCGCCTGCTTCTCCGTAGCCCACTTTCAACGCCTGATTGCAACCGACATCATTCCCTGCCTCCAGGCAGTAGTCATTGCCACACCTCCCCCGAACTCTCCTTTGTGGGATGAAACCAGTTGTGAGTGAGGATTGGTGGTAGGAAAAAAATGCTAATTTCACAATGACAAATTTATTAGTGTATTTTGAGACAAAGCATGTGCTATGTGGAATACAAATTGCAGGCGACATCTTGTTATACCCGGGGAGTAACCAGACTCATAATGACATGCTAGAGATGGACAGATACTGTTTATTGACCGCCTCTGTAAAACCCATGGCAGCAATTTTTCAGCTGCGAACCTCATGCATCGTCTCTACCAGGACAGCCACATTACCGTAATGAACTTTTCTCTGTAAATTGCACTATCAATACAATGCATGTGAGCTGTGTCCCTACCAAGGTGTAAATGGTTTCATGTCAGTGTGATATAAGAGAGACAGAGGACTAAACAGCAAAAGCTGAGACACAGGATGGCTCACCTGTCTAATAATCAGCCGATTTTAATGCAGGAGTATCCAGCTCCTGGCAACTATGGACAGCCTGTTTGGGTCCCCATACGTCTCAGGGTCGTAGGTTTTGTGCCTGGAAATTTAACTGGAAAGGTAAGAGATTACTGTTATTTGTTAACATATGCACACTGTGCACGGGCGGCTTGACAGGGCAAACTATTAAGACCAGTGATCGAGCAAATTATGGAACAGTACAGCCAGTGTCAGAAGGGTTTTCACACAGAGGAAAATTCATCGTCAAAAGGAAGCAAAGATTTGAGAACTGCACGTGCAGCTTTTATAGGACTGCCAGTTACCTTCACCTCCTGCTGCTGAGACTGCTCTCACAGAAGAAGAGGAACGGTCTCACCAGTCACATTAGCTCATACCGTCATGATATCACTGTATGGATGCAGGGCTGGTCCCCAAATTTTCACCTTGAAACTTTACATTTGATTCACTCAAGTGTCTCGTTGATGAAAATATCACTGTGTGCTCACAGCACAAGCTGTATAAGCAACACTGATTAAAGATTTTTTCAATAACTGTAATAATATGAATTTGTGAGCAACTGAGTATCTTATAGTGAGATGTCAATTACTGAATATGTCACGTCAATTCCACCCCATAAACTTGAAATATTATACTCTGAAAACAATCAGAACTTATGTGGTTTGAATTTTCTTGCCATGAATTAACCAGAACCTAACATGTTAATGTTTCACCAGAGTTCCCAAAACACTGGCAAAGTCCTGGACTGAGTCTTTCATATGTAAAGATCTTTTACACCTTCAATCATTAATCATTTATAAACAGTTATGATCTTTGGGAGGAGGGGATTTTCTGTACCATATCCATGTAATTTCAAATAACATTGATATGTTATGGTTCATAAATATCCATGAGGTGAGAGCAAAAGCAGTTTTGTAGAAATAAGATAGAAAAAAAAAAAAAAACAGCAAGGTTAACAGAAAGGCCAGGGTGGGGATTACCATTTACTAGTACAAAATTAACAGCAAATTACAGTATTATATTAAATGAATATTTCATTCACCACAGGGCTTATTCCACTGTGTGTTATAAATCTAATGATAACAATATAACCTGTCAACTTTAAAATTTAATGAGACGGCACAGCCCTAATACACTGGATAAACAACACAACTGAAGAGCGAGCTCACCAGCGAAAGTGAAACGATTCTCTGTATGGAGGGAATACACTATGCCAATCCAACAACGAAATACAACACATGTATTGTGCTCTGATGAGAGACACTTCTGGCAAAAATTTCCTCCACTTACCCCATAATTACTTCGCTCCATTCCAGATGTCAAAGTGGATCTGATAGGGAGGTGTCTGCTGACTTCTCTGCTACGGGCAGACTAATTGGCCCTGTTGAATTTGTGCGTTATTCAGCTTCTGTCGCCCTGGCAGCCTTCGTCATTTGAAACTGCATGGCAGATCCCTTTTTTTTTCCAGCAGTTGTTTCCATTAGACCCATGTGGTGAACACCATGCTAGAATCAATACAGGCCCCATTAGGGACCCCTATCGTGTCTGGCTTCTGAGCATCAACCCACCCACCCTGGTTAGTGAAGAGACCCTACAGGCCTCGGCCGCTGCTCTTGCACTCGCCCGTTCCTCTCCATCAAGCTGCAGTTCCTAAAGGTGCATTTCACACATTAATAACCTCTCATGCATTCTAGCTGAGCACTATTATGACAGTGATTACTGGAGCTTGTGCGAGGCACGTTTATCAGCTGTGCCAGTTTTGCCAGTAGGATCAGACTATTATACATTCAGTGTAAGAACTGGATGTTATCTGCAAATGTATTGGTGAA
Source organism: Lates japonicus (assembly GCA_033238685.1). Taxonomy (NCBI): domain Eukaryota; kingdom Metazoa; phylum Chordata; class Actinopteri; family Centropomidae; genus Lates; species Lates japonicus. Next base: position 2,118,145 of record BRZM01000086.1, on the reverse strand, counting down.
AAATAAAGCACAGACCGAACAGATGTTAACAATTGCTGTTCATTTTATGAAAATCAGCAAATCTGCATGGTCTAATCATTCCTAAAGAGATGGCATGTCACACACATTATATATCAGTTTGTAAGTAATCTCCAGGCAGCTCTTCCAATACAGTGACTGCATAAATACTCATCTATTGTTTTGTTTGCCCGTCTCCACTCACCCAAGCCTTTGGGATCCTCCATCTATTCATTCGCCATGAATAATGTGGCACATCTCATGTCAGATGGAAAGATAATGGTGTCACAGTGCTGGCCCCACATCTCTGCTCAGCACAATTTACAATAGGCCATTCTGCCACTTCATGCCTCACATTGCTGGCCAGTGAGAGGGTGATTTGCAGAGAAGCACGTACTGACCTTACTCAGGCATACACCCATACAAATCACTCTTGTTGACCTCTGACTGCTGGGACGCTACTGATCAGTCCTGATTGGACTGGTTTGTTCATTTTCCTGCAGCTCTGCTGACAAGATGCTGAATAGAGTGTAGCCTTAAGGGAGATTCACTGGCTGTTCAGTGCATACAGTGTCAATGATCGCTGCTCTTGATGAACAGGTTATTTTAATTATTATGCAGTGAAAACTGTTGTAATATAGAGCTTTAACAATCAAGACATGGAGAAAAAAAAATCACATAAGATCACATTAAACAGAGAAATATTTGGTAATTAAAGCAGGAATCATCCTGGACTTTGCAGTTGGCCACTAACCATACATTTTCAAATAACCTCCTAGCCATTGTTATGTTCAGGTGAAAGTACTATGTCATGGCCTTGAGTCTTGAGCATGGAAAGTCATTCTTGATTGCAAGCGGTGGTGTCAGTGAAGAGGACGATGGCGACTAGGAGGTGCAGCAGGTCTGGAGGGTGTTGCTGTGATTGAGATGTGGTTCAAAGCCTTGACAAAGACCAGTAAGTGGAACTTGAGTTGTGATTATTTTTTCACACAAACATTGTGAAACTGTGCACCATAACAAAAGGAAAACATGGTTCCTGACAGATTTTTAATATGTCCAGAAATTTAACTTTAATGCAATAAAAGTAAAAGGTTACAGCCATGATAGTGTCTCTATGAAACTGTGCTTGAACTAATTGCTAACAACAGTATGCTGACATGCTAACAATGACAGTGTTTTCATATTATATTTATCAAAAGAAGGCCAGCTGTATTTTAAAGGACTCCACTCACCCCGGACATCACCTCTTCTCCCCCCTGACCTTTGGGAAGAGATGCAGGACAATCAGGACCAAAACCAACAGAAACAGCTTCTCATTCCAAGAGTTGCTAAATGGTGTTTCATTGTTTTGGAACAGTGACAATAAAGATCTATTCTGTTCTATTCTATTAATGTTTAGCAGGTAATGATGGCCATCTTTGTACAATGTGTGCAGTTTTCTGTGATGGCATACTCCCCGGCCCCAGTTTTGCTGTGTGGTAATTTGATTAAAAGTTCAATGTATACTGTAAACATAAAGCTGATCTAGTGAAGGTCTTAAAATGAGATTTTTACACAGGGGGCTAATCTTGAGATAATGGCTTCAAGATCAGGTAATGAAATAGAACTCAACTTAAGGCCCTCATCGTGTTCATTGCTATTGTGTGATTAGTGTTGTATATTCCAAAACAAATTTTAAATAAAATGAAAATCAGGCTTTGTCTGCTTTGTAATTCAGCCTTGGCTGCAAGATAAATTATTCTGTGTACCACTACCTCTCCATATTTTATTTTTATTTTCATTTTCCATGCTTCATAGTAAATATAATTGTATATATAATAATGTATATATTATTTGTTTATTTTACTGGGTACTTACCTATAGTATGATATATACTGTACTGCACTTCATCTTTGTACTTTGTTTCCCCTGCGGTGGAACAATAAAGTTTAAATTAAATCAATCTTAGACCTTTGTTGTTTGAGATTTAAAGGCAAATTTTACAACATAAAGACAACATTTCTGAAAGTTGGTCAAAGTGGATTAAGGGAGTGGAGTATTTGGAAAAACCTTTATACTTTCTACTGTTCATCCAGCTTGGCAAAACATACATAGAGCTCAGTCTCCTTCAGCATCACAGTGTTGTCAACTCTCACAATTCTGGATTAGAACATCCATTTTCAGACAGTCTCATACTTACCAAACTAACATAGAATGTCAATCCTGTCTACTAGAAATTACATTTCTATACAACGTATTTGCAATAACCAATATGTTTTATAATAAATGTAGTTACAACTGAATCGTTTCCTATAAATGTAAAGAGGATATGCTGTTCATTTACATTCATACTTAATATATCAGTAAAATGTTCACAGACAACTTATTTGTTTTCCACCAAAATATTTGACCTTGCAGTACAATATCCACTTACAGTGTCTGCATCTTTATTGAACTGTTTTATGGTTCTGTTTAGACTCTAACAGCACTTAGATAAAGTTAGAGGAATACAGAAAAAAGCTCATAGTGACTTCAGACACAACACACTTGTTTATTTACATTGAACCAAAACCACCGTCTTTCCCTGACTTCAACCAAAGAGCTTTTGTTGCCTGCCCCGACCACAGATGTGAAGCCCCGTCTGGTTTGACAGTTGTGTGCTTTGTACTCCTGCCATCCACTCCAGCCACCTTCCTATGAGTATGCAGTTGTTAGTAAATGTGGTGTTTCATTCATTTAAAATACATTACCTCTGAACATAATCCAGCCTGCCAATTTGCTGTTGCAGTTCAGCTGGATAGAAACATATTTTCTAGGAGACAGGGTTGAGAATGTACAGGAGCAGTAACCTCATTCATTATTTACTGTAAATCACTGATGTGACATTGTGATCTTCTGGTTGTCTTATTAACCTTTTCTGCACATCTAAGAGGTAAGCTGTTACACATAGAGTCACAATTTCTACAGTGAAACAAAGTGGCTGTGTTGTGGGAGAATCACAGTACTTTTTCTTGGCGTGTTGAGTGGTTTATTACAGGGAGATTTCAATTTAAGTTCGGGTCAAAAAATGCTAAAAATAGCATAAACCCCAAACAAGATGCTACGCAGGAAATTGAAACATGACAAGCTAAGAACATATTTGCCCAGTGGTCCTGATTCTAATAACTATTATAACTATATAGTCTAATATGATTTCCTTATAGTGCAGTAGATTTTTGTTTTTTTCGAGGAGCCTCTCCTGAGCTGGAAACAGAGCCACGATTCTCTCAGCAAGCAGTGAGCTAATGGCAGCAGCACCATCACTCATTCTGCTCTACTGTGTCTTTGAAGAAACCATTGTATCTGCCAAATCCATCAACCTTTCCCGCAGAGGCATTTGCCAGCCTGTGAAACTGATCATCTACCTTGGGGATTGAGGACCATAGCAGCGGGAGCCATATTTTACTGCCTCCTTAAATATTTGATGCAGGACGGTGCCATGGGCCCAGTCATAAAAAGGACCCCATGAAACCAAGGTGGCCAGGCTGTTCTCAATCAGCCCAAAGCATCCTGGCTACAGACATTTGATGAATCTGACTGTAGCTGCAACACTTAATCAAGATGAAATTTAGTTTCAGGAGGAAAAGGAGGATGGGATTGCAATATACCTCAAGGTAAGGTGGTTAGATTTGCATTAGAACCACATTATCTTTTAATCTGCCAGGAACAAATGATTGTCATCAATTTGTGGTACACTTATACCATCCTGTATGGGCAATAATACTTTGAGGCAAGCCTCCCACCAGGAAACAAGTATGTTCACATAATTGTAAATGAAAGCACACAGACTGGAGCTGTTATCCACATATCTTTATAATAGGCATATTTAATATTTAACAATAATTTCTTTACCGAGAGTTTAAAAACTATATGTATCTGATGTTTTTTTTAACCACTTTTGAGTGGGATCTGACTGAAATAGATGTATGTACCTCTCCACTTCCAGAAAGTTTTGTAAATGTGCTGGGTCCAGAGGTGTATGGGTAGCAGTGGTGGGCCGTGTATTTCACACCTAGGCCTTCACTGGTGTCCTACCTCTACCCCACCTCTTAATAGGCTACCTTAATACCTTAATGTCACTGTCACGGCTATAGAAACCATCAACAACATACAGAAACACAGTATAACAGAACTTTATATCACAGACAGACATGTCATGTAGCCAGAATAAATGCCATTAGTGAAGCAATGCTATAAAAACCCAATGAACACAATTAAACAGGTCTCCAAACAATGCAGCCACAGCTGAGCCACACACATCATCTCCAGCAGAAGCATCAGTATTATCTAATAAAATGACAAAGACATAAACAATAAAATATAGGTAGAATACATTTTACTCACAGAAACTGCTGATTATTTGTAGACAAATTAAAAAACTGCTTCTGTCGGGCGGGCATTGTCAGCCCTAAAGCAAACTTAACCGAGAAGTACGACTGGGCAGACTCGACTTTCAGCGTTAGCCTCTATAGCAATAGAAAAGGACTTATTGTTGGTACTGAGACGCACAGATAAGCTCTACAACAGAGTCATTGAACTCTTCCTCCTCCTTCAGTCATTGTGGGTTGGAAAAACAGCTGTTAAATCTATTCTAACATGTTTTAGTTTGTGCAAGTAGCTATACATGTGGTTTGCTAGCTCTGACCAGTATGCTCTTTGACCATCCAATCAAATCACATGGAAATGCCGACATTAGCAAAGGCCTGCTAGATGGCCCTGATCTTGCCAACTCGAAATCTGATTGGTTAAAGGATCCACGAGGCAACAGTTTATTTTGAATTACAGTGGCCTGTACTGTTGATTCTGAAGGTCTCAAGGCAGATTTCTGTTAACTTGGCAACACAGGGCTGAAATCTGATTGGATAAAGGCTCTGTCATAAACAGACTGGAATTGGAAAGAGCACAGGAAAGCAATGAGATCAAGAGAATAGACTATAGTAAGAGTGGTCTCAGAGGAATACAAGCACTTTGTGCTGAAAATAAGATGTTTACCTTCATGTTGATGAAACCAGAGAGCAGATGAAGCCAATAGGTGTTGTTGGATTTCAGGTTATTTTGTTGACATCTGACACATGAAACCTGAGTAACGTTTTATCCAGGATTTCACTCAATATTAAAAGGAAAGTGAATGCAAAGTTCTACTGTTGCTGAATACAAAAGCTCCTCATCAGCTTCAGTTCTGAACACACTGAATTTGAACAGTTCTGGTAAGTGGCTGGACTGTCACAGTGGGAGGCCCTTACTGAAATAAATTCAGTTGTTATGACATAATGCATCTATTGTTGTTTTAGGCCTGAATTCTAGTTACAACCAATTTATGAGGTTAAAGCCCTGACTCTTACCTTTGATTTAAAGGTGTTTATATCCATGTCAACTGGACTGTTTAAGAAGTGTAGCCATCGAGGCACTTTACATAAGCTAACAAGGGTTGAATTGTGTGTGTATGTATATTTACATTAAATTAAAACTGGTAATTGGTTTAAATGTTGTGGCTAATCAGTGCTTTTGCATGTCAGTAATAGGAGCCCCTCACATCAGGTTTGCAGAGGGCCTTACACTCACTTTTTGATAGCTCTGGTTTCTGTGTGTGGGATCACCGACCTGAAGGTTGCATTGTCCAGGAACTAGAACCATGGACTTTGCCTTTATTTGAAACATGCAAAAGCATAGTATTTACAACTTGGTCTGATTAGCAAAAATGCTGGAATTAGAAACTTTCTACAATATCCACAACATAATGAGAATGGATTTATGTTCTCTTCCTACAGGCAGGTCAATGGCTAAACTTTTGATGAAGCACCAATTCCTTTTTGTGGGGATACAGGCCCTCTTTCCCTAGAAATCACCTCTATTTTTCATCAAGACAAGAGCAACAGATTAGGCATGAAAAGTCTACTTTGTTTCATCTGTAAATACCACATTATATTTCCCTAAAGGATACGTCTGAACTGTGAAAAGTAGAGCCTTTGTTTTCTAAATGGGTCATGATCTGTTTTCCTTGTGGAGTCCAACAGGTAAACCATTAGTCAGGCCTGCACGCTCCTCCTAATCAATTTACAGTTTAAAACCATTCATCTCCATATGCCCATCTGACTTCTATATTAGATGCAAAATGTCAGATACTGTAATAATGGTGAAACAGGGCTCGGGATAATTGCAGAATCGCAAAATATAAATGATTTCTTTCTGTTATCTTCCTCTGGCAGTCTGCCGGGTTCCTCTGTTTTTCTGTGGCAGTACATCAGTGTGTTGGAGACATGAAGATGAAGACATTTTGTACTCTGATACACAACGATCCAATGTGTAATGTATTTCAGGGTGGTGATTAGCTTAAGAAACTCTAATTTAAATGACTGGAATCAAAGTTGATTGCTTTCAGTCACAGGACAGTCACTTTGTTATCAATCTTAAGTCTCAATGTGTGTCTCTCTCTCTCTCTCACACACACACACACACACAGAATATTTCCAGTGGGAATGCTATGTTTTTATCAAGCTGTTCCACTCTGGACAGATACTGCAGATGTTGTACCTGGAATCTGCTGAAGTCACTCTTCCAGTTTGGCAGGCACAGCCCCTAATGCTCCTATCACCACTGGGACAACTTTGGACTTCACCTTCCACATTTGTTCCAGTTGTTCTCTCAGCCCCTGATACAAGGTTTGATCTTTTCATGCTCCTTCTTTCTGATGTTCTTGTCAGCTGGGATTGCTACATCTATTACTTCTTACCCCTTCTGCTCCTTGTCAACCACCACTCTGTCTGGTTGATTAGCCAGCAGCTGTTTGTCAGTCTGGAACCTGAAGTCCCACTCAACTACTTTTGATTGTGTGTTCCACTGTGACTAAGGGACCTCAAATCCATACTCGGCAAAGATGTTCCTGTACACTATCCCAGCCACTTGGTTATGCCTTTCAGTATACACTGTCCTGCCTTGCATCTTATAGCCTGTAACTATATGCTGGGCTGTTTCAGTGGCATCTTCGTCCACTTGATGGCTTGATGTCAGCCACTTCCTCTATCTGCTGATGGAGTGGCTTGCAGCTCGGAGTACACCCTGGATGGGCTTTCTCAATCTTAGCTTCCAAACTTCTTTTCCATGGGGAAGAACTCTCTGCCTGTTGCATTCTAGATCTTATACCCAAGTATCTACAGGATTTCTGTTGCAGTGGCATAAACGAGTCCCTTGGTTTCCATGATGGTGGTACTAGGGGTAGTGAGTAGGGCTGTGTTAACATCTCTAAGTATCTCTTCCGATGGGACTGTGTTTGGTTTGGCCACGATTTTCATCCTCAGCTCAGTAGATGCAGCTGTCATGACTGGTGGTGGTGCATCATCTAGTTCTTTAACACTGCTCTCCTCTAATGGGGTCGTCTCAGTATCTCCATACTGCTCAGTAGTGTTCCCATTGTGTTCGGACCTCTCAATCTCCAGCTTCGATAGTTGCTTCCTTCTTTCGACATTTGAGCACTGGGCCTCCAGCTGCTTCCTGGTCAGTGTGGACATTGGTCTGTTGCTCATCCATAGTTCCCACATATTTTGCATGTAACCCCTCTCCTTGAGCCTGCTGTTGTTGTTGCTCTTGTCCATGTGTGTCTTGTTCCAGTAGCCTGCTTGTCATCAGTATGTCCTTGTCCCCCAGCATTTGATGTGGACCTTGTTAATTCAGGCTATGTCCAAGCCAGAATGGCTTTAGTTGTTAGTAATTATCCAAGGAGCTGCACATTGTTCAGGACTTGTTCAGCACAAGCCACGTTTCCCATCTGGGATAATAAAAATGACCGAACTGAACTCAACTGGCTTGCATAGCTTTAAGGGTGTAAGCCTAGGGACCCTTATTTCAACATGTCTATACTGAAGATAAAAACAAAATAAATTTAGTGTTGATTGGTTCAAATGATGAGTGGTTCAGTAAATCAATGAGAAGCTGTTGCTGGTAAACTGTTTCTGTGCATAAAACTGTATTTTTTAAATTATTAATTAGTATTTTTTTTTACCCTCAAATAAATCACTCTCCACATGGCTCATGCTATGCAGGTTGGTGGTTTATAGTGTTGGTACCTTTTACCTCAGTTCAAGCAATGTTGGATACAATTCCAGATGCAGTGACACTGACACTGAATAAATTGGCATGACACTGAAGTAAGTTGAATGTTCAAGTTGAGGCAGAAAAAGAAAAAAAAAACACACCATGTTAAAATAGCACAGTTTAGGGGGATACATTTCTGCTAGAACCAAATTCTGATACTGTGATAGGAGAACATCTGTAGAAATAAACACCATATAAAACCCTTTCTGTATCAGATTAGCTTAGAATAATTCTAAAATATTTATGATGAACATAGTTTCATGTAAATTAATCACTACTTAATAATGCCTTTAACACAGTCAGCCAACATATGTAGTATGAATTGTTATGTTATGTGTACAGCATTGATATTTGACCTCATCACTCTGTAGAAGGAACAAGTAACTTCAGCACATTTGGGAGTCACAAAAATAACTTCACCCCCAGGGGAACATAATGTCTTTTTATCCACCTGTTTTTATGTGCATGTTCAGTCTGCTGGGCATGCTGCAAATAAGTAAAAACATTGTTTTTGTGCTTGGCTTAATTTGTGTATTGTGCAAAGGAAACAGATGTAGCAAATAATTCATGATGTATATAAGAGTACATGACTTAAACGTCACTGACGGCAGACGAAAACACCAGATCTGTGTAGAGCAATGAAACTGTAATGTTCCTACAATGTGTACATGGAACAAACATAAATGTCATGTGTAGTTTCATCACATTTCCTACATGGTGTTCCAATTTTTGAGCTCCTGTAATTAAGTCTCATCTCAATGTGTCCTCCTCTGCAATGGTTTAACGGCACCCTGAGCCAACTCCTAGTGTTTGCAGAACAGTAATGAATGTATTTTTGCCAGTTTTCTGGAAATCCATTTAACATTTGCACAACATTTGAATGGAAACTTGACTATAGGCACAGAGTTGACTAAACCACCGCACCGAAAGGTCTATTTAGTTGCTGTTCCATGACATCATTAGCAAATAGTTTTTTTCGGTTGTCATGGAATTGAACAATTATCATTGTTTTTCCATCTCTCTGTGTGAGATGCTTAGTTGTATGAGTGAAGATGTTGCTGATTATTTGAAGTGCCATTAGTAATTTGGCTGACCCTTGGTGCCCAAGCTCCAGCTTGACCAAGCCGTCTAACTTCTCTCATCCTGATTTTTTTCATATTAATAAGTATAAGGTGTCGGGGTGTCGGGGTGGAGGATGCCATCCTCTACCTGCTACACCGAGCCCACTCCCATCTGGATAAGGGAAGCGGCACAGTGAGGATTCTTTTCTTGGACTTCTCCAGTGCTTTTAATACCATCCAGCCCCCTATGCTTTGGGACAAACTGAACAGGATGGGAGTGGACCCCTACCTGGTGGACTGGATCTCCGACTACCTCACTGGCAGGCCACAGTACGTCAGGCTGAAGGACATCATGTCTGACACTGTGGTCAGCAGCACTGGAGCATGAGAAACTGCAGGTGAGTCCAATCATTATAGCAATTTGACATTTGTAAAAAGATGTGTGTGTGGGCAAAAAACAAATATTAAGTTCTTTTGAGGAAAAGTATGGACAATGTCAGCAATCTGACACTTGATGTTAGACAGGTTGGCATAAAATGATCATGTTGATTATGATCATGATTGCCATCTCAGATTCTAAATCAAGTGGTTTTATTGTTCTGCACCTTTATTACATTATCTTATTTAATTACAGGAAACTACAGGGCCTAAATCTCAAACTCCCTTCAGCTCTGGTGCATTGAGTTTCAAGCTATCAACAGTGAGTCTTGAAAACTCTGTGTTTTTTGTTTTTGTTTTTTTTTTCATTTTTTAGCATGCATTGCTACAAAGAGCTGAGGTTTTGTGGTTGACTGAGGTTTTGACAATTTAACCAGCAGTTAAAGTCTTTTTAAATAAGGTTATTTTATTACTCTGGAGACACAAGAACAATCGATGTATCAACATAGTCTTGTAATTATTGCAATATTTTATGTAGATGTAAACTAATTCCATAGTAGAATAGATTATTGCTGATATTTTTATTTAAAGGTATCAACTAACAAAGGGGTGCCAAGGAGGTACTTAAAATTGGTGGAGTCACTTTAATATCAAACTATTCTATGAACTATACTTTTGAATTCTACTTACAAATCATAAAATGCAACCATGAGCTTTGTTTGCTGTATTATTGGTTCAACACTGCTACTCACACTAGTTCCCATTGCAAGTCAGTATGAACATAAAAATTGAATCAAAAGCATTCTGCATGACAAGTGTTTCCGATCTGTCCATATTAATAGAACATTTTCACAGATCCATTTCAGACTTCATTTTATGCCTGTCCCATTCGGAACTGCTTCTCCTTCAAATGGATTCAAACTGCATGAATAGCGAAGACTTGACTAATTAAGCCCAAGGTTACCATCTGCTGAGCTCAAGAAAAACCTTGAAGAAAAAACCACAAACTAGGATTTTTGTCAGTGGTGTTCCATGTCTCAGTGGGATAGCTTCATTAGGGATAATTAGAGATACATGTGGGAAAATCTTGTATTCTTTTCCTGGTGTGCCTTTGAGTCGTAGTTAGTAAGATATTAATGTTCGAAGTTGAATCAGATTGGAAGTATTACAACCTCCACCAACAATACTTAATTCTGTTTTGTTATTTCTAAGCAATAAATGATAAGTAACTTTGAAATTTGAGGCAGCTACGCAACTCAAACACAAAGACTCCACAGTTCTCTTGCATAGGAGACTGCAACTAATGACTATTTTTAGCATTGATAATCTGTCCATTAGTATGTTTACTATTTCTACAAAATACCTCTTAACATTTTCATATTCAGTATTTTCAGTCTTCCTACATTGTCTCTAGGGCGACCTGTCTGACCCCACCCACCCACAGCCAAACCAAGAAAACAAAAACAAAAAAACGTTGTTATTTATATGCATTTGTTTTGATTTCAAGGTCAGTGGGAGTCTGTGTTTTACTGCATTGTTTACAGTCACGTTTCTCTCCATGTGCACACACAGTGAAGCACGTTTTACGTTCGACAACTCCTAGAGCACAATAAAAACTCATAAAGTGTTGTAAGTCTCTCTAAATCAGATGGACAAATGTCAGCTAACTTGATGTCACAGCTGGCCAGTTCTCACTGCAAGTTTGGTGTGACAATGAAAACAATTGGTGGAAACTCCTCTCTAGACTTCTCTGAAAATATGGAGACCATAAGGTGAAAACTGTCATGATAAGCATGACTGTTGATTCTTCCACATAACCTCATCTCATTCCTAACTCAACATGTCAGTATAAAGTTGTGGAATTCGTAGTCCATCAAGCAGAGTTACAGTAAGTTATGATGTTAGTAACTGTATGACTTTTATCGGAGTAACTCACATCTTGATTGGACATGTCCCAGTGAGTTGATTCCCATAAAACATGACCTCCACAACAATCCATAACTCCACCACGTCACTGCCAAGTGAATTCACGATACTGGATGGCTTCTGGCGCGGTCCGTCTGGCAAATTTTCTCCTGTTCAATGGAAATACGGGTCAGTGGCTAGATGAAGATCAGAATTCATTATATCTCATCCTCCCTAAATATCAATTAAGAGTTCAATTACAGGTCAAAACACACATTATTATCAACAACTTTTAAAAGCATTTACAACTGCAGTTTTAGTGACATAGAAACATAACCTACAATGAAACAAGACAGTTTCCTCTTTTACATTTTGTCTGCATTAGAGGTGCTCGACATATGGAATAATATTTTAATACTTTTCATTTAAAGTTTTATTTGAAATAATAACTAACTTCTGTTTTAATCTGAATTGTTTTCTTGGTTGGTCAGCAATAATAATAATTTTCTCTAATAAACATAAAAGAAATTGGAAAAACACACAGAAATTATATGCGCAAACATTAGATTATTAAATCATGTTATTTGTATGATTTATTTTTGCAAATGAAGATATGTCAGTTGTGATATCAGATTTTTGCGTGTCAGCTATACCTCATACCATTTCAACTGCTCTTTCGATTAAAAATATTTTGCATACAGTTTTAATTTTATCTCTCCTTCTTATTTACGTTTTCATGTGATTTCTGGTGTATATAGTTTGTCATTCATACTGTAATTGCATCAGGTGTTTATAGATGTGGTTGTTTAAATCAAAATTGATCAGCACAGGTCCATGACTAAGTTTGCCTTCCGTAAACCAGATTGCTGTCAAATTAATGGGAATTCAACTTTCCTACTGATGACTTTGGCGATGACATAATATATTCAATATAATATATACGGGCCATAACAGTCAAGGATTTTTCTGTAACAGCAACTAAGCTTGTTGTTGTAGATGACAGCTGATCTATAAAGCATTAGTAAATGATTAATAACTATTCTATAAAAGAAAGTTGTGCAGAAGTCGGTGGTGCAGACTTCTTAGGCACGCCCCCCTACTTCAGCTCTATTTTCATGCAGTGGTTGTGACTTGATGAGAGAATTTTGACAGGAGCGAGCACTTTAATTGACTCACAGTTGTTGTGTAGACAGCCTCCGGATCATCGTCTATCACCCTTGACAGGCCGAAGTCAGACACTTTACATACGAGATTGCTGTTGACAAGGATGTTTCGCGCAGCCAGATCTCGATGGACGTATCCCATATCAGAAAGATATCTCATTCCTGCTGCTATGCCCCGCAGCATCCCCACCAACTGGATGACTGTGAACTGACCATCGTGCTTCTGCGCGGCACAGAGAAACACAGACAGGTCAGTCGTCTTCACTGACCATGAGGGAAATGTAGGTCACAGCACTGCAGCAGCTCCGGCACAAGATTTATGATATTTATACAATTCACAGATCCTACTGCAGGCTTCCTGCTCTGTGGGACACTTTCTAGAAAATGCAAAGAAAAGTTAAAAAAGATGCTGCTCTGAGCCTCCTGTGCTTCGAAGGTGATACTCACCCTGAGGAAAGCATCTAATGAACCATTCTCCATGTACTCAATGACAATCATGACTGGTTTTCCTGGAGAAACAAAAGGGAAAAAAACGGAGATGATTAATTGATACCTACATTTTGTTTGCTTACAAAATGCTTCACAATAAACGACTCTGCCGAAACTGCTTCCAAGTTATTTTTAGCTGTGTGTTTCATTGGCTTTTAATTAAAAGTTACCATCTGCTCCTTTTATTACAGTGTCTAAATGAGAGAATGTTAAACAGGGAGTGTGGCTAATTTAATCAGATATAATGTCACTCTGAACTACAGAGCTTTTACCTCCTGAAAATAAATATACACTGATGATCAGGTTTGAATTGTCTCATGCGTCCATACAGACTTCAGAGTTTACATTTCCATTTCACCTTCAAGTGTGTTTACCTCTTGTCACAACACCTTCCAAATGAACAACATTCGGATGGTCAAACTGTCCCATAATGCTGGCCTCGCACAGGAACTCCCGCCTCTGCTTCTCCGTGTAGCCCACTTTCAACGTCTTGATTGCAACCGACACGTCCCGTTTTCCAGGCAGCTTCAGCCGGCCGCTGCACACCTCCCCGAACTCTCCTTTGTGGGATGAAACCAGTTGTGAGTGAGGGATTGGTGTGGTAGGAAAAAAAAATCAAGCACTTCACAATGACAAATTTATTAGTGTATTTTGAGACAAAGCAGCTGTGCTATGGTGGAATACAAATTGCAGTGCGACATCTTGTTATACCCGGGGGAGTGTAACCAGGACCTATAATGAGACATGCTAGAGATGCATAGATACTGTCATTGACCGCCTCTGTAAAACCCATGTGGCAGCAATTTTTCAGCTGCGGAATCTCTGCGACTGCCTCTACCAGACACACATTAATTGCAATGAACTTTTTCCCCTCTTTGCAATTGCACTATCAATATACAATGCATGGAGCTGTGTCCCTACTCAAGGTGTAAATATTTGGCTGTCAGTGTGATATATGAGAGCACAGAGTGACTAAACAGCAAAAGCTGAGAGACACAGGATGGGCTCACCTGCTCCAATAACCCGCTCGATTTTAATGCAGGAGGCATCCAGCTCCTTGGCAAATTGATGGACAGCCCTGTTTGGGTCCTCATACGTCTCAGGGTCAATGTAGGTTTTGGTGCCTGGAAATTTAACTGTAGAAAGGTAAGAGGATTACTGTTACGGTTAAATATGCACACTGTGCACCGGCGGGCGCTTGACAGGCAAACGATTACTAAGACCAGTGATTCAGAGGCAATTGCTGAACAGTAAGCAGCCAGTGTCAGAAGGGTTTTCACACAGAGGAAAATTCATCACAAAAGGGAAGCAAAGATTTGAGTAACCCGTACGTGGTGCTTTTATAGGACTGCCAGTTACCTTTCACCTCCCTGCTGCTGAGACTGCCTCACAGAAGAAGAGGAATTTGCCTCACCAGTCACATTAGCTCATATACCTGTCATGATATCACTGTATGGATGCAGGGCTGGTCCCCTAAATTTTCACCTTGAAACTTTACATTTGATTCACTCTCCTAAGTGTCTCAAGTTGATGAAAAATATCACTGTGTGCTCACAGCAATAAGCTGTATAAGCAACACTGATTAAAGATTTTTTCAATAACTGTAATAATATGAATTTGTGAGCAACTGAGTATCTTATAGTGAGATGTCAATTACTGAATATGTCATGTCAATTCCAATTTACAAACTTGAAATATTATACTCTGAAAACAATCAGAACTTATGTGGTTTGAATTTTCTTTGCCATGAATTAAACTGTGAACCCAACATGTTAATGTTTCACCAGAGTTCCCAAAACACTGGCAAAGTCCTGGACTGAGTCTTTCACATGTAAAGATCTTTTACACCTTCAATCATTAATCATTTATAAAACAGTTATGATCTTTGGGAGGGAGGGGGATTTTCTTAAAAATTACATCCATGCAATTTCAAATAACATTGATATGTTATGGTTCATAAATATCCATGAGGTGAGAGCAAAAGCAGTTTGTAGAAAATAAGATAGAAAAAAAAAAAAAAAAAACAGCAAGGTTACAGAAAGGCCAGGGGTGGGGGATTACCATTTTGCACAGTGCTCAAAATTAACAGCAAATTACAGTATTATGCACTATTAAATGAACAGACCACTCACAGGGCTTATTCCACTGTGTGTTATAAATTCCACTGATAACAATATAACCTGTCAACTTTAAAATTTAATGAGACGGTACAGCCCTAATACACTGGATAAACAACACAACTGAAGAGCGAGCTCACCAGCTGGAAAGAAACGTATTCTCTGTATGGAGGGAAGGCACGGCGGCCAATCCAACAACGTAAATACAACACATGTATTGTGCTCTGATGAGGAGACACTGGCAGCAAAAATTTCCCTCCACTTGCTCCCATAATTACTTCGTCCATTCCAGATGTCAGCGGATCTGATAGGAGGTGTCTTCATGACTTCCTCTCTGCTACGTGGCAGACTAATTGGGTCTATATGTTGAATTTGTGCGTTATCTAGCTTCTGTCGCCCTGGCAGCCTCTCGTCATTTGAAACTGCATGGCAGATCCCTCCATTAAGCTCATCGCTATCCTTGCTTGTGTTTTCTGTTTCTTTTTTTTTCTTTTCTTTCTTCAGCAGGTGTGACCTGTGAACCACTGAGGTGCATCTGTCAGATACTTAGCAGTAGCCAACCTGGGCTCACCAGCGCTGCCTCTGCTCAAGCTGTACGCTTTGTGACACCCCTGACCCTTTGTTTCCAAATCAGCAGTTTGCCTACAGCGTGGATCATTACAGCTCCACTTGGGGAAGCTGTCTGCAGCTGTATCTCCAGGGGCATCATTAGGGGTGGTGTATCAGTGTTAAAAAACCCTCTTACTGATAGAAGGGGTCTAGAAGCAGCATCTACGACAGAGCAAACTGTGTGTACACCAGAAACTCTGTCGCTCAGTAAAACTATCTAAGTTATGGCTTTTAAATTTTTTAAAGAACACTTCTTCCTCATGGGTCAGCCCTTTATTCCCTCCCTGACAGCTGTCACATTCTTGTGTTTGTAGTTTCCTGACTTCTTCATCTCCACAGCCTGATTGTTACCAGATTTTGATACATATATATATATGAGTATATATATGTGTGTGTGTATATATATATATATATATATATATATATATATATATGTGTGTGCGTGTGTGTGTGTGTGTGTGTGTGTGTTTATGAACGCAGGCACTCACACTGAAAGTAGAGTTCCTCATCTCCCTCCTGATCTGCTTTGCTGTACCCACAGTGCCTGCATGGGGGGAGAGGGAGAGAGTGGCAGAATCAACTGATTGTATGGGAGAAATAAAAAGCCTCAATTACAAGAATTTTAATGCGGCAACTAATGCCACACGTGACAAATCTCTTAAGAATCCAAGCTGAGCAGCAGGAGCTGTGAACCTAACAGCCTAGCCTAAAAAAGTAGCTAGAGTATAATCATGCAATATATCAAAAGATACACACGCTGTTAAGGACTGCTCAACATGTCTTGTAATATTAATTTGTAATATCATGTATCATATATGAGTTGAAGGTTCCTTGAAGCAGGTGGTAAGCCACAGGTGATGGATGTGCACTTTGTGCAGATGAAAATACACATGTTTAACGTGTCTCCATTGTTCATGCTGCACTTTTTTACTCTTATAATCCCATCATGTATTTGCTTGGTTTTTACTGCCTTTATTTATAGGCCTTTGACACTGTCATGACACTGTCACTATTTTGAACTGTTTAGAGCTCTGGAAACAGCCAGGCAGTGGACTTTAGTTAAATGCCATCAACTGATATATTATTGATTATATACAGTGCATTCATAAAGTATTCAGACCCCTCACTAGATTCCGTCTGCATATCCACAGGTTTTCATCACAAGGTGAATATCTGTATATGACTGGGTAGAGGACAGTGTCAGTGTTCCTGGGAATGTAAGGCAAACAAACCAAAGTGATTTTGTCACTCCTGTTGTTTTTATTTATCAAAAAAACCCAATCTGGGGTTACCAAAGTGAAAGTCTCATTTATCTTATGAAAAGACGATGTTAGGGGACTTAAAAATCTCTTGGTTTAATCATCAGTACAAAAGATGAGCAACTGCATGAAAGAGTATGTGGTTCTTTGATAAAAATTCAAAGATGTCTGTGTACATTCAAAGTCTAAAAACTAGTCTAAAACTCCATTACAGTCTAAAACTCCATTACATGCAGTGTGTGGAACGTAATGACTGTTTAACCATGATTTAACAAAACGGGATTTTTCAGGAAAGAAAAAGAAATCAAATACTGATGGTTCTACAACAAAGTTAGAATGGCATTAAATTTACCAGGAGAGTGCTGGGTTTCAATGTTGAGAAACACCGAGACCATCGCTGAAAGAAAATCTTGAAATGGGAATTTTGGGAAGTGAGTGTTTTGAGTTCTGTTTGCATCACTTGGGCCACTTGTGTGATGCAAACAGGAAGTGTAATGTCATCATGGAGTTGATGAGTTAGCTGTGGTTAGGGTTAAACCCCCCACAGGGTTAAACCCCATTTTTGTTTTGTTTGATGATTATACATTATATACAGGAGATATATTCTGATGGGACTGCACCATGGAAAGTCATGGTTTATAGGACTTCAAAAATTAAAATATAGTGGTCATTGATTGGTATCATGTCTTTGGGAGAAATGGTCTGCGATAGCTGTTAGCTGCTGTTTTCACTCTAAACATGGATCCCCATAAATGTTTTTACCTGGTTTCTACACTGATTTATGAATCTTGAACTGCCATATTAGATACTGCCATTACTGGAGAGGAGTCAGACTGATTGCTGTGGGATGTTTATCTGTACATTCTAGTTTGACTAAATCATGACTCAAAGATGGCAGGCAATTTTTGACACAAACCACACCAAGGGGAGGCTAATTCTAATGAACCCACCATTAAAAGCAAGCTGTGATGAAATACCATTCGTGCAGATGAAAACACAGATGAAGTATGTGAATGGTGATAATGATGGGTGCTTTGTGCTGGTGAAAAAAAGCAGTGTCATACTTCATCCTGCCCCCGGGATCTCAAACAGTCACACACAGGAATGCAGAGCCAAAGCTTTCTCACTCTGGAGTACTTGTCTCATAATGGCTCTGCAGAAATAGCTTAAAAATTTTGTTGGGGCTGAGGAAAAAAAAAAAAAAAAAAAAGAATGCATCACAACCCATTAGCACAGCATGCCACGAGATGATGGGTGCACGTGTGTGTGCATGTGACGACTCTACAGACGTGGAGGCCTGTGAGTGACAGAAAGGCTAATTGACAAGCGCAGACTCACAGGAGCGGAGAGTCAATGGGGCCCGCGAGAGCGTACCTTCTCCCGATGATGAAGCCGAACACCATGAACACCAGGATGATGGTCCCCGCCACGGCCACCACCGCTATGATGATGACGGGGTTCTGCTCGCTGGAGACAATCGCAGCTGATGAGACGGACACACATAAACACACACAGATAGACATGCAGAAAGACAGAAATACACAGTGTGAACTTCAGCACATCAAAGACTACAATCTGCAGGACATAATTGAGCCCAATGAGCGACATGGAGATTGATAACCCCCCCCCTTCTCTCTTTCCCTCAGAGAGTGGAGGAGGGACGCTTCTATTTTTGAGCCGTCCTTATACACACGGCTCTACTGTTTCAGAAAGTGGGCTTAATAGTCCCAGACGGCAACGGCGATGCCCTTCATCTCAAACAAAGACACATTCAGGTTGGATTGTTTCCCATTCAGAGCTCTCACAGCGCTCACACTGTTTGCATCGACACACTGCTGATTGCTCCAAAGAGCGGCTTGCCGTGTAAAGTCAATGCATGTCAGGGAAAATTCATCAAGATCTGAGATGTAAAATATTTACAGACAGAAGAGGATGATTTAGAAAAAAAATAATTAATTAATACTTTTTTTTTTTTCATTGTGGCCTGTCTGAGGAGTGGGAACGAAAAAAACATGGTGGCATTAGATCAGCCAATCAGTCTTGGATATTTCACCAATTCTGTATTTTGGGAGGAATTAAGAGGACTTAGCTGTCATATTACACACTAGCAGGTTTCCCTCTTGAGGCTGTCGCAGAGGAGACTAGTGGTTCAGTGAGCTGGTCAAGGACACTTTGACAAGACTGCAAACTTGTAACCTTGTTACAGGACACACTCTGTGTGTGGTATGAGTAATTAATGTGTCCTTCTTGTGCAGAAATGTTGGGTGGGGGTGTATGTTGGTGGGCAGATTGGATGGTGAGGCTCTAACCGACATAGAAATGAATGAAAAAGTGACTAATGGTCTTCACCATTCAGATGGATTTTAACTTTAAATTACAAAGACTTCAAAACCTAAATAAAAGAATGGCAGTTATAACCATCCATCAGAGTAGCCCTTTGACTGGTGGTGCAACCCCTTTAATGGACTGTTTGACCCTCTTAACTTCTGGAAAACTATTACAGAGTAAACATTCATTATCCACTCAACATAGATTCAAACCCTTTAATAATGAATTATTAACATTTATAACTGCAGATAACTTACTAACTCTTGGCTGTTGGCTATTTACAAAGTAGTTGTAACGGCTAGCCTGGCACTGTGCTAAGTGAAAAACAAAAATAAAGTCATTAACACACTGTGTGGAATTAGCTTGACCAGTGCGCAAACAGAAATGTTAAAACAACATGTTGCAGTTTTGGTGGGAGTTGTGTGCTGGAACTATTTCTTGGCGATCAGCAGCTGTGCACAGAATCCAAGGGTCTCAGGCTGTGTCCAAAGTCATTCCCTTCTTCACTCACTTCCTACTTTTACTGAACTGAAACTGAATGGTTTACCCTGCACTATTAAGCAATAAATTTTGATTTTGAACGTTTATGAATCCTAATAATTTTGCATCAGCACTGACAAGTGAAGTGATTATTAAATTTCAACATGTATGAAATGTGGCTTGTTACCAGATAGTTGTGTTGG
This sequence comes from Lates japonicus, assembly GCA_033238685.1. Taxonomy (NCBI): domain Eukaryota; kingdom Metazoa; phylum Chordata; class Actinopteri; family Centropomidae; genus Lates; species Lates japonicus. The sequence goes on along the minus strand of BRZM01000086.1, from coordinate 2,098,050 downwards.
TTTCATCCTATAATACCACAATTTGTTGTTCTTACATTTCACTCTGTGTACAGATTACTCAAACTACATATAATGTGTTCGTTGATCTACTTCAGCTGTGTTGGTAGGGTCATTTTTTTCAGTTTAGACAGAGCTAGGCTAGCTGTTTGCCTTTACTTCCTTTCTTTATGGTAAGCTAAGCTAACCATGCCCTCATTATAATACACATACATGAGTCTTATCGTCTTAGTCTGGGAAAGAAAGCAATCAAGCTCATTCCCCCAAAATCTTGATATTCCTTTAATGTGGCCAAAGCATTAAATAAAGGAAGGAACAGCAGTCTTATTGAAGTCATGGACAGAAACTGTGGCCTAGCCTAATGTGTCCCAGTTTACAATATCTATATACTGTACTACAATGCTAGACATTATGGTCCATAGCACAAACAGCTCATAGCAGCATCCCTCGCCACAACTCACAGTAAAACACTGTGACACTCAGGGTAGAGCTAATGTAACTGATTAGCTTTAAATGAGTTTATTCTCATGACGCTACAGTAGCTTGTCCTTATGCTTAGAGATTTTTTTCCCATGATGTCTTGTCAGCATAAAGTCAAAGCAATTTGTGTTTGCTTTGCTTGAAAGCAAATAATTTCCCAGGGCTATTAGTAGCTGGAAACATTAACAGGTTGTACATAAATTTGGAGCTGAGAGCCCGTGCTCCAGAGTGATGTACTGATATACTGCTGTGGTCAGACTCTGCCTCTGTTTGGTTTGGCATCTGTGCTTTTGAAGACTTTGACTTTGGCTTTCAGGGAAAGTGGGAATGCACACTGAAGAGGTGAAACACTATGAAATGAAAGGCATAAGTGAGCCTGCATCACACTGACACCATCAGTCCTTACTTGACGCTGCAGTGGCTGACACAGCTAACTCTCCATTCTTACTATCTTTGTTTACTTATACAAGCAGTTCATTAACATTAACTTTTGCTGTGGCCAGTTAGTGTGGATTTCACTTACAGAGATCTTCTGTTTTGAAAGTATAAAAAATACTACTTTATTTTGCAAAATAAACTACACTGGACACAAAAAAAATGATCCTGACGGGTGAGTATGGGAAAGGAGAGCCATTTTCCAAGTAAATCGGAACCACTGAAATGATCTATTTTTCAGCTGTGAGTACTTAGCAACGTAGCTATCAACAAAACACTGCCTAAACCATGTACCTAAATTCATCAAATAACAAAGCATGATTTGTATTTGAAAAGCACCTTCAGAACAGAAATACTTCAGGCATGTTTTTTTCCTCATGAACCTGTGTTTATGATGGATGTGATGTCTTAAGTGAAAATGAGAAAGCTACTGACAAATGAAAGAAGGTCCATAACAATTTTGTGTGAAAAGGTTCAAGATTTAAAAAAATAAAAAAATAAAAAAAATTTCAAGTGTCAGAAAGCTAGAGATAGATCTCCTAGCCATTATTTATGTACTTTCAAGACAATCCCTAACTTAACCTCCTCATGGTCCCATCTACTGCCAGGTCTTTACGGTGGATCATATTGGATCATGGAGTGAAAATAACTGTTGTGAAACAAGTCAGTTTTGTTTTTGCACTGCACAACTCTGGTGAAAACTGACGGACAGTTACTGAGGACAAACCATGTTAAATATTTGAATACTGAACTGAATATCACTGCATAGATTTGGGTGCTGTCTATATCTGCTCAGAACTCTGCTGTACATAAAGTATATACTGAAAAACTGCAGCAGCAGCAAAGTAAAAGGAGTGTGCCTTGCATATTTAGCCTGTGTGTAACCCCCTACCTGTGGCCTCTTCTTTGGTGGTTATCTCCAGTCTGGGACCATAAGTCCCGTATCCTGCCTCTGTGAACGCTCTGATCTGGAACACATAGGCTGTGCTGGGCTTCAGGTTGTTCACAGTGGCTGATGTGGACTTGGACCTCACCGTGGAGTAGATCCGGTCCTTCTGATCCTGTGCAGACAGTAAATCATCTTTAATTCCAAAATGAATTTTTCACCAGTTAGGCAAAAAAAGAACATCTAACCACTGAATCAAAGTCCAGCTAATAATTGAGTTCTATTGAAGTGTTATTATCTTGACGTCTTTGCTTCAAAAACATGGTAGATATACTTCACAGGATGTAATTACCTGCACTTTGTAAATGAAATGAGTGTGACTTAACAATGTTTCATCCAACTAGATACACAGAGTGGTGATTTAAGATAAAAACATTCAAATTTAACCACTGCAATATTCAGTCCATATATCAGAAATTCTAAAATAGCACAAACCTTATTAATACTTCATTTATCATTTATCAGAGTTACTGAGATAACCAGGCCTTCATCTAAAACAGGTTTTCACAGAAACAGGCCTGTTTTTATTCAAATTTTTCAAACTTAGATGTTGGATGCATCTGTGTTTTCTGATCTGCTACTGGTTTCTTTTGCTGTCGATACAGCTACAACACTTCCCCTGTGTTTACTCTTTGTTTTGATAAATTAGGTATAATGTATATTTCTACAGCACTAATTCCATCTGTACAATGGGAGAGTCATAGCATACTCACTACTCTACCACTCTGAGTTTCTTCCTGCACGGATGTTTAATATTAAAAACCTTCCAGCGGTTTTTAAAGGGCATGATGTCACCTCAGTCCTCAGTAGAACTTGAATGTGAAATGTCATCAGGAAGCATGGTTTATTGACAGAGGTGTTAAAGTGATAACAGTGAAAAAAACAAAGTTGAATCATGATTAGCAAAGGAAACCAGTATTTCTGTTCTAAACTTTACACTGATAAAATATTAAAGAATTTCTGTGGATATGTGCATTATGCTAAAAGTACCATCTACGTTATACCTCTTTCAGTTTCTTTGAACCCATCCTTCACTTGTATACCAGCTTTTCTTTGAGATATCTGAAGGTTACATTATTAGAGAATGAAAATAAATGTTAAACATTTTTCTCATTATGCTTTATGATGACTGTAGATTACAGAAAACCTCACATTTAAGATAAAATGACTCCTGCACTAAGAGAACACAAACACATGAAAAATATCTTCTCCATCAAGGAATCCATTCGGATGCACAGGCTGCACACTTTGTGTACTTTGTTGTTGAACTGTAAATGTTTTGCTCGGCAAAAGCCCAAATGGAATGCCAGGGTCTGTTAGGAGTCTAGTCGTTGTTTCCAATTTTCCACTTTTACAGCTGGGCAGACCACAGCCACAGTACGTGACATAGGAGACTGATTTGTCAGTGTGCGCGAGAGGCTGTGGCCAACACGACTGGCATCGGAGCTCTGCTACCCTGCTTTTGATTTGCTGGGTTAAATTCGCTCCATTAAACCTTGCTGTAAAAAGCTGATGTGTTCAGACTTGAAACACAGGGAAGCAGCAGTATAATCTATGTGGGAGGGGAGAGGAGATAACAGTAACAGATTGCTAATTCTGGCAGTGCAGCAGCCATGGATTGTGTGTGCTAACATGTGCGTGGGGGTGGCTGTGAAGGACTATAGCCTGATTAAAATCTTATGAGCATCTCATTCATTATTGCAATTATGAGACAAAGAAGGTACTTGCAAAATCTTGTGAATTCCACTCACAGCAGCATGCAGATAGAATACAAAATGAAGAGTCGGCAAAAGTGAGAGCTAAGCTGCATGGAAAGGAAAAGGTTTCAGAGAGAAACAAGGACACAAACAAATCTCCTGCAAACTCACTTTTTCATAGTATTTGATTTCATATTCCGTGATGACGCCGTTGGGTTGGTGGGGCTCCTGCCAGGAGAGCTGGATGCTGCGCTGTTGCACTTTCTCCTTGATGACCTCGCTGACCTGGGATGGAGCTGTTTAGACAAGAACATGTCAATAGGCGAAGGGCAAACCCTCTCTGCACGCACATGCATACAGCCATCCACAAATCAGCCGCGCTGACTCCTCCGCTGACACTCAGAGACACTCGCAAAGCTCATGAATATTCATGATATGCTTCTAAATGTTTACACCTCACGATCGAAATTTCAATTACAGTGCAAACAGCGGAAGATAGCGTTACCCTAGCCAGTGGAAAGCTGCATCATGTAGATTATGAATGACAATTCAGTTCAATTAATTCAAACATTTCCAGTGGAACGAGCAGGCACTTACTCTCCCTGATGACAGAGCTATTCAAAAAGCCTCTTAGAGGGAGAGGGGTGTACCTATAACCCTTTGACACCAGTCTTATACACACCAATTACCTCTGGCTCTTTGAATGACTCATTTTAAGTGTGGCTGCCCGACTAAGTGCTATCACATTTTGATTTGCTAAACAGTGCACATACACAGTCATATTTTTTTAGCTAAAGGTAAATAATGGTACTGAGTGTGATAACCTTGTGTGGATGGAACTTATGCCTATTTTGCTGCCATGTATTGTCTCAGCATAGACCTACAGCCTCTTCATTTACTGCAACTACCCCTACTGCTACTGCTGCAACAACTAGTACAGCTCCTGCTACTACTGCAAAAACATCTGCTGTAACTACTGTACCACCACCATTAATACTGCTATCACTGCTGAAGCACTGACTGACTGACACTGCTACAACTCCTCCTAGAACTACTGCTGCTCAATCTACAATTACATGCAAATCAACTAAGACAGCTATACAAAACCATCAAATTATTCATGGATTTCTGTCTGTCTGTCTATATTCTTATTTTCTCAATAACCACTGATCCGATTGACTTCAAACTTCACAGGTGTAATTGCCGAGGACCAATGGAAGTGCAGTGTGGATTGTGGAAGTTCTTTGGATGAGTGGTTCTTGAGAACGCTTCTTTTCTACATATTACTTGATGTGAGGGAAAAGATGTACCTGGACAATTTATAGCACACACATACCAGGGTTTGGAGGCTATTTCCACGCCACAATCACACACTGGGCATGCACATGCTGGTATAAACAGGACTCTGCAGCTGGTTTCTTAGAAAGCAGTTATATTCTGGATTATGAAATGCAGTCTTGCTGCAAACTGGATTAATGCAGGCCAGGCAGTCAGCCTCCACTGACAGGCACTGAACCAGTATATTAGATGTAAGTTTAGGTTAAAGGTTCTTGTGACCAAAGTTAAAGCCACATCAAATACTTTTTTAGCCACGTGGAGGCAACGGAATAAGCCCTAAATGCAACACTGACATATTATCACCTCATAAAATTGACATGGTGAATGTGTTAGCACTCAGTTGTCTACGTACAAATCTAATAGACATAGAGGAACATAAGCCAACTCCTAAGGGAAATATCGTGTTTTTTAGCTGATAAATGCAGCATTATGTTCACAAGCTAGTGGCTACTTGCTACTGCTGGAGATGAATTTGAATAATAGACCAAAACAATAAAACTGTGGGCTGTAAAACCAGGACAATGAGACAGAGATGTTAAAATGCTACTTATGACAGAGAGCAGCTGCAGAGTTGAGGACTACTCTTCTTTTTGATCCGTTGATAGCGGCTTTACATTTTCTCAATACCAGTGAAAAAGTCTGCAGGAGCAATATTTTAATCTGATTCCAACAAAAACCAAACTGTTTCAGGTATTTTGTAAAATCCAGGTTTGTTTTTCTTGATTCTTGTGCAGCAAACAGCTTCATTCACTCTTTTTTTTAAAAGATATAAACGTTA